>WBMV01008849.1:0-197435 GCA_013396655.1 Campylorhamphus procurvoides
TCCCTAAATACTGCTGTGTGTTTGCAGTAGATTTTGCAGCCTGTACTGGTTGCATGGTTCCAACACCAACACAATTAGATCAGAGAGAGCTGGTTTAATCAGCTTGTTAAAATAGTCAAATCAGTTGGTTACAATTTTAGGGACCATTTTAACCTTGCTGTTGCTGCTGGTCAGAAGGCAGAGGATTGGGCCAGAGCTGCAGCTTTTGAGGAACAACCAGATAGTTATATACAGACTCAGGGAATGAGTAATGTGGCTCCACCTCCGTTTGGGAAGAATTCGGACCCCAGCAGGAGCCCAGCCCCAGAGCAGGAGGCCAGCCCCAGAGCAGGACTCCTGGAGTCTCTGCAACACAAACAGCAGGGAGTTCATTCAGACAGCAAAAGATTTCCTGCCCTTATCTGCCCTTCCACAACCACTACACCTCTTCATTTAAACAGCCATCATGGGAGCACTCTGTCCTTCCCCCGCCCCTGCTCCGCACGAAGATGCTTCTCTGTTGTGCTGCTGTTCAGTGGGTCTCCTGGCTCCCTCCCACTGAAGGAAAATAAATCTGTTTATAAGACACGGTTTTGTGTAAACGACGGCCACGAGCTGCCAATTCCGCGTTCTCCCAGCCCAGAAATACATCCTCGGTGCAGCTCCAGGGGTGTGTCACCATGAGGTCATGTCACTGGGGACTGCAGAGCACCAGACTATGGCCTGTTTCTTACAAATACAGATGTGTGATGATTGTCTCATGATAGCCATCAGAGTTCCTGCTGTAATAATATTCCTAATAATTTATCCTTCAGGAGGTCTTAGGTTGGGATCAGCCTATGCTCGGGGCTGGAGCAAACTGTGAAACAATCCCAGAGCTCCTGGTGCTGCTTGTTCCCTGAAAACATGGAACTGTTACATTTTCCTGAGCTCACATGATGTGTGCAAACAGAGAGTCAGATAATTTCTAGTTGGGATGATGGATAGCAATGTTTAAACCACTAATATCACTAAATATGGTTGCATGAGATTAAATAAGAATACCCTTACTGTCAGCCACATTCCCTTTTTTATTAGCAGATTATATGGTAATATGTTATTATAGTTATTTCCTTATATTTTTTCTTTCTATATGTTGATCATCTAGGAGGGCTGCAGCTGCAGCAGGAGTGGAAGCACCTGGGGAAATGACTCACCTCCCGTGGGCCAGCCGTGGATTTGGACGCAGCAAACCAGAGGAACACTGACATAAAGGTGGAGCGTTGTGCTATTCAGGGAACAAAACGTCACAGCAAATGACTGCCTGGAGTTTGCTCTGTTCCTTAGTAGACTTGTGAAGTAAGTGGGAAGAAAATGTCCTTATTGTTGCATTACAAAAGGTCAAGTGTACAAACACCTTCAGCTGCAGATGATCAGAAGGACTCTGTGCTTACAGCCCAGCCTGTGCCCCACTCTCTGCTGCTGGGAGGCTCTAGCCCCAAAATAGAACCCAAAATTGGTCTTTGGCCCCAAAATGAGTGAGTTCAAGAGACAGCAAGAGGCTCCCTTTTTCTTTTTGCTTCTTAAGAATCCCTCCCCTCTTCCCACTAAATGTCTTGTGCAAGCACGGTTTGGTGTAGCTTCCAGTTGCATGATTCCTTCTTCCAGGGCTAGTGCTGAGATGTCAGTGCCCCTAAAGAGGGTCCTCTCTGAGCATTGGGGTTTGCACTGTGTCATGTCCCACTAAAGTCCTGGCAATAGAAAGGTGTTTTCCCTTTTCACTTTGCATCCAAACTCATCCAAACCAAAGCTTATTTAAAGGATGGGTTTAGTCTCTGTGAGCTTCCAAGGAATGCTCCTTTGCAGCTGCACTGGGCGCTGCAGCACATGCAGGGGAGCCTCAGGTGTCCCTGTGCCCTGAGAGCTTTAGACTGAACTTGGGAAACGTGCATCCCTCCCCTAAGCATTGCTAACATCAGACAGGTTGGCTTTCCCCTTTCATTTCCAGAGCTGGAAGGTAGGAAGGAGAAGGCTGGGAATGGCAGTGCATGGGAATTTTGTCTCTGTCCCACCTCCAGCCCTCTTTACCTTCCCTTCTACTTTTGCAGGAACTCTGCAGCTTCTCCCCATGAAAAATTCTCTGCCCCTGTGCAAAATTCAGAAGTAATGCAAAATCCCTGCCCACTTCTCCCTTTCCCAGAAATGAGGCTCTGTGTGTGTTTGCAGGCATGCACATGCCAAGTCTTGGCCCAAGGAGAGTTTTATACCTGACTTAAAACCCGCTGAAATAACTTTATTATGGAAGCAGTGACATAACTTTCTAGTAGTGCACACCCTCCACTCTAATGCCAGTGGCTCACAAGGGTTTTATGAGGTGTGTGTGTACAGGAGGTGACATCCCCAGCACAGGCTGAGCTGGCAGGACCTGTCTCGGACCCTTCCAGCGAGGGGCTGGTGGCCCCAGAGCGGCTGGTGTGGAGATGGAGGGTCCTGTCCTGACACAGCCAACCTGGGAAAGGGAAAGGACATGAGCTGAAATCACTCATGGTAGTGCTTTGCAGGAGGTCCTTCACCTGAGAGCAGAACGTGACTCCCAAAAATGCTGCAGGTCCTTCCTTATAGCCCCGAAGCAGAGACAACAAACTCAGGTTCGCAGGTGGTGCTATTGGCCAGGTCCAGATGAGTTCAACAGGCAGAACTCCCTCCCCTCCACTCCCTGCCAAAAAATCCAGTAGCAAACGAGGGGCAGAGAGTATCTGCTGTGTCTGTGGTGTGCACTGCTGGCATCAGAGCCTTGTCACTGTGTTTCTGCTGCCACGGGCCGTGAAATGAAGTGGCTGCTGCAGTGGTGTTTGAGGGAGCTGGCTCTCCTCTGAGCAGCCAGGTAAGCCTGGGTCACCCCTGGGCACCAGGTATTGATTAGAATGTGAAACTCTATCTACAGTGGTCTTGCATTATTGCTATTAAGAAATAGAAGCTTTGATCACTTATGTTCAGCTGGAGAAGAGGGGAGACCTCATTGCAGAGACAGCTACCTGGGCAGGGGCAGAGGAGGGGAAGGCACTGATCTCTGCTTTGTGGGGACCAGGGAGAGCACCCAGGGAATGGCTGGAGTTGTGGCAGGGCAGGCTTAGGGTGGATCTCAGGAGAAGGTTCTTTCCCCAGAGGGTGGTGGGCACTGACCAGGCTCCCCAGGGCAGTGGGCACAGCCCCAAGGCTGCCAGAGCTGCAGGAGGGTTTGGATGATGCTCTGGGGCACAGGGGGTGACTCTTGGGGGTGGGGCTGTGCAGGGCTGAGGGTTGGACTGGATGATCCCTGTGGGTCCCTTCCAGCTCAGCGTATTCTGGGATTCTAAATGTGCAGAGTAATGGCTAAAGCTGGGTTGGAGACAAGAAAGAGGTTTTGGCTGGTTGGGCACTAGTTCATGTGTGGTTGACACCAAGTACCCAATTTGTATTGCAGAATCTGTAAAGATGAAGGGCTGCTGCAAAGCTAAAGAAATGTTTATGCTACAGCACTTGACTGCAAAATTGACGTAGAAAAAGAACAAATACTCTTTTTTAAAACAGAAAACTCAGAGGTTTCTCTTGCACACCCCACTGCTGTGTGAGGAGCTGCCTGGATAGCAATACTTTCTCAGTTAACTTGATGTTCTGGGGGGTTTGATTCAGAAACCCTGACCCCAAGTCTGCAGTATGAGCAAAATAGCAGCTTCAATTCTACAGAGGGTCATGGAATTGCTAAGGCTGGAAAAGATCTGCAAGATGATTGAGTCCAATCCTTGACAGAGTATCTGCACTTCTGTCTGCAGGGGTCTCTGTGCTGCACTTCTCAGTCTCTCCCCACATCCACACACAGGCACTGTGTCCAGTGGTGCAACATCTGGAACAGCATCTGAGTTATCTGTGACCAAAAAGACTGAAAACTCAGGCCCTTGGGCACTGAAATGATGTTCCTGGAGAGTGTGCTGGCTCTGAAGGGTCTGTATGCCCCAGAAGAGGGAGAGTAAATGACCATTTTTAGGAAGTTCACCTAAGGAGTCTATAGGGTGAGCAGAGGAAAGAGAGTCCAGATTTAACACATGGACAAAATATGTGGGATTTAAATCCTTCTGTGGACCTTCGATGGTGTCCTCCGTGGCTTCCCTGGTGTTCCTCTGGGCTGGTGAAACCAGGCATGGAACACAATTGGGTGGGAAAGAGCCACCAAACCCAGCAGGAGTTTGGCCTCTGGTATAATAACTTCAACTCTTTAATGTTTCAATATTAAAGACAAGGAGCACCTGTAAAGTTTGTTTAAGAGTTACACATTAGTTAGCTGAGATAGCTGGGCATACTGTACAAACCCACCTTATTATTTTCTAATTGCTACTCTTAATTAGAATGGCAAGGTATGAAATTGCCTAAGTAGATTAATGAATAATTAGGTTTTTTTTCAATTCTACAAACTTTCTTTTTCTTAACACAAATTTGCAAAATGGATGCAAACGACTAATCAGAGAGAGGTGTTGGGGCTCTGATGGGGATTTGAAGAACATACACCTGTTTTCATGCTTCGAGTGTGAGACTGAATTTGGGAAGGGATGTTGATGGTATCTTAGGCTGTTCAGCCAAGGCTAATTAATCCTGTAGTCCCCTCCCCCATTCTGGGCTGGCATCCATGTCACTCTGGGCTGGGCTGGCAGTTTGGGACACTCAGGAGATGAGCAGAAGTTTGTCCCAAAGCAGAGGTCTTGGGCGTTGGTGTTGCTATAAATGCCTGAGCACTTTCTGCTCTGGACCAGGTGATTAAACTGGTCTTCTGATATTTTCCCTATTGCTGGTTGTTGTCATAAAAGTGAGGCATTTAAAAGGTTGAAAGAGAAATGAAAGGAAATAGTGGGAGCTGTTACAGGTTGAGATGATGTTTTCCTTCAAGACACCTGAATGACCCACACAGTGATTGTGACAAAGGTGTAAGAAGATGTGTTGAGGATGAAGAGGCTTTTGGAAGCCCCCAGAGGGTGCAGGAGAAGATGAAGGAGGTCCAGCAGCAGCTCCTGTGAGGCCCTTTCCTTGCCTGTGCAAAGGCAAACCTGGAGGGTGAAGAGGGCTGCCCTTAGAGAGTGTTTTACTCCAGCCTCCAGCAAGCACAGCAACCAGTGCTGTGGCTCCAGGCCCATCCCAAACAGCAGTCTCTCGAAGTTCAGCCCCCTTTGAGCTCTGAACCTACTCACACCACATCAGTGAGGAAGACAGGACTGGGGAAGACAGAAACAGGCATCACCTCTGCTTGGAGAACGTGCTGCATCTCCTGTGGTGCCTGGTAACTGGAATGACACAAAACCCCCAGAAAAACAACCAAGCAGACCCCAAATAAACCATCCAAGATGATGCTAAGCCTTCATGTGACCTGACTGAACACCTTCATGTGATTCTTCAGCAGACTGATAAGGCAGGTGAGCCAGGCTGAAAGCTGCTGTCCAAAATGGGGAAAAAATCAATGGAATGCCATACATATCCTTTCCTTACCTGAAGGATTTTAGTGAGTCTCTAGAGACCTCCTTGCTGTGGAAAATCTCTAACTCTTGCCACAGCATTGTCTGAACAGGGTTTTCACAGGTATGTTGGCACAGAACACTGTATTTTAGAACAGTTGGATTTGAATCAAACTCACTGCAGCTTCCAGGGCTTATTTACCTGAGTCTGACCATATGGGGAAAGGACAACACTGTACATATGGATTGTGGCATTACAAATGTTTATTCCTTTTACTCCATTTCTCTTCCGACTTCCTGCTCTGCAGTTGTGCCAGCAGCTTGTGTGTTTCCAGGATAACATGGTGCTTTAGGCCATCATTTTCTACATTTATTTTAAAATAAAAATCTCTGGAGGTTCAATCTGCACATACAGCATATACATGTAGGTATGATCCATACGTCCACAGAGTTTGCAGGATGACGTGCTCCACTTTGCTCTATTTCCCAGCTGAAGTGGCTCCGCTGTTCAGGTAGAGGGGAAAAGCAAAGGGAGCGACTCAGATCTCTGCCAGACTTTGATAAACTATCAATTTTTCATAGCAGCAACATAATTATTTTACAGTAAAGCCCTGATGCTTTCTTTCAGAGATATTTCTCCTGTCAAAAATACCTAAGCTGGAGGTGATGGGATCTTCTCCTCTCTACTCTGACTCTGTCACAGCCCCTGCCAGTGATTTACTGAGTCTGTTGACCTTAGAGACCCTCTCACACTGCTCAGGGATATGCTGTTATTTGGATCATGCCTTACTCTCTGGATTTCTGCCTTAATTCTGATTTTATTTTTCCTGGAATATCTCCCATTTTCATTCCATAGTTTCTCTACTGATCTAGACCGATTTGTTGTCTTTATTTTTTAAATTTATTTTTGTCCATTGTCATCAAGTCCACTTTGCCACCACTAGTGCTGGTGTGAGACTCTTAAACATCATGGCCCATGGACTATTATGGGCCATGGCATCCTTTCTTTGGATGGATCCTTCCTTGGGATCCTTCTTATGCTTCTGACTTGGTCATTGTCCCTGGTCTCCTTGAATGATGTCTGCACCTCCTTCTCTGTTGTTTTACTGCCTCCCTCTCATCCCTCCTGAAGACTTGAATTTTTCAAGCCAGTAAATATTAGCAACATAAACCTTCGCCTGAAAGTTAAAAGATCAAGAACTGGGTGGGCCATACTTAAAATATCTCACAGGTCACCCGTGTAGCTGCTTACCTGTTCCCTGGGACCAGCTGCTGTGAACAGAGACACAGGATTTTGGCCCCATGAAGATCTCTCTCCGACTCCCAGTGAGTCAGAGGGACCAAGATATCAGCTCTTTGCTGCAGGGAACTTGCAATTCATCTATTTAGCACTTCCCTGGCAGTGCAATAGGTGAGAACAGAAGAGGTAGATGGCAAAGTCTAGCTTCATCAGTTCTAGCAAGATCAGAATGAAAATACCAAGGAATTATTTTGCTTAACATGAGAATGGGGAATATTTTTAATATCCAGTATGATTAATTTACATCAGATTCGGAGGAGATTAATTATACATACATCATGTTTCTTTTCCCAGATGATCATTTATCCAGATAACTCTGCAAACCAACAATTAGTGCACCATTCCCATTGCTCTGAGAATATTCTCCAGCGTTCCAAACCTCAGCTGTGCAGCTGCTGAGCACAGAAAACACAGTTTTTAACAGCATAATGGAATGATAAAGCACCATGCAGGAAAGTTTGGGACTCCTGTGCCAAAGGAGTTTGGATTCAGAGCAAAACTTCCACCACTCTGGTGTTTTCTTGTTTCCACAGTCTTTTTATCCTGTCTCCTAAATAATGGCCAGAGGGTGAGGTTGGTTGTGGCCTGTTTTATCTTCAGTTCCCAAGCAGTGTGTCACTCAATGATCTTGGGAGGAAAGTCTTTGGTATCCTTCCAGCCATTAGTTTTTCTCCAATACTAACTTTGGTGTTGCTTAATTACTAAATCCTCTAATTTTAGATAATATAGAGCAGGGAAAGTGCTGTTCAGACACAAACTGATCTCTTTTCAGCTTTAAGGGACAAATAGAAATTCTCTTGCTGCCCCTTCCACGGGGCTGTGGTGACACTGGTGGCTCTTGCTGAGCTCTTGCCAAGCCTGTGGCCAGGGCACAGCCCTTTCCCAGCTCCTCCTTGGCCCCAGGAGCAGCTGTGGGACTGGTGTGGGGGGCTGTCAGCTGAGCAGAGTCCAGGCAGTGTGTGATGGTTTCTGTGGCTCTTTCAGCATGCATTTATTGCAACCTTCGGTAAAGTGAGGCATTACTGGTGTCTGTGTAACCAGGTGTTTGGTTGGATATTGGAGAGGAATCCTTCCCTGGGAGGTTAGGCAGGCCCTGGCACAGGGTGCCCAGAGAAGCTGTGGCTGCCCCATCCCTGGAAGTGTCCAAGGCCAGGTTGGATGGGGCTTGGAGCAACTTGGTCTGGTGGAAGGTGTCCCTGCCCATGGCAGGGGGTGGGATGAGATGGGCTTGAAAGTCCCTTCCAACCCAAACCACTCTGTGATTCTGTGATTATTCTGTCCTTATTTTCACTGGTGAAGAGATTTTAAGTCTCCAGTGGTTTCAACTCCTGCATCAAACCTCATGGCTGCTCCATTTCCATGGAGGAGATGGTGGGCACACAGCTCACAGTCCTTCCGCCCCTTCTCCAGTGACTATAAACACCAGAATTTTCTATTTTCATTCTGTATTTCTATAGGTTTCTCTCTTTCAACCCTCAAAATCTTGCCTAATCATCAGTCCTGAAGTAACTCCCATCCCTCTCTGGCACGGTGGGAATGTGCAAGATTTCTGCAGGGCGCCTTGATGCCTGTAGATCTTAAGCCTACAGTGCTTATGTTGAAAGATAAACTTAGTCTTTAAAGAGTCTGCAAAGTCAGCAGACCTCATGGCAGAAGCTGTGTCCATTTGGCACCTACAGCCTTTCCAAGGGAGACTGAATTGTCCATGAGCAGTTTGATGACAGTGTTAAAACATCCACCTTTCCACCAGTAACCCTCCATGGCTTGGCTGAACTACCTGTAGCTAAAGATGCCCATAGGAATTTGCATTTTCAGAGGGAATTTCTTTTCCTGTGAGGTCTGAATGTGTTTTTTTAGCGAGAGCAGCCTGTTCACCACTGCCTTGGCTCACCTGAAGTGCTTGTGGCTTTCACTGAACGTCCACAGTCACATTGTGGCTGTCAAAGAGTCACCAGAGAAGCTGCTCTGTGTTTTCCAAGAAGCTGGTTTGAATTCACCACTCAGCACCAAGCAGAGCTCTGCTGTGCTGCCATTTTTGGTGAGGTTTCAAATCATTTATTTTTGTGCTATGATGAATTTTAATAATTGCTGTAAGTATGCTATTAGTCAAAATGAAGGAGAAAGAAACCCAATTATTAAACTAGACTGCTGTGACTGGAATCTATAGCTGATATATTAAAGCCCAACTGTCATGCTTAATAATTAACTCAACTCGCTGGCAATTCTGGAAAAGAAAATGAACATTAATAATGAGTTAACTGATCATTATTTCTTTTCCCCCTACCATTAGAACAGTATTCTGCAGTATATCAATTAAACAATACAATAATTTTACATCATATGCACTGCGTGCTTTTTCCTGTGCTTTGCTACCTCCTGCTTTCCCAACACCACTTTTTTGTAATTAATTCTTTTTTCCCAAGTCTCTGTTTGCTGCCTCGGGCCGTGTAAGGACCCCAGTACGGGGTGCAAATGTTATTTTAAATGCCTTTGTTTGCACCCCAGCCAAAGAGGAATGATCCACATCCAGACTGACAGGTACCTACTTGTGAGGACTTCCTGTGAACTCTGAGGTTTCTAATTGCAACCCTCACTCAGCACAGCTCACCCACCTGCTGAAGCCAAAATCTTGACTCTGCTGTGGACTGAACTGCCTCTCATGCTCAGCTGTGCTCCTCTCACTGGGCTGGCAGCCAGTTCTCTGTACAGGAAGGCACCTGCCCACCCCAAAAGGTGTGCTGATGTCACATGGAAGGCCCCACCTGTGGTGGAGTGGCTCCATGACCATGATTTTCCCAAATAATTTTGTAAATTTGGGATTTTTTAGTCATAAATATTCTTGCAGGGAGGACAGAGGGGCTCTGGTTAAACATTGCCCTCAGTCACACGTGGGAGCAGCCTCAAGGGACTCCTTTTAATTTGCATCTTATCTCTGCATCTCAGCGAGCTCTGCCAGCTTCATCTTACAATCCTTGTGAAAATCACCTTTTGGGCTCTGAACCTGCTCATGTTTGCAAGGGAGTCTGAGAACGAGTAGAAACAGTGCAGAAATTCAGAGTATTGTCTGAGGTTCTTGCAAAGATGATGATCCCCCGTCTGCTGAGGGAGAGGAAAGCTGAAAGCAGGTGGCAGAGGAGAGCTACCCTCTGAAATATTCAGAGGGCTCCAGGGCCCACCAGAGACCTCGGGATAAGCCAGATCCCTTTGTATATTTACATTTTTGTTTGATTTTGGCTTTTATTTGAGGAGGAGCCTGAACTCTCCAAACAGAAACCTGGACTTGGTGACGTCAATAAGAGCTTATCAAATCCGGGGTAGTGCCCACAGCATGTCCCCAGAGGGCTGCAGGGATTGATTTCTTTTGCCCTTGCTATTCCTGATTAGAAGGCTGGCTTTGGATCCAGCTGTGTTGGGGGGATGGCTGAACTTGAAAACCACCTTTGTTTTTCCACATCCTACACAAAGGCAGAGTG
Organism: Campylorhamphus procurvoides; assembly: GCA_013396655.1. Taxonomy (NCBI): domain Eukaryota; kingdom Metazoa; phylum Chordata; class Aves; order Passeriformes; family Dendrocolaptidae; genus Campylorhamphus; species Campylorhamphus procurvoides. The sequence continues at coordinate 10,209 of WBMV01008849.1, forward strand.
TGCTCGAGCTTGAGTGTTCACTCCCCTCTGTTTGCCTTTGCTGTTTCTGCACCTCCTGTCCCTGCTCCCCCCAGCCAGTGGGCATGGGGCACCCTTGGGTGGGCAGGAGAGGTGAAGCCAGTTCTTCAGGGTCAGGTGTCGATGAAAGGATGGGGAGCTCAGCCCTGTCTGGGGGCTGCTGTGCCCCCAGAGCCCTGGCCCTCACCCCCTGCCCTAAGCCAGGACTGCCCCTGAGTGGGATCTGGCCCAACAGCCTGGAATCTCTGCCCTTTCCTCTCCTGGAATTGCAGCTCATTTTCTAGACTATCTCCAGCGTCTCTGGGCAAACCCAGCCAGGCTCCTCCCATGGGCTCAGGTGACAGGGGCCAGCCTGGTTCAGAGAGAGGGTAAAGTCACCCCCCATGCCAGGGGGCACGTGGGAGGGCAGGAAAAATTTCCTCACTGGAGAGTGGTGAAGCACTGGCACAGGCTGCCCAGGGCAGTGTGGAGTCACCACCCCTGGGAGGGCTCAGAAAATGAGTGGATGTGGCACTTGATGGCATGGTTTAGTGGACTCTTAAGTCCCAGGTTGGACTTGATGATCTTGGAGGTCTTTTCCAGCCCTAGTTGTTCTGGGATTCTGTGAAGGTTTTCCAGGATGGAGACTTACACTTTATTTTGCCTTTTTTTGTAGGGTAATTTACCTTGAAGTGATTCAAGCAACAATTCCAACATAAGAGCTTCTTGAAGGGTCGTTTAAAGACGGATATGTAGACATAGAGCAGGTTAAAAGGACTTTCCAGTGCCTTTGTTAGTCATAGCAACAAATCACAGTGCAACTGCAGAACATTGCTCAGAAAAGGAGAGGGGAATAAGCAAAAAAACCCAATCCTCAAAGTGGAAAAATTTAGTTATAGTCCATGGAAGGGAAATATTGGAAAAAGCTTTTTAGGGGATTGGTGCCTGGCCCTTTGCCCTGTCACATCCATGGAGGGGAGAGGGATGGATGGGAGTGAATTGCCTCCCTGTGGCATTCGTGAGACAAGTGCAATTCCACATGTGTAGGATTATTTTTCCACACCTGGATCTACATTTTAAGCTGTGTACATGTTTTATTTTTGTACTCCTGATTTGAATTTTGCTTTCCATGATGTTTTCTAGGATTTGCTGCTGCTGCAGTCCTTGTTCAAGCTGATCATTTTGAACGCAGTGCATTTAAGGGCATAGAGATGGGACTTGTAAAGAGAATTTTCTGCATGACAGCACTATTATTTCATAGATGTATTGAAAGAAGCTTATTTATGCTGTGCATTAAAAATACAAGGATTTCAAGGGGTAGAGTATGTCCTTTAATGCATTAAAAAAATGGAAAATGGTCCTAGATCCACGTTGCTTGTCTATGCAAAAGATTTGCTCCAGTTTACCAACATTCTTGTCTTGCACTGTGTGGGAAAAACCCATGGAGAAACATCCCTGTCAGAATTTCCATGTGGGATGTGCCTAGCCAAGCTGTGCCCTGAGGTCACTGGAGAGATGACAGGCACCCAGCTTGGAACCTCCTCTCCACCACGGGCTCAAACCAGCAGTTCACTGTTTTTATGTTCTACACATTTAGCCCTTTGCATGGTCAGTGATGGGCAAGTTTTGGTTGGTTGGTCTCATACCACACAAGGTCCTGAGCGTCCTTTGCTGCCTTTTCCAGCTCTCCTTGGGTCTGCCTAAAGGGAACAGAAGGTATTGGAGGTAGCTAAGGAGCAAAGAGAGATAGCTGGGAGAAAACCAAAAATGGTCTGTCTTTTCTGGAGCTTCTGCCACAATGTTGACCATTTTGTGGTACCTTGGTTACCTCCTTGCTCCAGGTTCTGGCTGGTGAAATGAAAAGCTGCCCAGCTCAGGGTGGGCCCAGGGGAGCTCCTGATGGGCATGGGAAGCTTTCCCTCCTCTGCTTCCCTCTCCTTTCTTAAGGCTCGTGTGGGATGTTTCCTGCTTTAGCATTAAATGATTCCCTCGTGATCCAAGGGGGCAGCAGGCACAGGAGAAGGGACATGTTGGGCTGGTGCAGGTGATGCCACTGGCAGCTGGTGACACGCCCTGTGTGCCCCCTCAGTGCAGGGGACCCTCCCCAGTCTGTAAGGTGTCCCTGCCCATAGCAAGGGGTGGAACGAGAGAGTCTTGAAGGTCCCTTCCCACCCAAACCATTCTGTGATTCCTTGATTCTATGACTCCCACTGTGGCCCAAGTTCCCTCTTGGTCTCCTTGTCCTGCCCAAAGTTCAGATAGCAGGACATTACAGGTCACCAGCCTGGCCTGTGGAATGTTCCAGAGCTGGGAGTGTTGTGTACCCAGGGTATCCATGGGGGCAGAGCTCCAGGAGCCCCAGCAGCCCCAGTTGCACAGAGAGCAGCCACTGGGGGCCATTGAAGCAGTTCTCTAGCTCAGAGTCTCAGGTTATTCAAGGAAATATCCCTGAGATCTTGCCCAGAGCTCAGCTCCTCCTGAGCACAGAAGCAACAGGGAAATGACTTCCAGCCCTCACCTTGGTGAGGCAGTAAATTAAGTGATGAAATACCAGAAAAGCACCTCTGAAAGAAGTTGACCTGCAACTTGAGAAAGAAAAATGAAAGAAATCCCTGGATTTACAAGTTGGCTGTAGGGCTCTGGGAGGAGGGAGTGCTGCTTTTGGATGTGGAAGAGACATCAAGGTGTCTTTCGAACGAAGAGGGAGAAACGTTCCTTGCATAGAAAACTCTCCCTAAATCTGACTGAGCTCTATGAATAGTCGGAGCAGTTTGGAGATGACTCACTGCTTTGGAGGGTATTTACTCATGTGGTGCTTTAGATAAACCCAACCCCCCTGATGCCAGCGTTATCTGACACTTTATTTTTCTATATTTAACAGGAACCAAAGTACAAGTCTCTACTTCAGGAACCACTGCCAAGAAGATGATTATTCATTAACTCTGGCTAAGGAAAAATGGTCTTAGCAACATCTACGATCTCTGGGGGGAGTCGCTACATTAATTTCCTGTCAAATTCCTTTTGGTATTCTGTGTAAGCATTGCTCCAAATTAATAATGCAAAATAACTCCAAAGTACCAGAAACCCCTCGGCAAACATTGCAATTTTTTAGTCAGAATGAGTTTAATTGGTGTTGTGTGATGCATCCTTTGCCTCTGCAATGTGCTGAACTATTTCTGGTGCTGGTACCTGAATAATTCACTGTGTGCTTTCTGTACAAACTGTAGCTAAAGGACATTTTAGCTCTCAATTAGAAATAGTGGGAAAATAATTGCTAATCATGTGTTTGATTAATTTTCACCATCATTGTTGAGCATATTTCTTATGAATAAATGCCTTCATTAATAGATTGGTGTCATAGAATGTAAATAAATTATTTGGGATACTTCCTCCCATCAGTCACTGAATAAATTATTCTTAATTTTTTCTATTCATTAAGCCAGCTGCATTCCATTAAGAAAACAATATAAACCAGAGTTCAGGGAAAGACTCTGTAATGCTTTAAAAACCCACAGGGAATATTTCTCTCATAACACCATTTTAATAGATATAATCTTTTAACCTGGAAATGCTGGGCTCTGAGCCCCATTTGTGGAAATCACCAGAACTTTTGGGATAGACAACCTTGTGTGTCAGTGGCCAGTTGGGCACGAGTCAGCAGTGCCTGGAGCCAGGAGGGACATCCCTATCCTGGGGGGCATCAGGGCAGGGAGGGGATTGTCCCACTCTGCTCTGCACTGAGGCAGCCTCCCCTGCAATAGTGGGGCAGGCTGGGGAGACACANAGAATTCGAGCTGTTTGGAAATGCAGATGGGCTGGTGCTGCTGTTTCTGCCTGTCCCAGAGCTGGACTTCTTCCTCTTACATTGAAATTCCCCCTTACTAACTGTACAAATCAATTACTATTTGGCAATAAGGGTTGAATGCAGTTTGTGCTCAGTGCTTAAATCCTGGGAGAAAATCTCACAGCAGCAGCAGTGTGACTGAACCACCAAAGCTCAGGCACCCATTACCATTTTACCTCACAATTAAGTGGGAAACTTCTGAGTGTTTTACATCATCTCCTATAAATTCTCCACCTAATCACCAAAAAGGAGCCAGTATAATTTTTATGTTTAAACAGTAATAATCCCCTTTTCATTTTAAGGGTCTTCTCCCTCGGTTTTACTCCTGTGACTAATTGTTCATCCTTTCCTTGCTGATAAATGCCCATCACTGTGGTTGGTGGCAGGAATTAATGAAACCATTAATTGCATCTCGTCTGTGGTGATTCTTCCCTTTTCAGTCCATCTGGCAGATGAAATTCCTCAGTGGTGCAGTGTGTCAGGGGATGAGAATGGCTTTGTTCTGGGGGGAGCTGCAGCACCACAACCACTTCAAAGGTATAAAGAGTGAAGGGACTTAAAGTTCTGATCTGGTGTGACAGCACTGGGGAGTGCTTGAGGCTCCCCAGCAGGGTATACAGGATGCAATGGGGAGGGGAGAAAGAAAAGGGTCAAATACCATCCATAAAACACAAAAAGCCCACAATCCCGAGGTAAAAATCTAAATTCAGTTTAAGGAGGTAACTTGGCTGGAGATGATGGAAAAGAAGTGATAGTCTCATTTAAGAACAAACCCTCTTGTCCCACACCTTTGGAGGGCCCGTGTTAGCAGGAGCAGAGATGAGTGGAGCATCACCCCTGGAAGTGTCCAAGGCCAGGCTGGACAGGGCTTAGAGCAACCTGGGCTATGGAAGGTGTCCCTGCCCATGGCAGGGGGTGGGATGAGACAGGTTATGAGGTCCCCTCCAACCCAAACCATTCCATGATTCATGATCTATCCCTGAGGTTTATCCGCCTGCATTGACTGTTCTGCTGTTTCTGGTCGCTGCAGCTCAGACAACCCCAGCAGCTCAAACCACTTGCATGGAAAGACCCCTCATGTCCTCCTGATCATGAGGGCAAACACTCCACAACAGCAGCTCCCCATCAAATGTTCTTCTGCTGCTGTTTCACCAAAGGTGCCTGGAGCGAACCTCACCTGCCAGGCTCTCTGTCAGGCTAGTCAGGAGCTACAGAGGAGCTGCTTGCTGATAAAATAGATAAATTTTATTTATCTATTTATAAGCCACGTGCTCCTTGCCAAAGCAGCTCCTGCCAGCTCTGCATGGTCTTCAGCTACACCCAGAAGGGGTGTCTGTGTGCCCTGGGGCACATGTGGGTCAGCCAGAGGATCTGAAGAGCATAGGGGGAAAACAGAAAGAAAAAGGGTCAAAAAAAAAAGGTCCACTCTTGCCTAGTAAATGCTGTCCTGGGATCTCTAACAGCACTCGGGGCTCTGTGGGTTATTGCTTCATGAAGTTCCAGCCTTGTATCATAAAACTGAAGTTGAGGCCTTGAAGGCATTTCCTGAACAAGCAGCTCAAAAGAAAGTACATAACTTGTTTTTTTAAAACATCCAGATTTTGCTCTTACATCTTCCTCGTTCCCTAGGTACAGTATGTTTAATATAAAACTTGACAGGAACATGGAATATTGCCCAAAGGTGGTGGCTAGTGATGAATTACCCCCCCATGCTCTGGCAGATGCTTTTTTGTCCCCAGGGATTTGCAGCTCAGACTGGTACACATGTACACAACATACTCTTACAAACTGTTCTGCTGGGTTTGCCATATATGACAATGCTGGGCTTGCATGAAATTTTTAATGTGCTCTCTCTGTAATTATGGTCTATATAGTATCTTGTTATTTCCAACTTGGATTGCTTTATTCATTCAATGAACATACAGAGGAAATTCTATTTACATGGTCTTGAAAAATTCAGAGAGGTTTTGCTCTTTCTAATGGGTCCTAATATAATATCACATACGAGACACAAATTCTGCCTCTAGGCCAATGTTGCTGGTCAGTGACAAAATCAGGGGGAAACCTCAAAAAGAGGTTACTCTGAGACTATCACAGGAATATCAAATGACATTTCATAAACAGACAGCATTTCTAATTATGGGGTTTTCCTGGGTCACTGCTCTTTTAACGACCTTTGTTGGAATGGTCAAACCAGTGAAAAGAGCAGCCAGTTACCCAGGATGAGCTGAGAGTTGGCTTTCCAATCTGCTCACCTTGGGGGGACACCTTTACCAGGTGCTTTATGGAGGGCTTAGGATATGCAACTATTCATTAAACTTGGAGGGTTTATTTCCCTCAGGTTTTCATAAGTTAAAATAGGAATTTTAACAGGAATTCTCCCAGATTTACCAAATCAGAATCACGACTCAAACTCCAGCTGCTGGGAGAAGGGAGGTTCTGCCAGTCAGCTTTGAAGGTGGTTGCCACCCAAAGGACTCTGAGATCCAGAGACAACTGGTGAGTGAGGGAGAAAAACCAACTCCCCCACCATCTCTACTGCAATTACATGAAATTACTCTGAAAAGTGAGAGATGTTAAGAAATGAAAAGAAATCAGTTAAAACAATGCCCTTGAGCCCTGTGGAGTGCAGTGGAACTGCACAGCCCTCACTTTTAAAAGCTGGGGAGCCTTAGGAGGCACAATTTCTGCTGTATCCAAACCTTTTTATGTGTTGTGATTTCAATCCTGTGCAAGATGATGTGGGAAAAAGAAACCACCTGGAAGATGTTGTGGGTTAGACCATCTTGGGGACTGCTTAGATGATGACACCTGGTCTGGACCTCATGAGCATCATTCCTATCTCCCTCCTCTCCACTGGGTGACTCTGTGAGGGTGGGGAGGCCCTGGCACAGAGAAGCTGTGGCTGCTCCACCCCTGGAAGTGTCCAAGGCCAGGTTGGATGGGGCTTGGGGCAACTGGGGCTGGTGGGAGGTGTCCCTACCCATGGCAAGGGGGTTGGGACTGGATGGGCTTTGAGGTCCCTTCAACCCAAACCACTCTGGGATCCTGTGATCACTTATCCCACGGACTCGGTGTAACCTTCACACCTGAGAAAAAGTGGTGAGGGTGAATTTCAGGCAGGTGCTGTGGCTGTGCTGCAACCCTCACTTATTTCTGGGCAGTGCCTGGCAGGACCTCACTGACATGTTAATTCATGAGCTCTCTTTGATGAGTTTCCCAAGCAATAAGGCAATGGCTGTGCTTCTTCCCACTCTCACTAAGGCAAACTGGATACTGAAAGGATGACTAAAATGGGACAAATATGTAAAATCTGTAGATACCTGGGAGAAGAATTGAATTATGTAAAGCAAAAAGGCAAATTAGCCTGAAATTAAGGAAAAAGGAAGTGTAAATTTTGTATCAGAAACATCTTTACAGACAGACTTATTGGGCTATGACAAAACTCTATCCAAAGCCAGGCCTTCCCATGCTGGGGAGGCTGCAGAGCTCTGCATTCTGCTCTAGAGCAACTAAAGCATTTTTTTATATATCTGCACTGCCAGGAAAACACCAACAATGCCCAAAGCATTTAAATTTTAAAACTGTGCAGGAAGATGTGGATTCCAGGCTCGGGCTCCCATTGAAGCTTAATCCCAGTATGTCTCGGCTCTGGGTTTCCTGTCCATCCCATCCCATCTGGTGGGAAACAGCTTGGAAGCAACGGGAGTTTGCAGCTGGTGGAGCAGGAGCACAAGGCTGCCCCAGGGCGGAGTGACCTGGCAAGTGCCAGGTGCAGGCTTGGCTCCCCAAATCCCATCCCCCTGGCCGTCCCCTGCTGTCACCACAGAGCCAGCCTAGCCTGCAGGGAGGGAGGGATGGTGTGAGTGCTGCTCCTGCCATGGCTCGTTACAGCTGGCTCAGTGGTGGCTCTGACTGACCACTAAGCACAGCTTAATTGATAACTTTAAAAATGTCATTATCTCAGAGTGCAGTTAGATGATTTGCTGGATTAGTTGTTGTTACGTGCCAACATTTGATAGCTAGTATGGGAATCTGGAAGGGAAACTAGGGACATACTATCAGCCCATTGTAGTGCTGGACTAAATGGGCTCTTGATAGCTTTTCTTTTTCCAAGTGAATGAAAGTGGGAGGAAAACTGGCTTGCCAAGAGGAATAGTTAGCAATTAATGAAAAATTGCTATGCTCTTTGTAGGCTTTACAGATGCAAGGATGGGACAAACATTGCTTTGGTCCTGATTCAGCAAGTTCACAGGGGTCACACAATTCACAGGACAAAGCTCTGGCCTGACCTGCGGAAAGGGATCTGCTGGAGAGCCGGGGAGCAGAGGAAAGCCTTTGATCTCTGTGTGTGCCTGCCACTTGGCCACTGCTGTGTCAGAAATGCCTCTGCTGTTAGTGGGAAATGCGGGTGTGATAAAGGGAGACTTCAGAGCGTGAGTATGCAAAGCCTCAGCTTCCTCCTGCCCCCAGAATGTTCCATGGCTCCAGAACCAGCTGGATGGTGACACTTCTCTGCAGCCACCACACTCCCCCAGACATCGGACTCCTCCAGACACCACGTGGAGGAACAAGCAAAACCAAGCTCCAAGACCCTCAGTCAAGTGGTTATTAAATCTTTTGTGGCTACAGAGCATTTCCTCTGGCTGCATGGGCAGAGCAGGAGACTCCTGATTCCAGGGTGGAGTGCAGCTTGCAATCAACCATGCAAGGAGAGATGGGAATGTGAGTGTGCCCAGGATTTGCAGGGAGACATAAAACCAAGTACCCTTTGCAGTAAAAACACATTTAAAAAATGCTTGTTCTGATGAATTTGCCATACAGAATTTCTCTCAGGAGCTGAGCACTGAGGAAAAAATAGGTGCAAAATTGTAGCCCAAGAGGCTGCAGGTCTGATGAGGTGCCACCACCCCATATAGGGCTGGAGCCCAGCAGGAACAGGAGATCCTGCTCCCCATGCTGGGTGTGTGCTGCTGTAGGGGCGTGAGGCAGTGGGCACAGAGGAGAAGGAGAGGGATCCTTTGGGTGAAATGAGAGCCTGAAGTCTCCTGCTGGCTGGAAGGGGTGCCAGAGCAGCCCTTCTCAGCTGGGTGTGGAAGTGTCAGGGTGAGGAGCACAGCCCGTGTCCCAGTGCTGGGGTGGGGTGGCAGCAGTGGCTCTGGGAATGGGACTATTGAACCAGCTGCCAGGGCTTGTTCTTTGCCTCACACGCAGCTCCCCTCTCCAGCTGGCTCCAGGCAGCAGCCTGATTCCTGAGGTCCTGCAGAGAGCTGCTTCCTTGGAAATGGGAACTACACCTGGCACTGCTGGACTTAATTGAAGCCATCAGTATTCTGGTCAAATACAAGTAGTAAACACCTTCTGGATGGGTGAAAAATGTTGCTTTGTTTATTTATTTTTTTTATATTACAGGTTCTTACTCTGTTTGCTAAACTGTCTTCAACTCTAAATTAGCCTTTTAACTCTTTGAGACTGGTTACATCAAAAGACAGACAAGAAGGCTACGACTGCTCTTGGGAAAACCCACTGGTATTTGTAGTGATGCAGAAAACATCCTTACAGTAATGGGGGTGAAATAAGGCCTTGGAGCCTCAGTCCTGGCAGGACTGGTAGGGGCAGCAAGGTCTGCACTGGCACTGGGAGGTGTGGGAGCTGCAGGGTGAAATGGGGCACCTCTGGCTACTCAGGACTTCTGTAGCATCACCATCCATGTCTCCATGCTAAGGTCCTGCTCAACGAGCCTCCCAGGAACTTCTCCTCAGCTCCAAGTGAAAGGTAAACAGAATGTGTGTGTGTAATATAACAAATCCTGCACCACATCTTTCCTGGGCTGTGAAGCCACCAGGGCTGTGAAGCCAGCAAAGACTGTTCTTTTGGGGTTTTCTTTTTTGCATAACAGCAGCACTAACCATGCAGGAAAAACTCAATATTTTTGAAATCCAGTCCCAAGTTTACACTGCGCTGGAATGTCTTGCCATTTCACAACAGCATGGTGAGCTGCTCTGGGGCAGAGATGGAGCAATTCTCTGTGTAGCTCTCCAGGAGCAAGATAAACCACATTTATTTTTCACACCATGTAGGGATTTGTGGGAAATGTTGACACGGTTGTGTCTGGCTGTCAAGGGGACAACAGCAACTTCAGCAGTTTTTTGGCACAGATCTTTAAAATTCAACTGTTTACTGACTTTGTCTTACAGTAAGGGAAGGGTAATCTTGTTTAGCACTTCAGGAATTTATTCAGGTAATCTCATCTCTTTTAGGAATAAAATGAGGTGTGATTTTCACAGGTATGTACTCACACTGCAGCTACCAGCCCACCCCTCATCTTACAAGAGCAATGCCAGCAACTGATCCACTGATTTAATATTTTTATGAGGTCTTACAGTAATTTTTTTCTCTGTAACAGGTACAGAAATCTGAGCAGACATTCCTATATACTGCATATTGCATTATAAAAAGGAACTCATTGCTCTGGGCATTTAATTCAGTTTACAAAACAGTGTTCCTACTGCAGCTAGGACTGCCAAGCAAAATATTTGCCTGTTTACTACTCTGTCAGCCTGGCAGCTGGTGGGTGGTAGCAGAGCCACAGTATTTACCTTTGCTGAGTAGCAAGGGTTTTAAAGAGAGTTTTATTTATTAACTGCCTAGAAAGGGTCGAGAAGAGAGGGCTGAGGCTCAGGGTCATGAATCTCTGAGACACTTACTAGGGGAACTTGGGTAGAAGTAGAGTAAAACCAAAAATTCTGATTAGCCAGTGAAGATAAAATCCTTGGGGAGTGGGGCAAAGGCTGGGAAGTGAGACTGGGACTAAAGCAGGGAAGTGAGGGAACTGAATGAAGCCTCTGCTTCTGCTCTGTCAAAGCTTTTGCCTTTTATCCAGCCACTCTAAACAACCAGGGAACATCTGACAGCGATGCTGCAAGCCTAATAATCACCTGGATTTTCACGTGAACTAGTTTTTGGTTTTGTCTGCTGAAAAAAAACATACATAAAAAATTATTTAGGTTTGTTTAAGACCCTGCCTTGTTTTTGAAGGTGCCCATTCAGTGAAAGTGCAATTCCAGTCCGTGGTGGTTGCTCTGCCCTTGCCTTTTTCGCTCCTCCCTCCCAACTGCTCAGCACCAAGAGCTTGAGGAGACAGAGCTTGGGATGGTTTTCATTAGGCAGAAGGGTTAAGTGAGGTTTTTCTACAGCTCTTTATAGTTAGGGTATGTCAAAGAAAGAATCCAGCTTGCCTTTCAGATCCCAGATTTGGGGTTGTAGTCTTAGCAATAAATTTAAAAAAAAAAAATCCCCCTGTGAACTCAGCACACATTATCATTTCCCATGGATTTCCAGATCATTATGAAACCCCACCAGGCCAGCTTCCCAGTGTCAAACTGGAATTGCACTGGAAAATAGCAGGAGTTTGGAGCTGAACCAGAGGGTCTGTGTGTGATGGGTCCTGTGGCATCAGGGGCTGAGTGTCTTCCACCTCTGCTGGGCAGTATCAGGTAGCTCAGCTGTAAGTAATGCATGAACAACTCCTTAGAAAATCAATGATACTTTTGAAAAAAGCCCAAATTGATCCATTCTTTTGGAAATACACACACAAATTCATGGAGACACTGCTGGTGTCCTCAGCACAGGATGTCAGTGATTCCTGACACCGCAGCTGTCAAGGGGTGTGAAGGGAAAGAGAAGTGCAGATAAACTGGGGAGGGTTCAGTTTCTGCCTGTCTGGTTAATGGCTCTTTTTTCCCAGTTAATGCAACAAAAGAGCACATCAGACCCTAAAAGTCCAGGACCTGCTGCCAACCTTCTGGTCAGAAACCTCACGCTGTGTGGAAGCTGCATGTGCTGTGACACAACCACCCTTCCAGCTCGGTGGGGGCAGCCCAGCTGACAGACATTGCAGAATTATCTGACAAAAAATCAGCTTGCAGAAGCAAGACAAAACGAAGTTCGTTAAGTAGCCCCATATGAACTTCTGGGTTCCAAAACCTCTTCAGCTCCGAGAAATGCTGGTTGGGAGGAGGGTTTTAGCTAAAAGGAATCCTGTGGTTTGACAGAGCAGCAGCTCTAATTTCCCAGGCAGGGCTGCACTGCACAGGCAGCTGGTGCCTGGAGATCACAGAATCCCAGAATATGCTGAGCTGGAGGGACCCACAGGGATCATCCAGTACAACACTCAGCCCTGCACAGCCCCATCCCCAAGAGTCACCCCCTGTGCCCCAGAGCATCATCCAAACCCTCCTGGAGCTCTGGCAGCCTTGGGGCTGTGCCCACTGCCCTGGGCAGCCTGGTCAGTGCCCACCACCCTCTGGGGGAAGAACCTTCTCCTGAGATCCACCCTAAGCCTGCCCTGCCACAACTCCAGCCATTCCCTGGGTGCTGTCCCTGGTCCCCACAGAGCAGAGATCAGTGCCTGCCCCTCCTCTGCCCCTCCCCAGGGAGTTGTCCCTGCAATGAGGTCTCCCCTCAGTCTCCTCTTCTCCAGCTGAACACACCAAGTGCCCTCAGCCACTCCAGATGCTGCTGGAGGGATGGTGTCAATGTGCCTGTGGACAGCTTTTGGGGAAAAGTTTCTAAACTAATGCAAATAACTTGTCTGAGTGAGTTCCAGGAGCTGCACAGGCTCCCCTGAGTGTGTTAGAGATGCCTGCTGAGGGTCCTCTCCCCACACTTCTGGTGAGCCCAGCAGGGACCGGAGCGGCCTCAGCTGCTCCAACCACAGCCTCAGATGGGCACCAGTCACTTCCAATATTCTGTGGGTACCAGTGAAATTAGGTGTTTGGAAAAACCTGATAATATGAGAGTACGCTGGAACATTTCTTGGATCAGGCTGCTGCATTACTCACGCACCATTAATTCTCCAAATATTAAGGGAACATTTCTTAATATCGGGCTGTACTCCGTTAAAGAGATACAGAACAGCTTGCTGAGGTTAAACCATTCTGTCAGACACACCCTTGGCCAGGCAGATCCCCTACAGGAGGTTAGGGGGGACCCCAGAGCGGGGCTGCTCCTGCAGGGGAGGCTCTGGGCACAGATGCATTCTCAGGGTTCCTCTTACACTGTGGGGTGTGCACGGCCGTGTTTTACCAGCCCCAAACTGCACTATCTCATTGCCCATGCTCGCATTGCTTCACTCCTAGGCAGGATTTTCTGTTGTCACAGCAGACCAATTTAATGCTCTTTCTGGCATTCCTTGTCTAACTAAAACCACTGCTAACTGTGCCTGGGAGTGTGAGTTTGACGAGAGCTCAGCCTTGGCACTGCTGGTGCTTGGACCACAGCAGCATCCATTACCTCTGGTTTTTAGCTGCTGCCATTCCAGCGAGACTCTCCTCTTTTCCATGCCCTGGCATTTCCCTGCATTTGTTACTGCCATGCCAGAAGCACAAACAGCATGTCAAGTGAGCCTCATTTTCCCGTTTCCCTCTGTTGGTCCATAATGATGCTGCCCACTGTTTTACTGCTCGTGTTCCAGCTCCTGTGAAAATGGTAGCTGTGCACAATACTTGGGAACTGGGGAAAGCTGGGAGCATGTCAGCAACCAACTGCTTTATGAAGTTGTTTTTCTGGACGGGTGGTGCCCTCCCCTGCATTTTAAGGGTGTCTGTTAAGATGGAGTGAGGAACTGGAAGGTGGCAGAACCTTTGTAGATAGAGAGCTATTATATTACAGCCCTAAATGGACATGGAAGGATACAGAAATGGCCTGTTGGCAGCAGATAGTGTTGGAACGCCCACGGTGCTGGAGGAGGTCTGCAGCTCCTGTGACCTGCCAGGAGCTGCCTGTGTTCCCACCAGGCCCCTGGGAAAAGTGGAGCACTCCTGCCTTTGGGATCTGCTTAGGCTGGAAGCAGTGAAGTATGCAAACCCAACCATCCCCCTGAGGAAACGCTCAGAATTCTGCACTGCCTTCCTGAGCTAATGGAAAGAGGTGTGTGAGCATCCCCAGTTCCCATGGGACTGCAAACCCTGTGCCCTGAGTGCTGAGGGGGCCTCTGGAGGGGCACATGCAGATGCAGGAGGGAGTGAGAAGAAGGACAGGTTGGATAAGCCATGTAATCCCTGGACCCTGGGGACATTCCTTTTGCGGCAGAGTGAATTTGGCTGTAAAAATTTATCAGCTTCCCTTGCCCTTGAATACAGAAGACTTTGGTTTGGAGAGTGCTTTTTTATTTTTTCCTTTCTTTTTTCTCCTTCTATTTTAGTGGAATTATTTATTTTAGATATTCCTGCTGGCTATGTGTAGAAATTTGAAAGGAAACATCTCTGCTTTTGGGAGCTGATGTTCTTTGTCGTGGCACTGATTTCTTGAAACACAACCAATTTTCTATTTAATCCATCTCATGTGTTATTTCTCTTTCTTTATGTTGTAAAGTAGCTCTTGACAGAAATTATGCTCTTGTGTATCATGTAAAAGGTAGAGTTTAAATCAGAAGATATTTTTGGTGGCTTGCAAGATGGAATTTGCTAAGGTGAGCTCTGCGCAGTGATTGTTTTGGGAGGCACAATGAGACAAACTGCTGCTCTTTTCAGTGGCCCTGCCAGAAAGCCCCAGTGGCAGGGGGTTCATGGGAGCTTTGGAACCAACTCTCCATCACTACAACCTGCTGCATATGTCAAACCTGTCAGCAGTGATGGAACTCCAGAAAGATAAAGTGAGAGACTTCAGTGTGAAATCTGAAGGGGGGGAAGGCTGTTCAGCACCACTTGATGAGCCAGGAAATTCAACTGCTGTAGTTTTCAACAATTTTCTCATCTCTGGCATGTCAGGTGGGTGTTAATGCTTCCACAGGGAAGAAGAAGAGGTCTAAGTGTGACTCCAGGGGCACCAGGCATTGCTGGTGCAGGATGAGGGACCCCAGGGATCCTGCACCCTGATCCATCATCACCTCCAGGCTGGAGGGGAGGTGTGGAGAGAGACACAAACAGAGAGAAGCAGTAACACAAATGTTTTACAAGGGAGGGCAAAACTGCTTTATTGCTTTTATCAGTTGGATTAGAACGAAAAATGAAGAGGGTTTCTGAAATCTCAAACAGGTCTGTGGTTGTGAACTGCAAGGCTTGGCACAGCATTAATACCACCAAGCCTACCAGAGCTCAAGGAGGCACATGGTAGGATTCCTGGGGTTCCTGTGCAGGGCCAGGGCTTGGACTGGGTGGTCCTTGTGGTCCCTGCCAGCCCTGAATATTCTGTGACTCTGTGCCTTGGTAAGTGGTGAGTTACCCACATATTTCCTGGGGGTGTGAGCTCAGCCTGGAGTGTGAAATGGCTGTGGTAGAACCTCCTTAGAAAAGACAGCTGCCACATTTCCTCAGTAGCTTTTCCAAGCAGCCCTCCTTCCTTCCCCACCTTCCCTCTGCAGGCTCCAGGGCTGTGGAACATATTTAAGCACACAGTTTTTAATGTGTCCCAGGAGCTGGCTTAGTCATTTAATGATTTTATATATCTGTATCTCCTTTTCTTCAGGGAAGAGAAGAGGTAAAAGATCTGCTGTTCTGACACTATTAAAGGCATACTCCTCAAGAACTCACACAGGGGATCAGGGAACCTGCAGAGATTTCTAGGGAAAACTGCCATGGAGCTGAAACCAAAGCTAGAGGTGACCATGAGACCTGCACAGTAACTGCCCTGGGGGTTGTCCTGGGCTCCAGAGAGGTGTCTGTGCCATCCCAGTGACACGTGGCACAGTGACAAGTGCACCTGATGCCTGTGTTAGGCTGGGGACTTCCAGCCCCTGTGGAAGGTGCTCCTCCCCTCCCACAGGTTTTGCCTGCTTGCTGGAGCAGGACAAGTGACAGGAAGGATATTTGTACCTGGTTTCTGCCTAGCAGTAGCACTGGACCCCAGACACAAATACCTGGAGGCCACGAGTCCTGAGTCACCTTCAGGAAACACTTCCAGCTGTCCTTGATGGCCTTCCCTCTCCAAAGCCTCTGCTTGGCAGGGAGGTGCCACATCTGCCCTGGAAAGGTGATCATCCTGTAAAATTTCCTTGAGTATCTAGCGAGGGTCAATGGGATACCAGTAAGACTACCTATGATAAGGATAACTCTGAATACCAACACGGTTCTCCCAACCCACCCCCACCTACAGTTAGGAAGTGCCAGGAAGGATAAAGAATAAACTCAGCACATCATTAAGATAATGAGACCCATATGCTCGTGCAGTCAAATAAAAGTGAACTCAATGTACTGAAGAGCCGAAAAAGCAGATGAATGAACCACAACAGACATCCTGAAATCATGTTTAAAATGCAAATATTGATATTTCTCTCACTTTTTTCCCTTATGTGAATCACATCTAAATAAGGCATCTGGTAGAAGAGAACATATTTTTGCCTCTGAGCTCAGGCTCAAATGAAGCAAACCCAAGATGAGAGAATACCTACGGGCTGCTGGGATGACTGGAGACCGTAGACAGTTGGGAGTCACAAACCAGACTTGCCATCGTGATGGATGCTGAGCCTGAAACTCATTTATATGCAAATCTGCACAAATTAATCTGAAGGGGTTTTTTCCTAAAAATGTAAACCACGCAATTTTCTCCTGGGATCAAACTGCAAATGTTGTGTTTGGGGAATCCAGAAATAGTTGCAGTCAGAAAGCACTTCAATGCCAGAGAAATTATCCTCTTTCTTCTGTTTCCATGTTACTTGTACAGAAGAAGAGAAACAAACCTCCAGCATTTAAGTGCTTGCTGTTATTTTTCAGGGAAGGTGCATCTCAAGAAGAATTTCCCTTCCTTTGCTAAAGGTTTGGGCTACTCCTTGCTATGCATTTGCTCTGTATGTGTTGCTGGCACCAACCTTTATTGCTTTGCAGGTCTGACAAATCAGCCCACCTTTCTCCACCAGTGACTCCATTTAATTGTCCAAATTATGTTTTATACACTCAGCTGGCAGAGGGCTCCGAGCTTCAGGCTTCCCTCCTGGGAAAGTGTGCCAAAATTCTTCTCCTTCCCTCTGAAGGTGCCACGTTTAATTGATATATCACATCCCTGGGTGACAGGGGCAAGCTTGTGGTACTAAATAACGTTTAGCTCAAGGGAGGTCAGATATATTTTCTTATCTGCTTTTCTTGTAATTTATATTTATTTGCTTTTTGCTGATACTCTTATTTTTCTGGCCACCTCTTTCAGGGAGGACAAAGAAGAAATACACCCTTTTCCTTGGCTTCCTTCGGGACTATCTTCCAGGGAGCCAAAAAGCTGTGAATGTTTAACTGTGGGTACCCTCTAGGCTGGAGGGCTAAACTGGCCAGCAGGTATGGACACACCTCACCCATCCAAACTCTGTGCACCCACAGCAGCAACACATGTAAATGTTTGGAAAAGACATTTATGGGTTTTCACCAAGCAGAGATTTTCATAAAATACAGGTTCAGACTGTTAGGCCAGAGTTTATGGACTTTCTGCATATTGAAGTGAGAAAGTAGAGCTTAAAAGCTATGAAATAACAAGAACTGAGCCCAAAAAACTGAGTGTGGAAAGAGCTGTGTGAGTTAACATCAGCCAAGGATTTGGCTCTCAGCTTCCCTGCACGATCTGATTACACAAGTTGTTGTTGTGGGTTTGTTTTGTTTTGTTCCTATCTCTGCTGTTCTGGGATTTGACCACATTGCAACATCTCCAGCTCGATGCCTGTCAGAGCCCCTTGTGCTCCACAGCACATCCCTGGTCACTGGGACACGACCAGCACTGGGGCAGGGGGTGCCCAAGGGGTGGGGGAAATGTGCAGTGTGGGATGCTCCTCCAGCAGAGCGTGGCACTGGCCTGTGCTGGCATCACTGCCAGGCTCCTCTGGGCCACCAAGGACAATTTCCTTCCCTCATACCACATGGCAAACCCATTAATAGATCAGAACTGGTGCTCACATCTTGCTTAGCAGGGGCAAGGAAATCCCTCTCCTCCAGACTAAGGGAGTTAAGAAGAGAGAGCCATTCCTGCTTCACCAGGACTACAGAAAAGGCTTTCTTGTGGTTCAAGATTGAGGAGAATAGCTGCATTTTCCTCTCATTTCTTCTCAGACACCAAAAAGGTGCAGTTTGGGAGCTCATATTAACCAGCCCCATAAAGTGCACCATATGTTTTAGCCTTTTTTAATTACTGTAGCCTTTACAACCTCAGCTAAATGTCATACTTAGTGCTTTGTTTTACAATTAAATCTCTCCTTTGGGGAGATCTTAAAATCTTTTCCTCTCATTGTCTGTGAAGTGTAAAAGAGAGCTGCAAATTTACATTACTCTGGGCAAACAACACTTTTGTTTGGAAAACAAACTTTAAACCATTATTATATCAAGAAGCTTTTTATTAAATGTTGTGTTGATGCTGCAGAACAAGAATGTAGGAGATAAAGGACATTTTTCTCTCCCTCCTCAGCAATGCCTCTCATAAGGCAAAGGTTGTGTTTATTATTTTAAGATAAAGGTATACACAAAGTAAGAAAAAAGCCAGTCCCAGCTCAGGTCTCCACATGTTTTTCAAGATCTCAGTGCTAAGGAGGAATTTCCATCTCGAGCAGACTTGGTAACTGCTGAAGGACTGGAATCTATTCAGAGCTCTCTCCCACTCCTCAAGCCCACACACACTTTCTGCAAAGTGCTCTGCACTCAGACATGTCTCACAAAAAGTAAAAAAAAATCTTAACTAACAGCACACTTAAATTTGGGGGACAGCTGAAATTCCACTGGAAAACTTCTCCATGTGAGGAGATTCCTGGGCGCAGGGATGGGAACGTGACTCTCTTTGGCTCCAGAGCTGTCCCCAAGCACTGACTAAACATCACAGCTGCCCTGGAAGGTAAATAAGGGGTTAACCACACCTTGTGGGCATCACCTCGGGGTGAAATTCAGCAGTGGTGTGGCTGGAGGGGACCTGGAGGGGTTGGGGGGGCTGGCACTGGGATGGCTCCCTCTGGAACCCTGAGGAGCTGCCACCACTCTCATCCCAAATGTCATGAGGTTTCCTACTTATGCAAGTAACTCCCAACTATGTTTTGCGCTGCTCTATGTAGAAAATTCCAATGAGGGAAATCTTCATTATCTTTTCCAGTTTCTCAGTGACTGGGGCTGTCTTTTCATAGAAGCAGTTTCGGGGAAAATCAGTTTAATTTATTACTGATTAAAATAGAGATGGGCAGAAACAAACTCCTAAAACACCTTTCTCCCCCTCTTTTCTCTGGGGTGCCACTGGGCTGTTTCTAACACGTTTTCCCTCACAGACCAGTGGCATTTTAACCTTTCTCTGTCCCCTCTGCCCTGTGGTCTCACAGCCTCGCTGGGGCTGCTGTGGACCCATCAGGAACCAGCTCAGCATCCCCCCACAGAGAGGCCTCTGCAGCCCCCCAGCCTTGCCAAGGACACCCAGAGCAAGGGGAAACAAGGAAAAGGGTTCTTTCTGTGTGTGGAAACCACAAGAAGCCAGAGGCACTGCGCTGCTCCAAAGGTGTTTCCAAAGAACAATGTGATGCTCGGTGGGTGCCCAGAGGTGGAAGGGCCACTGCAGCCCCAGCTCCTCACCCCAGGCTGGGCACTCTCCTGTGTTTTCCTTGTATTAATCATTCCCTGCTCCCTCACCCTGAGCCCAAACACCTCTTGAAGGGCACCCCAGCTCACCCAGGTCTTCCACAGGGTGCCCAGACTCTGCTTGGCTGCACCAGAGGTGCTGGAGGGGAAGAATCCCTGAGGGGTCCCCTCTTGCCAGTGGGGCTTTGGGCAGCCACACAGTCACCTCTCTTCCTCCCTCCTGCATTAAAACTGCGGGGAAAAGGAGATCCCCCTTTCTTTGTGGGCAGGGTTTGCACAGGGCTCAGGTGTGACCCCAGCATTTCCCCTGACAGCTGAGTGAGGATGCTGGACCATGGGGAATTGTTCCAGGAAAGCCTGGAGGTGTGCAGGGGACAGGGGGAAGTGGGGCTGTCCTAATGAGCAGCTTCCACAGTGCTTTGGCAATCCCAGTGTCCAGATCTCACCTTCAGGACAACAAAACCGCCCCAAAATAAACACAATTTCTTCTGTGACCCTTTCTTTTCCCCACAGGGGCTCATGCTGGAGATCACTGGGGTGGGACTGTGGGCAGCTGGGATCTGCCCACCACTCTGAAAACCTCTTCAGAGCAACACTCCTCCAGAAAGTGGAACATGCTGGGCAAACAGCCTGGGCTGCTGCAAGTCAGACCCTTGCTGCAGAAGGTTTTGGGTTTATTCTACTTTTTTTTAACGATAATTATAATACTAATGGGTGACATTTTTCACTCTCTCCAGCGTTGTTAAGGAGAAAGGGATATAGGGATACCCCTAAACAGTTTACATCTGTGTTCTGACTCTGGAGGCAAACACCCAGCCAGATTTCAGGAGGGAAACTGGAGGCAGCTGTGAAAGGGGTGTTGTTGCTGTTTGTTTTATGGGGTCAGCTATTCCCTCCAGTATGAACGGTGGAGCCACGTCCAAAGCAATCATGAGCTGACCTTTGAGCATGAGCTATGTAGTATTCCAGCCTTGTTTCTTTCCTGCACAGCAGCATCCATAAATCCAGTGAGGGAGTGTGTGCTGCGTGTGGGTGCCTCTTGCATGGAGCCAGTGCTGCTTCAGCAGCGGTGGAAAAACACAACATGAGACCTTGCAGTTGGGTTTTCCAGAGCAGGTAATGTTAGGACTAATTTTGAACTTTGAACTGAGATGACTTTGTGTGCACTGGGTATATTTGTGCAGGATGAGGTCTCCAAATAGTCCCATGAGCTGGTTTTGCTAAGAACTTGGCTGGCTGTGTGTCTGCACTGCCCAACAACAGGGATGTTTGATAACTTTCACATGTTGTTAGAGATCCATCATGGCACAAGTCAGTACTAACCAGCTTTCCAAGATTTAATCATCAGGTTTGCAGGCTCATTCAAGTTTTTATTAGTTCCACACCTTATCCAATTTGGGAAGCCTCTAATGTGAGCCCTTGCTCCTGGCTGGAGGAGTGAGCTGGTCTGCCAGCATTTGGTGGCAGTCACCCGTGCCTCCACAGCAGTCAAAACACAGTTTTACTTGCTGCTTGGCATCACTTGTGTTTTAAAAGAAGCAAGAAAATCATCAATGACAACTGCATTCTCAGTAACAGGAGGTTAGTTTCTATCCCAGTGGGTTTCTTTTAACAGAACAGTAATTTTCTGTGGAAAAGGTGCTGCAAGCCTGAGGCTGGGCTAGCAGGTGGCATCAACCAGCAGTTTGTGTGTGGGGTGACTTTGTGACCTCTGGGGAAACAGCCACTCTGGGTTTGTTTGTCAGGAGGTGTTTATTACCAGAGCAGGATGTTACTCGGGCTCAGACCCTGCATTCTTGGCCTCAGTGCAAACATTTGTATTTGAGCCACTCACCAGAGGAAAACAATGATCTGTGATGACTAATTATACAGGTTTATGCACTCCTTTGCCTAAGGGGACCTTGCTGTACCTTCCAAATTGTCAATGACCCACCCTCAGTGGAAGGGGGTCTGTGCCTGTGCAGATTGAGCTGGAAGCCTCTCAGCAGCAGGGACAGGCTCTCCTTTGGTTTGTGTGTCACCTGGCTGTGGTTACACCAGGCTCCTCACAAGCATTCAGGTGCTGGATTGACCAGACTCCCCTGGGTGAGTTGTATGTGAGGACTGAGCAGCATCTGCTACCTGCAGTGGATGGAACAGAGCAACAGCCTTGGATAACGAGGGGATTTGGGATCCTGCTGGAGAGCAGAGAACTGTGGAAGGCTTAAACAGCATTTCCCTCTGCATTTGTGAGCACTAGAGGTGAGTCAGAGCTAGTCTTGGTTTTGGAGGGCCAAAGTTTCTGGCAATTTTCTGGTAACTCAGTGAGTGGGCAAAGGCAGTGGGGAAACTCCAGAGAGCAAAGCAGAAACTTGGGAAATGGGGTTTTCCATGCAGTGAAATGCAGAAATAGCAGATGTAAATCATACTTCACTTTGGGTATGGAGACACAGTCCTCCCATTTTGGGTTGGGAATGGAGTGTGTTATAGGGGTGATGAACTTGTAATTGGAATGTAGATGGGAATATTCAGGTCCTGAGTGACCTTTACAGATTTATTTTGTAAATTCGGAAAGAAAGGACAGAGGGGATTTCACATAGGCTGGTGCACATGAATAGCACACAGAACTGATGTTGTGAATATGGGAACAAACCCCAGACTTTGCAAGGGCAGGAATATGAGTGCACAGGAATGTGCCTGCAGGGCTGTCAGTGAGCACACAAAGACCATTTCTGGGGGGCTCTGTAGCACAGGCTGTGTGTGTGTGGGCAAAGATTCCAATTCCAGCAGCAGCAGCTCCTTCTGATCCTACAGGATCCTGCAGCAGGAGATGGATATGTACTCACCTTGAAAGCAAATGCAAGAACTGTTAATTTTAAGCTAGCTATACAAATATGAGCCATCATATTGCTCTGAGCACAAATACTTCCACCAGGGGAAAAGCTCCTGGCAGTAGAAGAAGAGCAGGGAAAAATCAGGAGTCGAGAGGTATGAAAGCTAAGTATCTCAGTAAAGGAATGAAAGAAGACATTTCAGGCAAAAAACCTGGCAAGTCCTTACTTGCACCGAAAGGCCAATTATTTTTTTTTTTTTTAAAAAAAGCCCACACAAACTTAAGGGAGAGGTTAAAGTTCTCTCTGCCATCCTGCCTGGAGCTGGCTGTGTGTCCCTGCAGCCCCTCCAGTTCCATCCCTTCCCCATCCCTGCTGTCCTTCCTCCTGCTGGGCAGCTCTCGGGGGCTGCTGCTGCTGTGATGTCCCTGTGCCCCTGCCCTGTGCTCAGACCCCAGCTGCACCTGGAGAAGAGATGGTCCAACGTCACCCAAGAGAGGCCCTTTGCTGGCAGCCCTTGTCCTGGTTTTACTGCTTATCAGTTGCTCAGTTGATGCCCTAATATTTTAGCTCCTCCTTTGCCCTCTACGGCTCTGAATTTGCCCTGTCAGTGAGTCAGGTTCCTGTCCTGGGACATTAATTTGCTCCACGTACCAATGGGGACCAGCAATGTAAGAGGACTCCAGGCTTTGCTGTTCTTGTGAAGAGCCAATCCAGATTTCAGAGCAGAGCATGTGTTTTTTTCAAGGGAAGATTTGCAAAGCGTTGTAACAGGTTGCCCAGGGGAGTGGTGGTGTCACCCTCCCTGGAAGTGTTTAAAAAACATCTGGATGTGGCACTTGGGGACATGGTGCCACAGAATCCCAGAATATGCTGGGTTGGAAGGGACCTACAGGGATCATCCAGTCCTGCCCAGCCCCATCCCCAAGAGTCACCCCCTGTGCCCCAGAGCATCATCCAAACCCTCCTGCAGCTCTGGCAGCCTTGGGGCTGTGCCCACTGCCCTGGGGAGCCTGGTCAGTGCCCACCACCCTCTGGGGGAAGAACCTTCTCCTGAGATCCACCCTAAGCCTGCCCTGCCACAACTCCAGCCATTCCCTGGGTGCTGTCCCTGGTCCCCACAGAGCAGAGATCAGTCCCTGCCCCTCCTGAGGAAGTTGTACCTGCATTCTCTGATTTTATGCCCTGCTCACAGTCTAGATGTCAGACTTCCCCTTGCTTGCTTCCTTCCACCCTGTCTCCATCCTGGCTTTCCCAGGCTGCTCTCCTGCATCCTACCCACTGCTATATCCAGCAGGGCCGGGCACAGTGCTGACAGATCTCTGCACCCACAGAGAACACTGCTGACAGTAGCAGAGCTGGATGTGGATGAAGAAACCCACATGAAAAGTGCCCACAGAAAAAGCCCGTGGGCTCTGAGTCCTGGTTGTACCTTGCAAAGTTCTGCTGAAATGGCATTTCGATACTTTGTCCTTTCTAAATTAGGAGCATTTTTCAGCCTCAGAGGTGAAGCTTCATGGGGTGCAGCCTGGTGGCTGCCACTCTTATCTTGGATATTTGTTTTGTTTACAACCTGCATGTAATTTACTGCAGCAAATCTGAGCTGGGTTTTGCCAGTCTGCATTAGTCAGCTCATCCACCACAGGAAGAGCTGGAGCTTCATCTGTTCTTTGAAAACTTTCAAGGTCAATCCTCAACAGTTTCAAAAAATGAAAACAATAAGAAGCTTGAAGTTTCATTTTAATTCTCAGCTTTCTCACTCTCAAAATGTTCAGCTACAGAGGATCCTGTAAGAGGAAATGGGATGGCCAGGAGGAAATGGGAGATGCCAACAGGGGCCAGTCTGCCTGCTCGCTGCACATCTGTATGGGTGTCAGATTTGAGCCTCTGTCTCCTCGCTGCACATCTGTATGGGTGTCAGATTTGAGCCTCCACCTTGTCACTGCACATCTGTGTGGGTGTCAGATTTGAGCCTCTGTCTCCTCACTGCACATCTATATGGATGTCAGATTTAAACCACTACTGCATATTTGGAAATCAGCCCAAACTGAGGTGTGTCTGACATCCTCAGCTGGGGTTTCCTGCGAGCTTCACGTGTGACAGAAGTGAAGGTAACCAGCCTTGGCAGAGAGCGTGTTGTCGCTGTTTTATGGCTGTGGGGCAGAGGGAGAGCTTGCCTTGGCAGAGGGTCTGTCCCTGCATCCTTTGCCCCCTGAAAGTTCATCACTGAGGTGACACTTGCTGCCACCAGAGTGCTGATCTCCAACAGCCATGCTTTCCCCCGTGTGCTCACTGGGGGCAAAAATATTTGAGATCAAGGGGTAGTTTCAAGTCAGGTTCCAAGATAAAGAGAATTTTCCTGCTGCTTCTCTCAAAGAGCTGTTTGATGTTAGATTTGGGTACATTTCTCAGAGCGTTGAAGTAAAATGTCAGAATCTGAAAGAATACTTTATTAAATGCTGCTTATAAGTGCTCTTGGCTTGCCAGCCCATTAAATTAATGGGAAGTCACTGTCAGACATGCTCTTTGCTTGCTTGAAGAATTATGCTTTACTCTGTTTCACATGTTGTTCCAGGGAAAATAGGGGTCTGAAGGGATGCGGAGGCCAAAACTGAGACACTGCAGAAAACTTAACTCAAACAGCAGTTTTATTACCAAAGGTGGCCAAATAAACAGGAAAGAGACCCAATAGAGAGAGAGAGAAGAGAAAATAAGCCCCCAGGTGCAAACACCCAGATTGCCCAGGTGTCCCCCATGGAGTTGTCTCACTGACCCCTGGAATGCCCAGACCTCCCTAGCAGTGGCTGCATCCTCAAGGCTCAGCTGGCTCACAGGTGACGGCGGGCATCCCCACCAAGGAAATGTTGTCCTGTCACATGAAGCGAGCCAGCCCCAAAACATGAGCCACCTGCCTTTTAACTAGTTGGCCAAAATGATGTTTACCTGAGCGACGTGGCCAGGGCTGCCCAAGCAAAGGTATTTGGCACAGCCCCTTAAATTACATAATTGATACTTCTCTGTGCTTGGGTGGGTCTCTCCGCACCTGCACAGTCCGTTTCAGAGGGTCTTAATTGAGTCTGGGGGTTTACTTAATCCTCCTCCTCCTCTCTTTCTCCTTCAAATACCCTTGGAGGGCCATCAGCCAATCATGAGAGACCAATTAATTCTAGTTTACACAGAAATCTCTCTCTCAAGGCTATAGACCGTCTTTATCAGAATGTTTTCCCATAACTTGGCATGAGAAAACTCAGCTTCTCACAGGTGACTGGGCCAAACACAGACCAAAAATACTCACATGGAATTCTACCCAAATACACATGTACAGCCGTATTTCCTCCCAGGAAAATGGTCACAGAGTGTGAATGTGACCAAACATCTGCAGAAAAATTGGCTTGTGATAAAGAAAGGGAGATGCTGTTTTCCACCTAAACTGTCTGAGTAGGTAATTCTCCCACTGCATTCATCCAGAACTGCAGGGATCTTCGCCTGTGAGCTGGTTCTGTAACTTTTCCCTGTTAGGGGTTCAACCATGCAGGTCACAGCAAATCTTTGAGTCCTGGTGATCAGAAAGCTCCAGAACAGTATGAGCTTCTCTCCATGGACCTAGGGTAGGCATATATTTTAAATGATTTGTTTGTGTTGGGCTAGTCTATACATTGTGCCATTTTCCTCTCAACTGAAATGTGTTAGAATATTGACTCTCTGGTATTAAAAAGCAGCAACATCTGTTAAAAGTTTTTTCTGTATGAGCTGTGCATTTTTTATGCTTCTCAACCATACACTGCAATGAAAGGCACACCGGGGAGTGGCCTGGCATTGGCCAACAAGGCATTGTTTTCTGCTGCTTTGTGACATCTTCCCAAATTCTGAAAAACTGTGGTTGGATGAGGACACGCGAGCAAATATTTCAGTCTGGGTCTGCCTGCACTTGACAATTATTCTGCTCTGCTGTGTGGTTATTCACCCAGAGCAGCACCACTTGAAAGGGGGAATACCAGAGCCATGTGGAAAGGACAGTCATTGAAGAGATGTGGCAAAAAAGCTCCTACAGTTTACAGGGGTAAAGACATGGGTGGTGTGGTTCCCACTGCTCTGCAATTAGGAAATTCTTGCTTAGAAAACACTAAATGCTTTTTTTGTGTCTTAGCTCTGGAATTCTAAAATCTTCTCTCCCCTTGTTTGGTTCTTCCTCTCTGGGGCTCTTATTTGGAAAATAAGTTGCTTCCAAGTGGGTCAGGGATTAACCACATCATGTCCTCTGGTTCCCTGCCCCTCTCCCCTTTGGTGCCCATTGCAGAGCTCAGAGCTTCAGGAGTGCAAAAAATGGTTGAATCAAAGTCCAAAGGAACATTTTTCCTTCTGAAGTCAGACTTCTAAAGAGTTAGTTTTGCTTCCCAGAGTGAGTCTATGAGTGGGTATGTGCTTATCCCACCCATGAGGATGGCTGCTCTGGATCTTTGTGTGGATTCACACGACCTGCCTTATCCTTTCAGTCCCCAGACAATGGTGTTGGTTTTCTTCCATTGGAAAATGATGGATAGTTCCATTTAGCCTCACTTCATTAAAGCCTGGATGTATTAGTTATTCAGTATCACTTGAAGTCAAAGCAAAATATTTGAAGTGATCTTATAATGTTAAAAAATTACTCTGTCTCTGAGCCATATTTTTAGTTGGCTAAATTGAGGGAAAAAAACTGCCCAAGGACAGGCCAGCAGTGTAGCACTCCAACTTTTGGGTTAGGTTAGGACTTCCCAGGTTCATCCAGGGGAGTGGTGCTGTGGTGAGGTGCAGCAGAGCAGAGCTGGCAAGTCACTTAGATATAGTTTTGATCTGCTGAGGAGTTTCTGCCTTCTTTCTTCCTCGGAGGACCAGTAAGGACCTCTGGGGCTGTGCTGCATCTGTTACTGCTGTTTGATACAGAGGGATGCATTGGTTTGTCCTGCGGTATGTCAGAGCCATGTCACAGTCACACACCCTGGCAGTGCCACAGCTCTCCTTCAGCTCAATCCTCAGCTGCTGGACACCAGACAGACCCTGCGTGTGACATCCTCACATCTCTCCACTACTAAAGGTGCTCCGACAACCCCCAAATCTGTGGCTGTGACTCCTCCTGAAGTCTCCCCATTCCTCAACACTCAACTCTGGGTGTTGGAAATTCAGTTATGCAAGGGGCAAGAAGGATTTGAAACTCCTGTCTTTAATAGATCTCACTGGGACCTCCTGCCACCTCTGCCTGTGTGTGTTGTGCTGGTGATAAGTCAGTGGGTGCTTTAGGGAGAGGAAACCTCATGCTGAAGATCTGAGAGGGCCACAGGTGCAGCTTGCGCCCCCTCCTCGATCTGAGGAAGGATCTGTGTGCCTGGGAGCGGCTCAGGTTTTTCCCATGTGCATCTTACAAGAGATTTTAGTCCTACCTACAGACTTTGCCTTGCTGAGGCCATTGTGGCTTTAACAGCAAAAGCTGCTGGAGTGATTTTAGACTTCTATAATTTGTGTTTTAGTTTTATCACAGTCCTGACTCAGTTGGTCTCTCCTGATCTTCCTCAGTGACTCAGAGTCAGGGTGTGGAGCTGGTAGACATGGGCTCGCTCCCAGTTTGGCCACAAACCCAATGCAAAGCCCAGATTAAGTGTTACCACTGGCTCTGCTGTTCCCCATCTGCTCCTGCCACAGTAGGGGACAGCAAGTGGCACTCATGAGCTGCCACCAGATGATTTAGGGGGACTATAACACTGCCTTCAGAGCAGCAGTGCTCACGCTGCATCTCTGCAGAGGTAGAAGAAATTGGAGTCCTCGGGTCTTTCTATGCCTTCATTTTTCCTCCAGATGAAATTCAAGACTGCATAGGATCATTTTTGGAGGGCTGATTGTTGGCTCACAAAGTAAATAGCATTTTTCTTTCTGGCTGCAGTTACACAATGACTTGCCATAGTTGATCCATCCCCGGGGGTGTCCAGCAGCAATCGGCAGCAAACACCGTCCCCACACAGGCTGCAGCATCACACAGCAAGACAGCCCCACTTTCCCAGGCTTTGGCTGTGCTGGAGACAGGATACCACAGCACTCAGAGATGGAAATTCTTACCCTGCTACTTTCCCCTAATTGTGCACACATTTTGTCTGTGCAGGCTTCAGCCTTGCCTGTGAATGGGAGCAGCTGAGAGCCAGAGCCAGCCCAAAAGTTTCTTCAACATGTTGCATTTTTACTGATGGGCTGGGCTGCGTTTGCCATGAGGAGCAGAGGAGAGTGCAGGAGAAGGAGGAGGAGGGTGTGATGAGGGACCTCTCCCCCAGGGTGGCAGTGACAGAAGGTGACCAAGCACTGCACAGAGCCACCACCTCTGACTGCAGCAGTACACCATGTTTCATCCCTTGGTTGTCAGGGAGGGCAAAGCTGGCTGTGGATGCTCTGCTGCCTCCTCCAGATGTTTGCAGCTGTCTGCATGGCCTGGGCCAGGGCAGGCTGGTGCTGCAGAGCTGGTTGGCTGTGGGTTGAGTGGTGGCCTTGGTGGGACAGTGAGTGCCATGCTTCTGCTGCCCTTTGGCAGAGCAACAGCCCTGGTGGACATCAAACAGGCTGAGCACGAGGCCTGGACGTGCTGGGGGGTTTGGTTGGTTCCTTCCTGCCATAACCACATGCCCAAAGAAGGTGGAGGAGCTCTGCAGTGTGAAAACATCCTGGCTGTGTGTCCTGGTGCTGCCTGTGCCAGGGGCTTCGTACGGAGCTCCAGGGCTGCCCTACAGCCAGGCTGAGGGCTGGCAGCAGCTTGTACTGAAAGGACAGAAAGGCAGGGGTGAGCCAAGCCTGGTGCCCAAAGGGAGGCCCCAGAGCTCCCATCCAGGGTGAGGGGTTCCCTGTGACTGAGCCCTCCAAGCTCACAGGTGGGTCCCACGAGGGGGTTCCCTGTGACTGAGCCCCCCGAGCTCACAGGTGGGTCCCACGAGGGGGGTTCCCTGTGACTGAGCCCCCCAAGCTCACAGGTGGGTCCCACTGCCTGCCGGGGAGCAGCACCCGGGGTTATTCCTGAGACCCCCTGAGGAGGGATGTTTTCCCGATGACATAGTGCTGCAGGGACTTTTTTCTTCCCAGGGACTTGTCTCTAATTTGTCCCAGGATGGGTTTCTATAAACAGTCTCCATTGGCATATAAATATGACAACGGGACCCTCTCGACGAGCAGACTGGGATCCAAACATCAAATGCTCCTCGACGGTTCCCAGCACGGTAAGTTCGGGGCCGCTCTGATCTCGGCACGCAGCCGTGGGACAGAGGGAAGATGCGCGGTTCCGAAGGCGCCTTTCCTGGGCAGGGCGGGGTTAACCTGTGCCCGTCCCGGGATGAACCCGCGGTCCCCAGGGCGGGCTCGGGGCTCGGCTGTCCCCCCGTGTCCCCGCAGCCCCCGCCGTGCCCGGGGCATCCCGGCCCCGCTCCTCCCGGCTTGGACAAACCCTGCGGAGCCGCAGCTTTCCGGCCCCTCCTCCGGCCCCAACCCGCGGTCCCTGCGCGAAGGAGCGGGCGGTGAGTGCGGCGGGGGCGCGGCCGGGGGTCCCGGGGGTCCAGGGGGTCCTGGGGGGTCCGGGGGGCAGCTCAGCACCCGGCCCCCTCCCGGGCCACATCCGCGGGACTTCCTGGCGACATTCCTCTGCTTTCTCCTTTCTAAACTTCCGCCCCTTCCTCCCCCCCGCGTTGTTCTGGAAGTGGGAAANCGAGAAAGTAAACGGGATAACTAAGAAAAGCGCTCCCTGCCTGCTTTTGCTACTGTGCTTGGGTTTCTGCAGCTGCCAGATGGACACGGGGGCTGTGCTGGGATGGTTTGGGGGGTCAGAGGGCTGTGCCAGAAAGGTTTGGGGGACCAGTGGGGCAGTGGGCTCTGCTGGGCAGATTTGGGGGAGCAGTGGGGCAGTGGGCTGTGCTGGGTGGGTTTGGGGGAGCAGTGGGGCAGTGGGCTCTGCTGGGTGGGTTTGGGGGAGCAGTGGGGCAGTGGACTCTGCTGGGTGGGTTTGGGGAATGAGTGGGTGCTGCTGGGTGGATTTAGGGGGCCAGTGGAGTAGTGGGTGCTGCTGGGGAGGTTTAGGGGAGCAGTGGGTGCTGCTGGGGAGGTTTGGGGAACCAGGCTTGCGGGGTCAGTGGAGAAATCCAGCCTCTGGCAGCAGAATCACTCGGTGTGCTCAGGCTGAGCAGGACCCAGCCAGTTCTCTGCCCCAGTGCCTCCCCTCACCTTATCTCTTCCCCTTGTCACTCAGAGGCTGTGCAGGAGCCTGTTGGTCACCCGAGCAGAGCTGCCTGCGGGGAGCAAGGCCAGAGGAGCTGGGTTTGGGTCTGTGGTCTGTCCTGCCTGCAGGAAGGGCCTTTGAGCTTACATGTGCCCACACCAGCATAGAATTTTCTCTCTTTCCCATCTAAAATTTTCTCTCTAAACCTTTGGTACTGAAAGAAAAGGTGTTGCTATTGCCAAGTTCTTTGAGCACCAAGTTTGGTTTCTTTGCACCCGCAGGCAATGAGTCCAGGCGAGGTGTTTGGCACTGTATCTGTTCCTGTGGTTGTCTAACACACCAGCAGCACCCGAGCTCTCCCCTTTCCGGCTCCTCCTCTTGACACATCTTTGAGGCATCCTTGGCCTTTCAGTTGCAGAGGGAGGCTCTGGACACACCCCATAACATGGCTTTGTTTGTAACTTGGTTGGATGTCATTTAACAACAAAAACTACAGCTCAGGGCATAAGAGTCACAGCTTTCTAGACACACACCACCCTTACTAGTGGAATGGATGAAACTGGTTTTATTATGATTTTCCCTAATTACAGAGTTGAGCCTATAGAGAATGAAATGAGGATTTTTAGCTGGTTCTTTTCCCAAGTGGAGTCAGCTGGACCTTCAAAATCACTTTGAAGACAGCTACACCAGCGTTAATAGGGCTAATGTTGGCCTAAAAATATCATCCAAGAATCACACCCTTAATTAGCATTACTTTGTTGGCAAACCTTTCCCAGTGCTGACTTATTCCTCAACAGCCATGTTATATTAATTGCATCCATGCATTCTGTTACAAAGGCAAGGCTCTGAGGAGGATTTATTAAGTTCAGTGTGGTGGCTGGAGCTTTATCTTCTCCACTACAGACAGGAAAACTGATGGCAAAGCCATGGAGCTCTTCATGCCTGTGAGCTCCTCAGGGATTCCACTGCTGTGGGACTGGCAAGGCGAGTGGGGAACTCCAGACAGCAAAGCAGAAACTTGCGAAATGGGGCTTCCCATGCAGTGAAATGCAGAAATAGCAGATGGAAATCATACTTCACTTTGGGGATGGAGACACAATCCTCCCATTTGGGGTTGGGAATGGAGTGTGTTACAGGGGCGACAAACTAGCAATTGGAATCTACTGCAGCAAGCTGTTACTGAGATAAATAATGGGTAAATACCTGCCTTGCAGTGTATTTAAATACTGGAACAATGTTTTGATTTGAATCAGTTTCTGTGATTGAGGAGATTGCTCACTCTTTTCTTTCATTCCTTCCATCCATCCTCTTCAATACCTTTCCAGTTACATTAGATGACCATGGGATATTCTGTGCTTCTCAATTTATCTGATCTGCTTGAAGCTGGAAGAAAACATGTTCTGCAGTTTTGTGTGCTGTCGGTGGCCTTTGAGAGCTTATGATGGGCAGCAAGTCCCATGGTGCTTGGTGGCTTTAAAGGTGACATTCCAAAGCACTTTGTCTCACTTGGGCATGAGCACCAACCCACATCTCTGAGGGCTGGTTGGGTGAGTGTAGGTGAGGGTTGGCCCACTGGGAAAGGCCCATGAGCACACAGGAGGTCTCACCTGAGTGCTTGTGAGTGCACCTTTAGTCCTACATATGGCCAAGATGAAGCCCACCAGACATTCCAGGCTGGTTTTTGGAGCTCTGGTGGTGGATTGCTGTGGAGCAGCAGCACAGTAAGGAAATGGCATCTTCTCCAGTACTGCCTGGGCTTGAGCCCTGGCATTATAGTTTTTTGAAAGATTTTGTTTTGCTGGACAGTTCCTCAACAAGAGGCATTACCATATGCCAGAACCCCTCCAGCCCTGTGGATGTCCCTTTGCAGCAGCAGAGTAGTTATAGCCCATCTCCAGGCTGTGACCTGCTTTCACTCCATGTTAAAAATGATGCTTTTTGTGCCTCTTTTTGTATGTGTTGGAACGTCTGAGGGCTCCTGTTGCTCTCGTTGCTGCAGTGTCTGGTATCTGCCCTCAGCTCTCAAAGCCTGCATGGAGCTCTTGGGTATGGAAGCTCTCCTTGCATCATCCCTGTGCCCTCAGATTTTGCATCCCAGGTAGACTAAGCCAAACCTGCTAGCCATGCCTCTCACAGCTGCCTGGATTCTGGGAGGTGACCAGTGTTTACAGTGTTGGTCCGTCCTTTCAAACTGTTCTTTGGAAATGTTTCCATGCCTGAGAGTTTCTTCCCATAGTTTGTGGGTAAAAGGTGGGATTTAACTGTGGCTGGCAAAACCAGAAGTATCCCTTAAATTCCCCAGAGATGTTTGTGGTTGCTGGAAGACTTGCAGTGGGCACAGGCTTTCCCACAGCTGCCTGCTGGCTGTTCAGCAGCAGAAACCAGGGAGCTGCTGGATGGAGGCTGCTTGTCTCTGCCATGAGCCTCCCACCCAGAGCCACCACCATCTCAGGTGGCCTCCCACTGCCCTGGGAGCTCCCTGTCCTCTTTCATCCCAGGACTGGGCTGTGCTGGGGTGTTTCTTTTGTAAGTTATGTGCAGATCCCTGGTGGCAGAAAGAACCTTGACTCTTGGTTATTCTGCCTCTTATCTCCACTTCGATGTGCCACTGGCCCATGTGTTTAGAATAAGGCTCTGATCTCATGATATGGTCTCACACATTCACTTTTGTTTAGCTTTTCCCCCCATTCTCTTGTGTTAGAAATTTGGATTTCCTTAACAGCTCATTGGCATAACATTAACCTTTCTTTCTGCTGGAAGTGACATGTTGCCTTTTAAAACAGTGGTCTGGATTTAATGTCCCAATGAGTCCTTTTCCAATTCCATGTTCATATAGATCAGGAATTAAACAAAAGAGACCTGGAAAGGCGTTTTCCAAAAGTGGTTTGTTTTCTCCTGCTTATGTTATTCTGGTCTTTTTATAAGAAATCAAACTGTTGAAACAAACATATATCTCAGATATGAAGAAATGCAGCTCACTTGTGGCCTGATCCACTCCTCCTTCTATTGAACATCAGAGCAACACCAGACCCGTTGAGTTACCTTTTCATTTGTGTGTGTTGCAAACCTAGTATGTTATTCATGAAAATTAAGCTGTGTTAATTACATCTCTGGGTCTGCATTAAGACAGATACATTCCTGTCTGTCTTGTTTGCTAATGAGCTCTGTGGACTGGATCCAGGGTCAGGGAGAAGGTTTAAGCCCTGTCACAGATCCACTGGCATCCCCGTGCAGGTGTGACCTGGCGGTGTCCCGTGGGGCAGCCGGCGTGTGACCAGGACATGTCACTGCCATTCCTGGCTGGGTGCACTGGAGCCTGTGGCTTTCAGCAGCGTGGGCTCCTTTTTATGAATGAAGGCAGGCAGTGGCTGCCGAGCATCTGCACCAGGGCCAGGAATGTGGGATTGTGGAGGCAGGAGCGTGGGAAGCCCCTCGGCAGCGGCGGCTCCAGTGTGGCACAGCTGGGCTGGGCTGGGCTCAGGGGACCCCGGGAGGAAAGGGCCACCAAGAAGGATATCACACACTCCTAGTTTTTATTTTAATTTTGGATCCTTAGCATGAAACTTCTTTTATCTCAGTGCTGGCTTTTGCTCTTGACTCTCTTCAGTGAGCTCAGGTTGGAAACAAGGCAGTCATTTTCCCCTGTACCCACAGAACCTTTTAGGAGCTGCTAACCCCTTACACCTGCACGCTTAAGTCAGAAAAAAGATCTTAATGCAGTTTTGTCTAGACTGGTGATGGAGGGAGAGAGAGGCAGCAATTCCTGGGGCAGGCATACATGACTTTTTGGAAACAGAAAATACAACCAGCAAAGATTATATCCCCACCAGAGCTGGCAGAAGGGGTCTTATGGGTGTTCTTAATCCACCTCACTGCAAATTCAGCCTGGTTAGCTCAAACCACCTTTGTTTTTGACTTAAATGAGCTGAGTCTGCACTAGTGCAGTGAATGTTCCCTCTGTCCCTCCTGCCAGACGTGTGGTGGGGACAACCAGCCAGCTGCTGGTGCTCAGCCAAGTCCTGCTCCAGCCACGGCCAGGAGACATCAGCTGGGTGTCCCCCAGGCTTTGTGTGAATCAGAGCTGAGCCATTTGTCCAGTATCAGCTTAACCAGGCTGGATCAGCTTAGGATGTGCCCCGGAGTTTGTGATGTCCTAAATCATTTCAGGTTGGTACCTGTCCCCCAGCTCTTTGCTGTTCCTGCTGGGAATTCTCACAGGTCACTGGTGTTCCTGGGTTGGACAAGCGGGAATCCTGCAGGGCATCTCTGTGGTTCCCACTGAATCCGTGCAAGGGCAGATCTCTTTTACCTGAGGATTTGTGAACCTTTTAGGATGATAGAGGAGATGCACAAACAGAGGATGCCTCTGAGATCTGAATTTCCATTTAAATTAAAAGGCAGTTTGTTGTCTGAGTTTCTGTGGCAGTCCCATTTGAAGTGTTTTATAGAAACAATTTATAGGACTGTTGCTTCTCTGGACTGCACTGGGCTTTGGAGGCCAGGTTACTTATAAAAAAGGAAGGTGGAAGCTGGAAAAAACTGTTTTGCTGGTGTCATGAATCTTTAGATTGGAATGAGAGAATGCCTTTAAAACTCTGAAGTGAAACCTTTTCACAGGAGAATGCTATTTTAAATGTATGTCTGGAATGGGGAAAAAAACCCCACTTCTGCAAATAACTTTTTTTTCAAGAATTAAACCCAACTGTTTAGAAATGATTAATTGCTGTAACATGTGAGCACTGTAAAGTCTCATTTATTCACAGTAGTATTTCAAATGATTTAAAGTTGTTTGCTCAAGGTTTGCTTTTAACATGTCATTAAATGTCATGGATTTATTCCAGCTGTCCTCCACAAATGTATCACTTGTGAGGGATTTTGCACGGGAACAGGCTGCCAGGTTTTAGTTTTGATAGCAAAGCCTAATTTTATTTTATTTTTAATCTAGTTTTGCTTTGCTAAGTGTATTCCTGGCTGTCGGTGGAGTTGGCAGAGAAGATGGGCGGAGTTATTGGACCTGGTTTGCCCCTAGTGAAGCCCCTGGGAAGGGTGGGCAGCTCGTGCAGATCCTTGAACTCCCTTACCCTGCCAGCCCTGTGCCCTGTGTCACTGGCTCCCATCCCTGGCACCGCAGAGTTCCCACGAGCACGTCCTAATTTGCTTTAGGCAAAACCAAGTGGATTATCTCAAGCCACTAATTGGACTATTGAAGATGATTCTTGTGCCTTTTGGGTTTGTCTGTCTTTCCTGAGGTGAAGGAAGGAGGACTGAGGGAGGCTGCTGGGCCAGCCACACCTGCAGGGAGCTGGACCCTTGCTGGGTGTGAGGAGAGGGGCTGGAGGTGCCTCCCCAGCACAGCCACAGCCACAAGGGACTGTCCCCAAGGTCTCACCACTGGTCTGGGGAGTCAGTAGTGAAGAGAACTCCTTGGTGTGAGCTGCTGAGGCTTTGCCCAGTGCCTCTGCCAGGTCTGTCGA
Source organism: Campylorhamphus procurvoides (assembly GCA_013396655.1). Lineage (NCBI taxonomy): Eukaryota > Metazoa > Chordata > Aves > Passeriformes > Dendrocolaptidae > Campylorhamphus > Campylorhamphus procurvoides. The sequence continues at coordinate 46,067 of WBMV01008849.1, forward strand.
GGGTTATTTTTTGTTTATGTTTTATTTATTCAGTTTTCATAACCAAAACACTTTGTCAAGAGTTTCCCGTTCTAATCTGATCTGCCTGCTGCACGGAGCTCTGTCACACAGTGGGATGGTCCGGAGAGCCTGGGTTTGGTTCATGTGTGAAACCTGGCTGTTTGGAAAGGATACAACCTGAGACTTGCAGAGCAGCTTGGTTTGGGGGGTTGCCCCTCAGTGCTGAACTGGTGAGTGGTGTAAGTGGCCCTGTCCAGGGAGAGGAGCTCAAAACACTCCAAAACATTTGTTTGCCTTCCGAGCAGAACCAAAAATGCAATTGCTCTCTGCCATGCTGGTTGGTTCCTGCCGTGGCTGCTGCATGTCCAGGAGGAAATGTCCTGTGCAAAGGGTTTGTAATAATTCATGGGCTTTTGTACAATGCAGATGTTAACAGCGAGGGTGCGTGATAAGCAATCTCTCTTTGCTTTTATTAACATGTTTGCATTCTTCTCAAGGTGTTGACATAGCATACTATACCCTGGGGTGCTGCAAGTGTCTGAATATTTAGGATGTGTAAAAGAGCAAGAACATTTAATAATGTCTCTCCAGTCTGGGAAAACAGGTTAACTTGAGTGCATCACTTTTATTCCTACATTTGAACAGACTGAACCAAGGAGCTGGTAATCAGGAAGGAAAGTCACTGGGGTGTGCTTAAATGTACTAAAATCTTTCCCTCTGTAATGAGGGGAAAAATAAATCAGCTCTTTATGATGTTTGCCGTGAAGATGAAGCAAATCTCTAGACTAGGCAGTTCCTGTATGTAATTCTTGGTTACATTTCTGCACTTGGGGATTTTGTTGTGTGTTTGGGCAGTGTGGCTCTGACATGCAGCTCAAGTTCTTTGTGCTGCCACGATTGTGGAGTGTCTTTGCACTGGGAAGAATCCCACTAACTGGGAACTGGAACTAGATGGTCTGGGGTTCGATCTGGATGACTTTTAAAGTGCCTTCCAACCCAAACCATTCTGTGACCATTGTATGAAAAATGGCAGTGAATGTCTCTATTTCAAATAACCTCCACCGGGCGGGGTTAAAATGAAATGATTCCATTTGGTTTAAGCCTACTTTTCTAAAACTCATTTAAAGAGCCTGAATAGCGTCTGCCATCAGTAATATCCCTGTGTTTGGGCCTTAGCAAAGGACTAGGATGGGTGCAGAGCTGGGGGTTGCAGGAGCAGAGCCCGGGATTTGTGGAACTGGTAACAAGGTCTTGTTTCTCAATGGCATTTTTTCCCGATGGATAAATTAAGTAGGTCTCATTTCCTCATGAAAAAAAAAAAAGCTAAGTTAAAAAGAAAAATGCTTTCTGCAAACATCCTGTTTTCATCTTAATTTTATTATCAGGTTTTAAGTTGTCATCCGTCTGACCTGCCTCCCCTCCCCTCCTTATTGACACTGATATTAGAAGTATGGGAAAACTTAGACTCTTGGCAAAATGGGTGGAAAATCAAATGTTTAATGTTTTGCTTGAACATTTTGTGGTTTCTCCTGAAATTCTTTGTCTGAAACAAAGGGTGTTCTTTGTTCTTTATTGGGAGGTTTGCTTTTTTACTTGAAAAAATTATGCAATGTCATTGTGGATTGCAGAAGTTTCTACAGAAATGACATAAGTTCTCTACAAAAACAATTTTTTAAAACGTGGAAAAAAGGAAGACAGTTACAAACTGCAAAAACTTGTCTGGTTTGATGGTTTGTTGGCACATTCTTACAAGTACATTCAGAATCAAAATGTTAGTGATTTGGAAAAATCTTGAAGTAGAGTAATTTCACATGACCCTCTCCTGGAAGCTTCTAAGCTTTGCATTCTTTGCTCCAACACAATTCCCACTGAAGAAATACTTCAAAAAACAAGATTATGGATTCTTTTAAAAATGTAATTCCTTGCTCTTTGGATACTGTGCTAAGTTGCATTTATATATCTTAATCTTACCCTGATTTCTGTGATGAAAAGGAAGCATTCATGGATTTGTTTGGAGTCTGGAAAAGAGATAAACAGAACCACAAGGCTGGCAGTCACTGCCCTGCTGAACTGCAGGCTGGGGGTGCCCAGCTGGGACTGGGGGTGCTGTGGGATGTACCCTCACTGCAGGTCCCTGTCCCCTGGTTGTGTGGGACTTTGGGTGTCCCCTGGGCCTCCTCACCATCTCCAGGGATGAGGAGCACAGAGCAAGCACCGAGACAGGGGGTGATGGTGGTGGGCTGAAGCAGAAAGGAAAGGTGGCTTTGGGATGATGTGGGGGAAAGGACCTGATCCTTCCGCACCTCCTGCCCTTCCAGCCAGGCTAGTTCAGCTCAGCTGGGCAGAGCCTGGTGCTAATCATGCCAAGGTTGTGGGTTCAACCCCTGGAAGTCAGACTTGAAGATCCTTAAGGGTCCCTATGACTCAGAACATTCTGTGATTTTTACTGGGATGCTCGCACTGTTAAGTTGCTGCTTGCTGTCACTCCAAAGTATTCTTTTGTTGTTTCAGAATTACGGAGACACTTAATGGGCTGTTCATTAGCTGCCTTAGAGAAAAATATATTTGATTAATCATCATTTCAGCAAATTGCAGTATGTTCTACAGGCTAGTGAAACTAAGCAGGGAGGATCTGGCTTAGTGCAGTGAGTGTGCCCTGCCCTGGCTGTGCAGCCCCCACCTGGCATCACCTGGAGGGCTTGGAGGGCACAGGAACCAGGGGGACACTGACACAAATGAGGATGAGGCTTCTCGAGCCCCATGGTGGTGGGGTGAGGACCACAGAGCTCTGATGGAGTACAGTGGAGATGGTGTGTGTGCCTGGCAGAGGGGCACGTTGTGGGTTATTTATGCTGGAGTCCTGGCACAGGGTGCCCAGAGAAGCTGTGGCTGCCCCATCCCTGGAAGTGTCCAAGGCCAGGTTGGACGGGGCTTGGAGCAACCTGGGCTGGTGGAAGGTGTCTCTGCCCATGGCAGAGGGCGGCACTGGTTGATCTTTAGGGTCCCTTCCAACCCAAACCATCCTGGGATTCTGTGCTATAAATGCAGCCAGCCAGCAGGAGAGACGGCTGGTGGCCTCAATTCTTAACCTTTAAGGTCACTTCACTTCCTTTTTTCTACTTTTTTTGCTAAGCAATTGCCATTATAACCCATCAGGATCAAATTTCTAAGCCGAGATGTTGAATTCATCCTTGAAGAATATATATTTTTCTCTGAAATAGTCCAATACATTGCATTATTTCAAGTTTTACCTTGCCCATGTACTAATTTCAAGCATAACCAGGTTTAGTAAATTATGCAATAGGGACAATACAACTCTCACCTTTGCTTTAGAATAAAAGTCTCGAGTTTGAAGACAGGAAAGCTCTGCAGATGCTGAATGTAATCATTAGAAATCCTACACAAGGGATTTATAGGTGTTCCAAACAAGGCCAAGAATTTAAAAAGCAGGTTCCTTACATGAAATTGCTTTGCCTTCTTCTGGCCAAGAGTTAAAGTTCCCCCAGAGCTTTTCTGTTTTCTGCTGGCTTTGTGTCTTACATCCTTCCTTTTCCAAGATCCCTGACTGTTTCTTCCCTTTAATCTCTTTTAGGGGCCCTTTCTTGGCTGTTTAAAGGCAGCTTTAGCTTCTCCCCCATCTGCCTGAGGCTGGTGGAGAGAGTAACACAAACCTCCCCTGTCCCTGCCAGGTGGGGCTCCCGCAGCTCCCCGGCTTGATTTGGGTCATTGGCAGTGTTGACATTGGGATTTCTTGGAATTTGCTTTCAAGAAAGTTGGGAATAGCACAAGCATGGTCAGTTTTCAGCTGACCCTTTTCAAGACCAAGTGTTCAGGAAGTGCCTACACCAGGTTGGAGCTGGTTGTGATCCCCTGGGTTTGGTGCACAGTGGTGGGGCTGGATGAGCAGGAGTGGCAGCACTGGAGGACTCCTCTCCTCTGCACCCTCTCTGGTCTGTACGTGGTTGGAACCTGCTTTAACTCTTCCCTGTGCAGAGTGTGGAGAGAAGGGGCATCTCCTTCTCTAGAATGTCGTGTTCTCATCGCTGAGCACAATGGTGATTGCAAATTCAAACCAGAAGTAGATCAATAACCGTAGAAGAATATGAACAGAAGAATGAATTGAGAAAGTTTAGAGGTTTGGGGTGTTTTGGTTTGTTTTTTTTGTTTGTTTGTTGGGGGGTTGGTTTGGGGTTTTTTTGTTTTGTCTTTGTTAATAGAAAGGTGTCTTGTGTTAGCAGAAGAAATGGAGAGTGTTTCTCCCTCAGCTGATGCCAGCAGTGCAGAGGAATGGATGGGACTCCTGCAGCCCAACCCCTGCAACGTCTTCATTCCCAGAGATCCCAAACCCGATGGCCAGGGCTTTGCTGGATCTCAGCAGAGCTCCCTCAGTGGAGAGCTTGGCACTGGCCATGGGGATGGTGGTGGCCCCAGCAGGGAGGGCTGGGCTCTGCTCCCTCTGCCCTGAGCACCCAGGGAAGGGAGGCAAGAGCCTCAGTGGCCCCTGAACCCCCCAGCCCAGGGTGTGGGAGGTGGGAAGGAGCTGGTTTGGTCCCCCCTGTGCTGGAGGAGGCAGCCCCAGCGCTGCCCTGGCTGTACCTGGGTCAGACAGCCCTAGGCTGGGCTTTGAAATGTGAAGCAGCTTCCTTAGGCATTGCGGGGGGTAAAAAGTGAATTAACCATATCATAGGCACATGGTACTTCCCTGCTCAGATTACACTACAAAATCTGGGCAGTTCCTAAGATAGAGCTGGAAAAGGGGATTTGGGAGTGTGAGCAGCACTTGGAGCAGAGCACAGCTGACATGGCTGGGAACAAAAGGTGACAGGAGAACTCCCCACATCTGCATTGCTGCTCATCCACAGGTCAGCAGAAATCCTTCCTAACTGGACATTTGTTGCCGTTTAACTGGGAGAAGTGTAAAATAACTTTGTTTGAGTGCTGGCTTTGCTTTGTGCCTTGTGTTCTGCTAGTTGCAAAGCTTGTATCTGGCTGGGTTTCGCTTTGACTTTATACTTTGTTTTCCAGATTTACTTTCTAACTCTTCACCAGGCTCTAAAACTTTTGTTAAATATCTTCGGTTTGATAGTTTGAAGATTTAAGTAGAGAGGGGTGGGTTTGCTTTGTTAGTTAAAGCTGCTAAAGTCGGGTCTGCTCTGCTTGTGGACAAAGCTTTTTGCTTTTTTGCAAACTACTCCATAAGCAACACATGTGTTTGTGCAATTAGTCACATCTTCATGGGCTTTTTTTTTTTCCTGCCTTCTCCTCAAAGCGAGCTTCTTACAAAAACAATTATTTTTAATTCCGTCTCTGGCCTTTTGACTGGGAATTTGGAGAGGGTTTTACCTCACGGGCTGGAGCGAAAGTGAGGTTTGTTTTTGTTAATGTAAGTCAAGGAGTAGCAATGATTCACTGTGACAGGCTGAATGTGAGCCATATGAACCGAGCTGCACAGGCATAAAGGAGGATTGTGCTGCAAAATATCTCCAAGTAATTTAGGGTTTGACACACTTACCGCTTCTCAAGTTGCATTTCCCCTCTCCCTGCCACTCCAGCCCTTCCCCCACCGTCCGGGATCTGATGTGATGGAAAAATATAGGCATTGTCTCTGGGATTAGGAATGGTTGGGCTAAAAGTGCTTTTCTCTTTCTGTGGATTTTATTATAGCAGTGTGGGAGCTTCACAAAGAGATGGCAATAATGACGTGCTCTTACATGGTGTTAAACGATGACTTTATGGGCTTAAATAGGTGAATTTGGAGAGGGCCATTCCTGTCACCCGCAGTGTGTGAGTGCCATGTGCTGTCTGTGTCATGGAGGGGTTGGCTGTGGTGGTTCCCTGCTCCGAGGCTGCTCACACCATCCCCTGTCCAGGGATTGCCTGTCCCCAGGAAGCCCCAAGATCCAGATGGAGCCACTTGCATCCCCCTCCTGGGCGGAGGAATTTAGAGTGCCATTTTTTTCCAATTAAGCACCATTGATTTCTTTTGTATGTATTTCACTTTTTTTTTTTCTGTAGACTTTTTTCCCCTCTCTGTTCTGTGTTTTTTCTGTATGAATGGCAAACGAAGGCTGTTTTAATGTTGACTCAGATGATACAAACTCATAGCAGGAATTTATGTCCAGCATTTTTATTGATTAAATGTCTTGGCATTTGGGTAGAAAGGAATAGCAAAAGCAGTTCATTTCTGGCTGGGGTTTCTTACCAGTAAGTGAAAGGCAGAGTGGGGAGCTCTGTGTGTGTAATAAGTGTAACATCTATAAAATGAGACACATTTTAAAGGCTCTTAAACTTGCAGATTGGATTCTGTTCTCTTTGGAAGTGTATCCTGCAGATACAACAGACACATACCAGGGGAAATGAGAACAGAATTTGGTGTTGCAGTGAATTTGTTATACTGGCCCACTCCAAACATCCTCCTGAAGTTATTAGAAAGGATCCTGCTGAAAATGGGGATAAAGCCAGACATTAAGGTTACCTTGTGACCCACCTTTGCTGTTTAATGTTGAGTGGGATGTTCTTAAAGCAAATCAAAAATAATATATTAGATGCTATTTTTAGGGAAAAACCCCAGCAAAATGTCTGTCATCAGGTTCCAAATGATTCCTTGCTTCACTTCAACAATGAGCTATCCATTATATGGTCTTAATTTATGGAATGTTAAACAGTCTCTGGCATTACTGTGCCCCTGCAGGAGGAACAGATGGTACTTTTGAATGAGGTTTGCTATGGGATGGAACGTTCCAGGTCTTCAGCAGATCATATCCATCTGTAAGAGAGGAATAGCATTTGTGTAAAGTAAAGATAAACAACTCAAAATCTTCCACTAAAAGAAAACCAGTGCCTGTGAGCTGAGGGGGTAGATAACATGGAAAGATATTGTTTAATCATGTTTTAAAGGTGATTCCTATTCCCAAATGGGAAGTCTTGATAGGACAGACGTGGAAGGCTGTGGTCAGGATGGAATGTGGTCAATATCCACTAGCAGGAGATGGTGCATAACAAGAGTATGTTACATTTATAGTCAGGTAGGTGGGCTGTGGTTTCATCTTGTCTCCATGCAAACAAGCGCTGTCTTGTTTGATATATAGAGCTTTGGCTCTCTGAGAATAGCATGGAACCAAGTAAATCCTGACAGGCTTTACTGTGTCCACGTGGGATGTAGCCAACCCTACAGAACTGAGTGGGACATCTCCATCATGATGCACCTCTCGCTTCCTCTACAGAAGTTTGCTGCAAATTGGCAGAATTGTGAAAAGTTGCACCACTTTCCTTCTCCATTCTTCTAAATGATAAGGAACTGCTAGGATGGTGGAATCCATCAGTGTTTTTCAGGGCTCTGCTGGGATTCTTCCAGTTGACCTCCAGGGGAATGATTGGTTTCTCCTCCCTGGCCTCTGGCCTGCTGCGGTCCACATTTGCTGAAGGAATTTCCCCTTCAGTTTATCTGTGTTCCTTAAAACTCTATACATTTTGATCATATTCTTGGGGTTCTCCTTTGCAGACTGAAAAATCACAGGCTCTTCAGCTCTACCTACCTGAAAATAAGGTAATTAATCATGTAAGATCCCTCCACGCTATGTAGTTGTGAACACCTCATCCCTGGAAATGTCCAAGGCCAGGTTGGACGGGACTTGGAGCAACCTGAGCTAGTGGAAGGTGCCCCAGCCCATGGCAGGGGGTTGGCACTGGTTAGGGTCCCTTCCAACCCAAACCATCCTGGGATTTTGTGATGAAGACAAGCTCATACCTAGATGATAATCCGTCCCTCCCAAACAGATTGTCAGTGATATCAGCTGCCCTCTGGAGTTTTGCTCACCCTTCCACTGACTGTAAAGGAAATATCATCAGCAAGGTGAGTTCTCCAAAACCAAAGCTCAGCTGCACCTGGGATGTTCTGTGAATTTAAATGCCTGGTCCTCTTTGTCCTTTTCCTGCTCTTTGTTTGAGCACCTGAGGTCTCTGTATCAGTCACTTGCTTTCAGAAGCCATTCTGCAGCGTTGATGTCCCTCACATTGCAGTCCTCCCTGCCAGGCTGCAGGATGGGGCTGGGTGTGCCCATCTGAGTGGGCTGCCAGTGTGTCCACCCTGCCAGGTGAGGTGGGGTGGGCACAGGGAGGCCCTGTGGGTGCCTCTTCACTGTGCAGCTGCACCTTCTCCAGGTGGGAGCCTGGCTAGGATCTAGGAGAACACTGCAAAGCTGGAATACCTCCCACTGCACTTCCTTTCCTTGGTGTTTGGTTTGGGGTTGTTTTTTTTCTCTTTTCCTGTTTTAAATACCAAGTGTTCTGTGATTCTGGGAAACTTTATTTCATTTTTTTTTTATATCAGCAACTTTTTCATCTTCATTTTCCTTCCCAGTCATGTGCTGGACTGTGCATAACTAATGTGGAAGGAGGGACTACCAACTCCTTCCATCCTGTTAATTATTTCTTTCCCCTTGCATTAATTATCTTTACAGTAGTAAGATTTCCTCAGCTGGAAGATAAAATAGCTTCCTTCCCTTCCAGAAGATCATTGTCCAAAACATACATATGTATTTTAATGTGCCAAGACCAAGCAATTAGTGTGCACTCATCAATACCACTTTAGTGCAACATTGTTCCTTGTGATGAAAATCAGATTGAATTTACAGTTTGGTTGGAGTGTTCAATGAAACCAGGATGTTGTGAAAGGAAAAGCAGTATTCTTGTTCTTTAAATCATATGTACCTCTATAATGTCACATAAAAATATTCAATCAGCTTTTTTTTTTTTCCGTGCAGTGTCAGAATTTCTACATTACTGGGATTTCTGATATCAAATGTTCTGCCTGTGGTGCCAAGTTATCATTGTGTTAGTCAATTATCTTAAAATATTCAGGAATATGGGTTGTGTATTTACCCAGCAGATCATTCTGGCTTCCTGTGGTAATAGAAAATGTAATGTATAACTTACAAAGTAAACAAGACTTGCTTTTCTAATATCCTTCTGGTTTGTAGATGGAATATGGTACAGGACTACAAATTGTTATGAATACGAGAACTGCACACGTGCATCTGAGGGCAGGAGATGTCTCAGTGCATTCAGACACTCAGCAAACTGTCCCTGGGTATGTCAGCTCGGGATCCTGCACACATACAGAAAAAAACCCCAGTGCTCTGATCTCCAGGAAATTTTCCTCCAATTAAGGTTACACCTTGGACAGTTTGGGTCTGGTCCAAATCAAGGGAGGGAGATCAAGATCCAGGCTTCCACATGTGCTGCAGAAAGAAGGGTTGCGTACCTTCCTTAGAGAGCAAAAGGATGCCAGGGGAGTGCAAGAAATGTGTGTATTTACGTTTGTGTGTCTGTTTCTGTTGACATATTTCAGCAAGAACTAGTACTTTTTACTTTACATAACTTGGCTTTTACGAATTTCAGAGTAGCGAGCACTCCTTTCTCTCTCTAAATAACTACAAATCTCCTTTAGCTAGGTTATAAATAACTTTGCTGCCTAGAAGAGAACAGGTCTTATCACTGGAGAAGCAAACCAGACATCCAGTGCGATGCCTTGTCTGACACACCTCTCTAGATTCCAGTCTTCAGCAAAGAAGGGGACACCCCTGGCCTTGGCATCTCTTGGAGGATAAATGGGGCTCACAGCACTGACCATCCCATCCTCTCTGGCAGATCTTGAGTCTGCGGGAGCTTGATAGTCCTGGGCAGCATCAGGTGAGGGGCCTGGAGGGGAAGGTGGGAGGACACTGAGGGTACTTGGGGGGTCCAGCTGGAGAAGAGGAGACTGAGGGGAGACCTCATTGCAGGGACAACTCCCTGGGGAGGGGCAGAGGAGGGGCAGGCACTGATCTCTGCTCTGTGGGGACCAGGGACAGCACCCAGGGAATGGCTGGAGCTCTGTCAGGGCAGGGGTAGGGTGGATCTCAGGAGAAGGTTCTTCCCCCAGAGGGTGGTGGGCACTGACCAGGCTCCCCAGGGCAGTGGGCACAGCCCCAAGGCTGCCAGAGCTCCAGGAGGGTTTGGATGATGCTCTGGGGCACAGGGGGTGACTCTTGGGGATGGGGCTGTGCAGGGTTGAGGGTTGGACTGGATGATCCCTGTGGGTCCCTTCCAGCTCAGTATTTTCCATGGGACTGTGCAGATGTGAAAGGTCCCAGCAGTTGTGCCAGGTTTCTGGACCCCGACCTTGTCTTATTCCCTCAAGGATTTGCAGGACACCGAGGAACAAACCCCTCCTCAGCTTCGTGCCCAGCCCATGAGACACAGGGTGGTTTATATTTCCAAACTGAGAGTCACACAACTCTCATCTCCTGGGCAATTCTCCACAGCCCTTGAGGACCTGTGAGGGATAAGCCAGGGTGGGAGATGGGAGGTAGTGCAGTGTAACTTCTATGAGCTCCAGCTGGCATTATTGTTGTCTCTGAATGCCGGCTCCGAGGTGGAATACCGTCTTTCCGCAGTTTGGTATCCAGCAAACCAAATTAACTCCATTATTTTTTACAGAAAGTTTGTGCAGGAACACTCTGGAGTGATGGAATGCATCTGCTGACTGATTAGCAACATGATAGATGCAGCTTCATTTACAGGGATTTGCTTTCATTCAGGAGGAAAAATTGAAGGTTTCTTTCCAGCACGTTTTTTGCATTAAAACTTTTCAAAGTGCTCCACAAATTGTAGGCTTTGATTTCCGTTTAATGCCTATGGTAATTAACATTTCTATGAGAACATTTTAACCAAATGTTCTAGTTTTTCCTCCATTAAAATAATAATTTTTTGCTTTAGCTAAAGAATTTAATTGGTATATATAATAACCCTGATAGGGGCTTTCTTTTGTCACCATGTGAGAGGAAACTGTTCCCAAGAAATGATCACTGCTGCTTTATCTGGACTTTATTAATTTATAATTGGCAATAGGCCTCATGGTACATCCAGTCCATTCTACAGATACTCTCTTGTCTGCAGTCCATGGAGTCTGTGGATGGAGAGAGGGCATGTGTGTGAGTGCTGAAAGAAACCCGAGTTCTTTTCTTCAGAACAAAGAATGCACAGGCAGATACTAAACTGGATTAATTAATTGCATGTTTTTCAGTGCAGAATTACAAGGCTGGATCCCTAACCCAGCCTGTCTTTGTGATGTTTGTTTCTAAATCCTGCCTCCTTCATGGCTTGTAGAAAACTACAGGACTGAGGAATCAAAAAATGAGGCTGAGAGGTGGCAAGGCAAAGGAGATGACTGTCAGTGATCCTGGTACCACTGCCTGGTGGGAGCTGCATCCACAGCTGTGTCCGTGGGCACAGACTGGCCTCTGGCAGGAGAGGTCCTGTGCAACCTGTCCTGAGGGAAACCCAAAGCTTTGCTTCAGCCTTACTTCCCATAAGCCTTGTAGGTACAAGCAGTTGTTTCTTCTTGTCCCTTCCTCCACCAGAACGACTGTCTGTGCAGAGCAGAGCACAACAAGCTCTCAGGATCACTGCCAAGGGTACGACTGGGATTATTCCAGCAGTGACAATGTGCTCGGGGCTACACAAAGGGCTGAAAATTTTGCAAATGACAAATTCTGAGAACACCTATTATAATGAAGAAGATGCAATCCCAGTGGCTCAAGACAGGTATTCCCTTGATGTGTGAGGCAGAGGTGGAAATGACAGCAGTGTCCTCCAAAACCTGAGAGGGATCCCAAGGGATGGATGCATTTGTGCTAGGAGTTAAAATAACCTAAGGGGTCTTCCTACTCCAGTTCTGCCCCCCTCCCCCAGCCTTTCTCCTGAAGAATAGTGCAGAGAATGCCCTCTGTATATGGAACAAAGGCAGGGATGGCCTTTATTTATTTAAGAACCAAGCAGAGGCAGGACCGTGGGTGTGCAAAGTTCACCTGCTGTCACACGAGTCCCAGCCAGGTATGTTGTGCAGCTGGGAGGGCAGGGGATGTATTTTCTCAGCTGTGGAGCAGTGTACAGATAATGAAAGGAGTTGGTTTGTTGCTACAGTTGGTTGCTGAGAACACATTTACTCTCTTGAGGGACAGATTTGGATCCTGTGGAGTCAAAAAGGAAAAGAGTTTGATCTTGGGCCCTTCTGGGGGCTTTGGTACGTTGTGAAAAACCATTGTGCCTTGCGTCAAGATTCACAGTCTCCCCCTAGAGAGATCTTGATTGTGGGCAACAACTTCACGGGTTGTGGATCAAAGGAGGTGCATTGACAGAACTCTGTTGTGGAGAAACTGTGAACCAAATTAGCAGGATATGACAAAATGCCCCCTGCACTGTACATGTCGTTCTTTCCACGTCAGCAGACAGAATTCACTATTAATCCTGATAATGACAAAGTCAGGACACATGTACTGAAAAATTATTTACTACAAACTTACTGCATTGAGGTTTTGTTTTGACACTCATTTGGAATGAATGGGCAGACTGAAGCAAACCCCTCTGAGTTACTCTGGAGAGTCTCAAATCCAATTCTTCAGTTCTGAGGCTGAAGTTGAGGTGGTGGAGGAGCTGCTGCTCCTCTGGCTGGGAGCAGTTCTGCCTCACAGGTGCCCTGTGGGAAAATGGGTCGCAATTCCCTTCAGACTTCCCTGAATGAAAACTGTTGTTAATTATTTCAGAATTGGCACATGGCAGCGCACAGGGCAGGAAAGGCCATTGCTAAGCTGTCAAGTGAAATGGTAGGCTTTCTTTTGCCTAATTTGGATTTTAGGGTGGGGGTGGGGGAATTTTCAGTTTCAACTGTTCCAAAAGAGCTGTATGAAAAAGGTAGGGAGTGCCCAGATGTGCTTCTCTTTAATGCCTAGATATTCCAACCAACATGTTTCCCAGCAAAAGATCTGTGTTACTATCACTGCATAGTAGGAGAATTAAGAAAAAAAACCCCAAACCCAAAACTTGAATCTGTTGTTTACAGAGAGTTCTAAATTGTAGAACTGCATCATAGTTGTTTCACTGAGGAAATTAAAAATGGAGAGAGGGGATCACAGGGGGAATAGAAATGAGATGCTCAGGTTTTCTGTGCCGCTGTCCTTGGATTGCAGCACGTTTTTTCCTTGGTGAGAGGCAACAGCAGCCCTGCAAACGGGAGCTCTGTGAGACAATGGGAAGGGACAGGGGGCTGGAGCATCCTGGAGGAAAATCAGGGAAAGAAAGCAAGCAGGGAGAGAAGTGTAATGCTGGACCTTGAAAGGATGCATTTGGGGAGCACAGTTATGAGATTGGACAGGAGTATGTTCTACTTGAGTTACTTATGGTTTTCCACTGAAACGTAGCTAAGAAATGGGAAATATCATGGAAACTCATCCTGAGAGGGAAGAGAGGAGTGCAGCTCTGTAAGTAAATGAGAAAAAGATTCGTTCCTTCCCTCCTCAGAGCAGCCTCCAGTAGGGACAGTGTCCAGCTGAGCCCAGAGCGCTGGGCTGGGGCTGGCACTGGGGCAGGCTCAGGGAGCTGTGCTGCCCCATCCCAAGGGCTGCCTCCACATGTGTGCGGCTGCTCGAGGTGCTGTGCAGCTCAGGGACCTGCCTGCTGCCAAAAGAGCGCTCTCTGTGCAAATTAGTTCATAACTTATGAGCTTTGACAAGTTTTTGTTGGCTGCGCCTTGGGAAACGTTTTCGAGTGGCTGTTGCTGAGTTTCCTTTAATCTTTTCCCAGATTTCTTTGGCTGGCGTGGAAATAGCTGGATTATTTAATTGTGTTTCTGAGGAGTATATATAGTCACCTGAAACTTGGCCATGTAAGAAGGAGGGGGAAAAAAAGTATCAATAACAAATGCATTTATTTTCACTCAAAAGTAGGAGTTTGGCTGCTTGTGCAGCAGAGCAGCGACCCTGGCCCGGCTGGCAGGGTGTGCTGAGCCTCCTGGGCATCCTGCAGAGGAACCCGACGTGGCTGCTTTGTCAGGGCCCCCGTGGCAGAGCCCTTGGCACGTCTGGAGCTCTCAGTGCCAGCGTGTCGGAGCTGGGATGGGGCTGGCCCTTGCGCAAGGTGGGATGGCTCTGCCTCCTTCCCCTCTGAGTCCTTCCCCTGCCACACTCCCACCGAGGCCCTGTGGATCTGCTGCCGTGGCGACTCCCCATGACACAGGATTTTGGCCCTCAGTGAGCCAAGGACCTGCCCTGTTCCTTTGGGCTGGGCTGGGGTGAGGGCGAGCACTGACACAATACACCCGAGGCATGGTTCTCCCCTCCTCAGCTCTGCCCTGCCATGCCCTTGGGAAAAGGCTCGCCAGGACTTCAAAGATGCTTTCAAAAGCTGCACCTTCTGGAAGAATACATCCCAGAGCTGCCTGGTCACTCCTGCTAATGCTTGGCTTCTCCAGCTGAAATCCCTCGGGCGATGCTTTTCCATTCCTGCAGCGTGTCAGGTTCCTGTTTGGATTTGAGCGTGGGGAATGTCCTGGAGAGCGTCGGGAGCATCTCTGCCTGGGCGCGCTTCTGCTGGGAAGGGAGGTCTCACCGGAGCTGCTTTTGGGAGACAGTGTGAGTTTTGAGCCCTTCGTGCTTGCGTCTTGTTTGCCCCACTCTTGCACTCACTGTTGAATTAGGTAATAATCATCCTGACTCCCAAATGTCCAGGTTTTAAAGCTTTTCCTTGAAAAGGGGGTTAACGGTAACCGGTTTTATTGAAAATAAAGCTGAGGAAAACCGCCTGCAAAAGCTATGACATCTGAACACAGGTTCATTTTGCCAAGGACTGGAGTGTTGACAACTCAGAGTGACTAAGCATCCTGTGCTTTGCTTTCGATAAGGAGGAGCAGCTCGGTGAATTTGGATTTACATGGGGGTTTATCCCACTCCTCTGCTCCTTCTGCCCAGCGCAGCTGCCCCAAATGAGAAGGCTGGACTCAGCTCAGCTCCAGTGCCATTAATTAGCAGGCAGAGATGACGGGCTCTGGGCACTGAATGTTGCATAAGAGCAGTGAAGGAAACCCTTCTCCCCTTTTCATTCATCCGCCCAGGGACCAGCCCTGCAGTTCCCCCTGCGAGGAGAGGGCCTGGAGCAGCCACAGCAATCCCTTCCAGCAGCAATCCCTTCCAGCCCGGTGAGATCACAAGTTTCCGGATTGAGAGGGTGTGAAAGGAAGATCTAATCCATGGGTTGGCACTCAGGAGTTATTGGGTTTAGGGGTTATTATTTTTCTGTTTTTCATACACGAAAGATCTCTCACAAGTTTCCATTTTCTCTTGCGTTTAAAAAGGATTGTTTAAAATTGTTATTTCCTTCCATCCCCTCCCTTCTTCCTCCCTCAGTGTGAGCTGTGACTGCAGCCAGGGGAGAGCTGCTGGCAGCTGCAGCAGCCCCAGAGCTCTGGCTGGGAGAGGTGTGAAAATGCACAGACTAGGGAAATACGTTCTCCCTGCTCCTCGGGGTGGGTGTGCACATGCACTTCTGCCTTCTGCAGGGCTTTCACTGCTGGGAGAGGAGATTCAGCATCACCAAAAGCTTCACCATCACACAGCAGGGCTGTGTTTGCTCCCTGGTCATGCCCAGCCTGCGCCTGGAGAGCCAGTTTGGACTGGGTGGCACTAGGACACTGGACTGCATGGCACTGGGAGACCAGGAGGACAGTTCAGAGCATCTCTGTGGATTGCGGATCTGGCTTGGTGCAGGGGTGGTGAGTGCCACTCACTGCTGCTTTCCCACAGGTTCTTTCTTGGTGTGCAGGGAATTTGGGTGCAGGTTCATGGCCAAGCTCAGTGACTGCCCCAGTTCCACCCAGCAGGGAAAGGGGTGCTCCCAGTGCCTGGCACAGGAGGGGTCACACAGGTGTCTGACCCCCTCTGCTCTCACTTCAGGCTGCCACCTGGCCCTGCTCACTCTTTACAAGTAGGAGATACGTATCAAACCAGCATTTCTATTATTGCCATATTCAAAAATGGCAGTTTAATGAGGGATTGAGAAGGAGGACAGAGAAAAGAGTTGTTCTCACTAAACCTCTCCACAGGGATCTGCAGGTGGTAAAAAAAATTGCAAGTACATCTTCAAAGCTGGAAGTCACTGGGTTGCCATGCAGATGTCCTGAATTTATTCTGTTTGTGCTTTTCTGTTTATAAGTGGCTGCCTCTTTGTGTGCAGTGACCATTTGATGGAATTTTGTTGCTGGTGCAGAATCCCTTCCACACCTGCACACCTTCTGCACGTCTCTGGGGCAACCTTTGCACAGTAAGGTGGTGTTTTTGTGGAGTCTTTGAAGGAAAGTGACTCCTGTCACCTCTGCCTACCTAGAATAAGCATTCTGGTTCAGAAGGCACTGAAACAAAACCATCTGGGAGAAGAATCTCCTAATAAAATGGTCCTCTTAGTTTAAAGAAGTTGCATATTTAAAATGTCTAGTTGCACATTTAAAATGTCTAGATCTTTTGTGGGAACACACTGGTTTCATCAGTGTTTTTGAGTAATACGACTGAACGGTTTTAATGAAGTCAACATTCTTCCTTTTGGTTTTATGTTATGGTTTTGATTGAAGTAAATCACTCTGAGTATATTGTTTTGCAAAACCATCAGAATTTATAAATTTTTGGCCCCAAATTGAATTGAAATAAGCGTCTTGAAATCTTGTTTTATTCCCCTGCCAGGAGACAGGAATATGATGTTTTTCAGCCAGGACTAGTTATAATTTTGACGTTATAATTTTGGCTGCTGGTGTTAAGCCTTGGAAGTCCCATCACACAGATAGTGGTTTGGTCTGCAAAGTGAAGCATTGTCCTCTCCTTGTCCAGGAAGATGTTTCTCTGTAGTTCATGCTCATTTGGACTCGTTTTAAGCTGGTTTTCCATAAGGTGTCTTTGCTTTGCGTTTCCTGGGAATAATTTTTAAAGAAGGACTCAAAGCCTAAGGAACTGCAGTGGTCTGACCATCCTCTCTTTAGTGCTGATTTCCCTCACAGGTTTGCTTCTGTTGACTGTGAGGGACTCAGTCCCAATCCAGAGCATTGCCCCCCCCATGCACAGGAACTCAGGAGGTGCTGTGTGCACAGGAATAGCAACAACCTCTGTAAGAGCAGCCCAGTTAAACCCAGTAAAGCCAAGAGGATTAGATATTGAACCAAAGGAGAGCAGGATATACATGTATGGGAGCCTCCTGGGGCATGGAGCAGTGCATGAAGGCTGCCTGACTGGTGCTGGGGTTACCTTGCTGCAGAGCTCTGTCAAGCTGTCAGCAAAGCCTCTGAAAGACCTTTGTTTTGGGTGTGCAGGGCTTAATTTGTTGTGGTGTCTCCCTCAGCAGAGCAGCAGAAGTCAGTGACATTGGTAAGACTGGGTGAAGGACATTGGTGAGAGTAGAAAGACCCAATTCTCTTCTAAGTGGAGCCCTTGTGTATCGCCCCAGTTGCGTAAAGGGACATTAAGGAAAGCATTAAAATTTTTTAATGGAAACAAATTATTGCAATAACATCTGCTGGTATTAAACTCTCCTATCCTTCAGGGACAGTGTGTATTTTTTACCCTCTGGTTTAGACACCTTTATGTACAGCTTCAGCTTTTGGTGCCATTACCAAGTGATGAGCTGCTGTCTCCAGAGTCATCCCAGCCCTGGGGATGGGCGTAGATCCAGAGGCACATCAGCTGCATGGGCTGCCAGGAGCACAAACACTCCCTTTGGAGGGCTGGGTTTTCTCAGGGGGGCTCAGCACTCCTGTCTGTGCTCTTCACTCAAAGCTAGTTTTCTCTGTGTCTGAAGTACAGGCTTGTTTCTTTGAAATGCAAGTTTATGGGTTGGGGGGAGAGATGGGTGTGGGGAACAGATGGAGAAAGCACAGTGGTTTAAAGGAATAAAAAGAGATGCTTTTGTTGGAGTCGTGACGCTGGAAACAAGGAGCCTCTGATGGAGGAAAGTGAGCCTGAGGGGAGGGAAGGTTGCGGTGTTATTGACAGAAAAAGGGTTTATGAGGATTTCAGACTTATCAAGTTTAGCTTGAAAATCCAAATGCTGAGGGATGTGGAAGTGGTGGGAAGAGGAAGGGTGCAGGGGGACTGAGCAGAAAGTGTGGGAGGGGGGGCGCAGGGACAGGGCTTGCCACAAGCTCTCCAGGTCTCTCCGTGGATGAGAGGGGAGGGAGCAAGGACAGGAACAGAGGAAGAGCTGGAGGTGACCTGGACAAGCAAACAAACCCTTGGACAGAGTGGTGTGTGGGTGAGGGGGCAGGAGGTGGCTGTACAGGGGAGCCCAGTGGAGCAGCTCCTTTCACAAAGGCAGGACTGTCCCATGCACACCCTCAGCTGTCCCTGAACATGCTGCAGAAAAGTTCTGACTGGCTTTCTGCCTCCTTCAGCACAGGATAGTTGGGGAGTTCTTGCTGAGAGTTCAAGTTTATGTCTGAGGAGTTTTGGGAAACCTGAATGTCCAAGCAGGGCAGACAAGCTCCCAGGGGTGTCCTGATGGTCCCACTGACCCCTTGGGCTGTGCTGCCCGGGCTGCAGTGGGTGATGCTCACCCTGTCCATGTCCCACAGGATGCTGTGACTGCCTCTATGCACACACAGACTGGCCAAACCTGGGGCAGGGGCACCCAGACAGGGAATCCTGGGGTGGGAGAGGGAATGTGGGCCAGAGGAGAGCTGAGCTCAGCTGCCTCCACCGTGGACTCTGACCAAGGGGTGTACATGGAGGACTAAAGCTGGGAGGGGATGATGACAAAATCCTGCTGAGAGAAAGAAATTACCTGTAACTGTCCTTCTTTTCACTTTTCCAGATAAAGTGATGTAACAATTACAAATTTAGCTTACCTGGAAAAGCTACTGAAAGTAGGATAAATTATTATTTCCCAGGCTGGGTTCTGAAGAATTAATTTCAGCACCACATATTGAAAATTCTCCTTCATATGAAATAGGCTTGTTTTGAGAGCAGTTCTGGAACAGTGTGATTCTTCCAAGCCATTATTGTATTTTCTGACACTGTTATTTTTCCTTTAATCATCATCCTTTAGCACACTCAGCGAATATACTGAAATTAGTAGTAGTAGGAAACCTACATCTGTAAGAATTAAATGTCTTTACAACGTAGTGAAGTAATTGAAATTCCAGGGCAGAACAGTGGAAATTCTTAGCACAGTTTGTCCATATCTTATCAGAACAGGCACGCTTTCCCCATGGCCTGGCCACATGCCAGCAGGGATGGAGCAGACTGGTTGGAAGCCCACTTTGAATGGGAGAAGAAATCTTTCTGAATGGATTTGCTGGCAGGATTCCTGTTGCGTGTGTGGTTTATTGTTCTGGGGGATGTGACTCTATTTGACCCCCTAGATAAGTGTTTTAGGGTTGTTACTCTTTTGATGGTGGGAGGAGTTCTGGAAAAATAATCAGATCAGTAGTTCTGTAAAATTCTATAGGCATTTTTTTTTCTGTTGTGTTTTTCCATGTTAATTTTGATCTAAATGGCAAGAACTGATTAACTGTCAAACTGTTCTAAGGTCAAAGGGTTTAGTCATTAAAAAGCAAAGCATTTTCTGTTCTTCAAGGCATTTTAACAAAGTGATACTATGCCAATTAAGTTTTTTTATATGTATATATTCTCTTCATAGCTCACTATAAAGTACTGCTGGTGTTGTCAGTGCTAGAAGAAGTGGTTGCCAGTGGTGGCACATCCTCAGTTGGTGTCATTGTTCCCCAGTGATGTCAGAGTTGATCCCTCTGTGCACCACAGTCCTGCTGTGGAGCTGTGCCAGCTTCTGTGAGCAGAGAATCCAGCCCCTAACATGTATTACAGGATAGCTAATGTGATGTGTAACCACAAAGCAACCACAACACACAAAGAAGTTCTATTTTAGCACTGCTGGAGCAAAGAAATAACTGTTAGTGCTGGAGACTGAAGGGCAAAAGATTGCTCAGTGGGGGAAGGAGGCAGAAAAAAATTCTTATTTTGTATTAACATGTGTACAGACAAATTCTCACATCCCAAGGCTAAGTTTTGTCTATAAAAATTCCTTAAGATTTGGGTATTTGTAATTAAAACATGGAGAATAATTATCTCAAGCTTATATCTGCAGAGGAAGAGCTGCGTATTTACTTATTCTCTGCCAAAAAATCTTTCTAGCTAGAAAGATTAACAAAAAGGCATTGAAGTATAAAGGCCTCCTTTTTATTGAAATCTATATACATTTTGTCAACAGATTCAAACCAGAACAGTCACAACTGTTTTTTCTGCCTTTCTTTTTCAAAATAGGGGCAGGGGAATCATGCAGCTCCAAGCTTGGTGCCTACAATGCTTGGAAGACATTATGATTAATTTTGTCCTTCGGTTTCCAGATGTTGGATTTCGTCCCAACTCTTAAAGACCTCTAATGTTTAACAGGATGTGTGCCGAGCGTAGCCTTTAACAGAGTTTTCTTTCATAACTCTAGGATCCATGAGAAAAGGTAACTCGGGAAACTGCTGCGGACTCGGAGCTGAACCTCCAGCCTTCTAGGAGAGCAGCCAACCTCCTAGGCGCGCGAGTTTGGACTGGAGCTGCCTCCGGGAAGACGATGGAGAGGCCGTGGAGCTGCTGGAAGGCCGTGCTGCTCCTGCTGCTGTGGGCTGGTGGCGGGCAGGCCCAGGGGGACTGCACGGGCGCCGAGTGCCAGCCCCTGGAGAACTGCATCGAGGAGGTGCTGGAGCCCGGCGAGTGCTGCGCCACGTGCCTGCAGCACGGCTGCACCTGCGAGGGCTACCAGTACTACGACTGCGTCAATGTGGGCTTCACCAACGGCAAGGTGCCCGAGGGACAGTCCTACTTCGTGGATTTTGGCAGCACGGAGTGCTCGTGCCCCAAGGGAGGGGGCAAGATCAGCTGCCAGTTCATGCTGTGCCCGGAGCTGCCCCCCAACTGCATCGACGCCGTGGTGCCGGCCGACGGCTGTCCCCAGTGCGGCCGCATCGGCTGCCTCCACGAGGGACAGAAGTACGTGGCGGGGCACACCTTCCACATGCCCCCCTGCAAGGTCTGCCACTGCCCCAACGCCGGCGGGGAGCTCATGTGCTACCAGCTGCCCGACTGCGACGCCTTCGCCCTGAACACGGCCAGCCCTGGCGACGCCGAGGACGGCGAGCCCGACAGGCACTATGATGATCCCTACAGCTACGACCAGGAGGCGTCCGAAGGGGACAACGCCCAGGTGGAGTCCCCCAAGAAGTACAGGAGTTATTCCTCCCAGCTGGAGCAGGAGAGCCATGAGCAGGGCGAGGACTATGACTACCCCACGGGCAGTGTGGCTCCCACGGGGCCCCCCAGCACCGTGGCACCCCAGGGCCCCGCAGAGGTGCGCAGTGCCACCGAGAGGAGCGACAGGCGCAGGGTGCCCCGCACCACCGCAGCATCCCTCCAGCAAGGGACACGCAGGGAGCCACCAGCAACCACCAGAGCTCCTCCGGAGCACACGACGGCCACCACTGAGACCCCCCAGCAGCTGGAGGAGCTGGAGAGGAGAGCGAAGGAGAAGCAAGGGGACAAAGAGAGGCACGAGCAAGAAAGAGCCCCCCACTCTAAAATGAAAAAGCACGTCAGGAAAGAAGAGCCAGGCAACAGCATGTACCAGGGCTTGAAAGAGGGGAATTTAACAGCGCTGAGCTGGGTGAAACCTTCCCAGGAAACCCTGGAGGGCAATGATTTCCCCAAGGTGAAGTTCAGTGCCACGACCTCCCCTCCTGTTGCTCTGAAGGAAGACCGTAGCCAGTCCTCCCCAAAGCAGTCCCAGACACTGTATCGCTACCACCCCGAGGAGGACGGGGACCCCAACTCTATCCACGCCAACCCCAGGCTGCCAGAAGGTAAGAACTACTCCCAGGGTAGGTGTCTGGGGAACACCTGCTCCGAATAACATTGGTGTGTTCTTCCTACTGCTGAACATGGCCATGAAAACAGCAGAACCCACTTACCTTCTCTGTCCCTTCAGGAGATGGTTTGTGTTCCATTTCACACAACAGGTACCATTTCACTGTTCCCCACCTTGCTTTGATTTCACAGAGTGTGGGGATGGTGTTTTCTGGTATTTTAACTGTATTTCAGATGATTATGTATTAAACTCTGACCTTTTTCTTCAATTACTTGCTTTTAAGTCCTATTGTGATGTTAGAGAAACACCTTCCTCTAACAAAAGGGTTTAATTATTTATCTCCAGTTAGCAACTCAATGTAATCACATTTTTAGCTTTTGCTGCTTCTGGGAAGAAAGTGAAACAGTTATGTTTCCACTAAGAAAATATTTACAGCACTTGTTGTAATATTTATCCCATGGTTGAAAGCTTGTCTAAGCTCATTAGTTCAAGAACTTCATAGATTCACTCAAATACCCCTGAGGACTAGTAGGGAGAAATAGAACTGCCTCTTGCTTTGTGTTTTTTGGGGCTGGAAGTTTATGGTGTTTATGATCAACCATGGCAAGTGTATGTATTTCCTCCCTGCCTCTGGATTCCTCCTGACATCTGCAGGGAATGTTGATTATATGCTTTATGCAGCACTCATTACTGTAATGAATGCAAACTTCATCGCTGGAAATTAGCACAGATACAGCTTGTATTTCCAATTCATTTCTCATCAAATCAAGAGCAATACCTCCTTTTTCAGGATGTGGCACAAAATGTTCTCACGAGACTCAGCTGTAGAACACTTGCAGGAAATAGTGATTAGTCCCTTCACACTGATACTTCTCCTGGGTTATGTAGGGAGCCCTTAAACATTTCAAAACTAAGTTGCCTTTTTTTTTTCCCTTTCAGAAAGGAAAGATGGGTGGAACGCCCTGAAATTTTCAATGAGAGGCTTTAAGGAAGGCTCTTAGTGTGAAAGTGCTCAGCAGCAGAGCCAAGCACTACATTTTAGAGTCTCCCTGAGTGATTCCCAGTCTGTGATTCCTGGGAACTGCTTGGCTGAGACAGGTCTGGTTGGGGGCTGATGAGGTTCGTATGCCTGGAGCAAAATGTGATGGATGTCATGTCAGGTATGGATTATTTACCTGACAGAAGCAGGCTTGGGAATCACTGGCTGCCATTTCCCCCTTAGCTGAGGTGTCTGTGATGTCCTTTAAATATTGTAAAAGTAGAAATGAAAATAAGTATCTCTGGGGAGTGCAGAACTCTCTGTCTGGCTATGGATGATGCAACTCTGAGGCTGCTGGGTCTCTGGCCATAGAGTTTCTGCACATCTGGGAGCATCATCACACCATGTCCATCACCCCACAGTCTCTGGCAAGTGGGAACTGGCCAGGCAGCCCCTGTCCCCCATCTGCTCCACCATTCCCATTAGGAATAGTGGTGGAAGCAGAACAGAATCTTCTCCAACACTCAGGAGTCTCCCTTGCGTGGCTGGCTCCAGTTCTCATGCCTGGGGATGGTGGTATTTCCACTTTCTTGTTGTTTTAATTGATGTGGTGGTGATTCATGTGAGTAGGCCCAGACGTTTCAAGTGATAAAACACATACATCTTGTCTCTTCCTCAGTCAGTGGTCGAGGGGGAGTGAAGATATTAGTCAGACTTTAAAGAAAAACTCATCTTGCCTACAGATATGGAATGAAAACATAAATTCTGCACATGTATTTCCAGCTATAAAATGACAGAATCAACCAGAATTGCCAAATAACTTCTTTTCTCCCCTCAAGAATCATCAGCAGGATGGAAACTGCATCAATCCCCTAATTTTTAGAGCCTGTAAGGCTGTTGTGCTGACGAGGCTGCAGCCACTGGCAGTGAGCACAGGTTTTGTTTGACAGCTCTCAGCAGAGTGCTGTGGGTACATTTCTGTGACTGTAGGGACACTCTAGATATATTTTCATGTTTTTATTTTTTCCAGAATTTAGGAAAGTATAGGAGTCTCCACAGAGGCTTTTGCTGCACTAACCATTCAGCCCAAGTTAGATGGCCACTGCATTTGTTCCTCCTGTTAGCTGCATCCTGTCTCCAGAAGTCTGCTGTGGTTGGATCCTGTTGCCTTTGGTTAAAACTTGGCTTTATTACTTGCATTTTATGTATCTCACTTTGGTTTTACATGTAGCTGAGTTTTCATTTCCCACATCTCTGCTGGCTCAGATGTAACCTAATGTTGGAATCAATGTGGAGCACTTTGGTGCTCATGAAAGGTTAATTTTGTGGTTTGATTTCTCCTTTTAAGCATAGTTTTTCATCTGTGTTTCATGTGAAATGCTGCACTGTATTCACATGGTCTCTGTAGCATCTCCACTCATGGACTCCAATTCATTGCCACTTGTTTGGGGAATGTTTTCCCATCTCCTTTGGCTGCTCTGAGCTTTGCTGGAGCAACTTTCTGTGGATTTGCTGGGTGCTGTGCCCTTGCTGGTGGCTCCCTGGGGCAGCAGCAGCACTCACAGGTCACATAGATGCACATTTTTGGGAGCTGGTTTCTCCAGGTGCAAGGTGGGAAGCTCTGCAGGGCTCTGTGAGCCCAGGGGATGTTTTCCTGCCTCTCACAGGTCTGGTGGCTGTTCCACAGGGGTTTCTGCCACCCCACCAGCCCACAGCACTCCCTGAAGGGCAGATATTTGTGTTCTACTCCATGTGTGAATGCACTTGTCATAGACCCTGAGTACAGGCTGAGGAGCAGCACACAGCCCCACTGGGCTTCCTGTGCAAATGCTACTTACTCCATTCCTAAAGGAACTGGAAGGGGAAAGCAGAGGTAATTACTCAGCTGAGAAAGTGCAAATTAGAGACTTTCACCATGGGAAGAGATGAGATTAATGGAGACTATTCTCTTTATAAAGTCTCTCTCCAAACATTGATCTTACCCTGTCACTTAGTGCAAGAGCAGCAAACAGAGGGAGTTTTAATTTCTGTATTTCCTATTTCCTCATCCTAAAAATGCCCTGAACAGGGGAGGCCTGACAAAAACATCTTTCAAGAAGTTACTTATGATACTAAGAAGTTCTCTTATGATTTTCCCTCTTTTTTTCCCATTTCCCTGTGCTCTGGCAGTAGAGTGCTGTTCCTTGGATAAATGGAGCTCAGGTAGCAAGCAGCCTTGTAGTGAATGTTTTACAATTTACATTCTGGTTTTGGCAGGCTGAGCAGCACTTTGGGTCTGGCTGGAACTGTTGTCTTTCAGAATGGAGGTGTTTTTCCACTGAAACTCCTCCACTACTGGTGATTTTTTTATGGTGGCCATTTTTAGAGATAAGGATAATTGTTTTCCAGCTGAAGTGAATTGCACCAACCTGTGAGCTGAGATCAGTGGATGTGAGGGTGGCATTTATGGCAGGTGAATCCTGATCAAGCAGGAGCTACTGGGAGACTTGTGTAACCTCTGAGGATGTAGTTAAGATTTCAGCCAACCCATCTGCTGCATGTTTGTTGATACTGAAGCTTATGAGGAAAGGTGACCTTGAATTCCCTAGGGACAAACAGGAAAGGAGATCCATGTGCAGGGCCAGGGGTTGCACTCGATGATCCTTGTGGGTCCCTTCCAGCTCAGGATGTTTTATGATTCTGTGAAAACAGACCTGCAGTGAGGGTTTCTGAAGCATTCCCTGAACACACACACCCTTTGTCCCTCTTGCTGCCACCATAAAAAGCAGGAGGTGGAAGAATGCCATGGCTGTTCCTTTGGAAATAAACTCTAACTTTGTATTTTCTGCTATCAGGTGAAGATGCACTTGAATTACCTCAGGCTTAATTCTGTGTTCTCTGCTTTATCCCGGTTCTCTCTGTAACAGGAGGGAATCATCTTTGAGCCCTCAAACTAGGAAATCTGAGGAATAAAAAGAGACCTCAGGAGAGTGGTGTGTGAGGAGAAAAGGCCTCTGGGCCAGCCAGGGTGAGTCAGCATGAATTGCAGCGTTCAGTGGTTCTTTGGTAGCTGAAGTTCAGAGACAGAACCATTACAGAGAAGGAGAGTGTGGATGGGAATAAGGCAGGCTGAGATACCTGCACAAAGAGGAAGACTAAAATGCTATAAAATTAGAGTGTTTGAGGAGAGGACCACAAAATAGATCTACCTGTCCTGCCAAAAATGGCATTTGTACTCTCGTTAGTTTAGGAGGAAAAGGAATAAGTTCAACCATTTCTAGTAACTCCAAAATCCTGTGTATGGTAGGTGTGGAGCTGGTTCCCTCCTGGCTGGGAGTGCCTTCCCTGCAGCCCTTCTCATGTCACCTCCATGCTGTGATCCCAGGGCTGCCACCCCTCCTGGCCCGGGGATGAATCCACGAGCAGGGACCTCCCTTGGTCCAGCTGGCAGATTTGGGCTGCTGAGCTTGGACCTGTCTGCTTGAGCAGAGCTTGGTGGAGACAAGCCCAGCTCGGTGTGTCCAGAGCACACAGGCTGGGAAGGAAACCTGGCCAAGGAGGAGGAGCCACCCCAGTTGTGTTTCCTTG
The DNA here is from genome assembly GCA_013396655.1 of Campylorhamphus procurvoides. NCBI lineage: Eukaryota > Metazoa > Chordata > Aves > Passeriformes > Dendrocolaptidae > Campylorhamphus > Campylorhamphus procurvoides. The sequence goes on from WBMV01008849.1 coordinate 72,330, forward strand.
GCTTTTTGTTTGTTTTGTTTTCAATATCTAAGTAGGTGGTGAGGCTGGACAGCAAAGTGACCTCACTGTGGCGTTTAGCACTTAAAGGGAGCTTTTATAAAATATGGAGAGTGGCTTTATACACATGCAGATAGTGATGGACAAAGGGGAATAGCTTTAAACTAAACAAGGACAGGGTTAGATTAGATATTGGGAAGAAATTCCCCCCTGTGAGGGTGAGGAGACCCTGGCACAGGTTGGGCAGAGAAGCTGTGGCTGTCCCATCCCTGGAAGTGTCCAAGGCCAGGCTGGATGGGGCTTGGAGCAACCTGGGCTGGTGGAAGGTGTCCCTGCCCATGGCAGAGGGTTAGAACTAGAGGTTCTTTAAGGTCCCTTCCAACCCAAACCATTCTGGGATTCTGTAATGAAGGGAACCCCTTGTGCTGGACTGGGCCCACTGGCACTTTCCATTTGAACAAGAGCAGTAATCTGAAGTGTGTCTGTGCCAACACTGCTTGTGGCATCAATTTGTGAGCAGAAGGTGCCAGGAAAACCCAGAGCTGCCCCACTGACATGGAGGAGTGCACTCAGACTGCCTACAGACTCATCTGAAATAAGAAGTGGTAAAGTATCCCATCTCCAGGCATTGGAGTGCCAGATGTGACCTGGCTGCCACTGGATTTCAGTGTGTCCAGTGCTTTGAGCGTTCCCCCGTGAGGAACTGGAGCAGGGACAGGAGGGCTGCTCTATCCCACGAGCCCAGGCATGCAGGCAGCAGCTGGACTGAAAGTGTGCCGAGCTGTCCTAGCCAGGAGCACAGCTCTGGGGTCAGTGCTGGTGCCTTGCTTTGTGTCTGGGTGATGTCTCTGGACGTGTTGGTGCGTGGCTGCTGCTTGTCTGTCTGTCTGTGTTTTGGGAACTGCTCTCGGTGAGACCTTGGCTGCCTTTCCAGCTGGCTGGGCTTCAGAACCTCTCGGAGCTGCAGGCTCTGGACTGGGAGGGTTGTTCTTTGCAGGAATCCCCCCCTCCTCACCACAGACCTTCCATTCCTCATGTGCATCCCCCTGCTCAAACCGAGCTATTAACCACAGGTCAGGAGCTCCTGGGTCCTTTTGTGTCAGACTGTTCTGGGACTGGTTTGGTCCTTATCCCTTAAGGAGTATTTTAAGTGCTATCTCTATATTGAACCAGGTGCTCGTGATTTTTAGTCAGAGAATATATAGAGGATCTTTTCTTAAAGCTGCAAACATCTGTGTAGTGGTGCAGGGACAAGCCTGGTATGCAGAATGCCAAGTTTCAGTGCCATGCTTTGCTGCATGGCCTGTCATAGTCAGATATATGTATCTGTTTGAGAGCCTAAACAACCTGCAGAAATGCTCAGGTCTCAAGTTCTTTTCTGATTAAAGCCCAGTACCTGCCAATCTTGTAGACAGAGATGTGTGAGAAGGTGGTTCTCTGCCTCCCTGAGTTACTCGCAAAATGAAGGTGACAGCTCCACACTTCAGTGTGATCATAGGGATGAGGCTGTGAATCCCTGGGGACAGTGACAGACAGGTACAATACGCAAGGAGGGACAGGGCTGTGTGTTCCTGCAGCTCCTGCTGCTCTTGCTTCATTAATGCCCTGAAGAGGTGGTTCTGGAGCGGTGCTGAGGTGCAGTCACAGCTCCCCAGGTGGCAGTGCCTCTGCACACCCAGGAGTTCATGCTGCAGCACAGGCACTGCCACTCACCCCCTGCCTGGAGCAGCCTGGTGGAAGGAATTCCATCATGCTCAGTGTTGGCACGAAGGGAATGTGCAGAGAACGTTGGAAAGTGGAACAGGGTGAAGCATCCACACCTGGCTGGGGGAGTATTTTGGCAGTGTGAGTGTCCCGTCCTACCTGGAGGAGCATGGCACTGCTGGCGCAAGCCCAAGGCCTCTGGGACAGGCTTTCCACAGTGACACTGACACAGACAAAGGCTCTCAGATTTCCTTAACTTCATGGGATTTAGTTACCAGGATAGTTTAAATCTTGTATGTTGCAGTAATACTGGAGTGGAGCACCTAAGCTACGATGGCATCACAGTATCTGTGGAAACCCATCCTTGGTCTCCAGAGGTAAACATCACCACTTATGCAAAGTTAGCTCCACCCATGGTTTGCAACAGGAACATTTATTATCAATTCTGAAATTTGAACATGCTGTAGACAAACTCTGGAAATAAGATGGGCGTTTTCTTATACAAATTAATTACCCACTTGAACAGACGAGGCTGTTGGGCTCACCAGGTTCCTCAGGAGGACTCCATTTGCTGGTTATTTATAGTACGTATCTGAAAGTAATTTTTTGTATGCATGATTGATACTTCCTTCATAAAGCAGAATTTAAATGAGATTTCTTTGCAGTAGCGCGTCTGTTATTCTAATTGATCACCAAGGAATTAAAACCAACTCTGAATATAGCTCCTTGTCAGAGAAAGGCGAGTGTAAGTAGCAATTTCTGATCCAAATTTGGTGAGACAATAACCTTTTGAAGAGTTTCAGATATGCAGGCCAAACAAATGTCGCTTTCTAGCACATACTTACTTGTGAAAGGATCTGTAATTTCATTACCCTGGGCTCACAGTGAGCAGTATCTGTTACCTCGCAGGGATTCTCAGGTAACAAGGCAGCAGTAACTGGAGTTTTATAACGATCCCCTTATGTGTGAGTGGGTTTTATGGTTTCTTGGCTATTCCCAGTCTGCCTGGGCCATACCTGAGATGACCAGTTCTCTTCCAAAGCCACCAAAAAGCTCTAAACCACCATCCCAAGGTGGTGGTGATGCTGAGCCAAAGGTTGACAGTGATAGGGGAAAGAAATAATTGTGATTTCTTTAGGACCAGCAAACCTCCTCGGCACATTTTCCCCTTCCCTGTCTATCCAGGGAGCTGCAGGGACCCGATCCACCCCCTTGCTCCCACTGTCCCTGGTGGAGGAACCCCATGCACCCTGTGGAGAGTGGGGTTGTGAGCAGCACCATTCCAGAGCCTCAGTCTGCAACTGGTCACTGCCTGCTGGAATTACTGGTGTTCCTCCATCACTGGGATTCTCTGGTGGCAATGGAGGAGCTGAGGACATGGGATCCACACACAACTCCACAGCCTGGCCATGCTGGGGGCACTTCTGGCTGCAGCTTAGTCAGCCCCTTCCTACACCAAGAAAAGGAGCCATTTAGGAAAGCACACATTCCTTGTCCCCTGTTGCTCTGAGTGCTCGTTGCTTTTGTGCTGCTGTTGTGAACCACAGGGATGCCTGACTGCATTCAGAAGGGCCCAGAGTCGTTTGACCAGAGTTTTGAATTACCAGGTATTAAAATAAATATTTATGGCTTCAACAGCTCTGGGTTTGAAACCTTTTAACAGTATAAACAGTTGCCTGAAAAGGGAGGACTCGCATCAATAACTTTTAAAAGGTGTTATATAAGTCAATGCTCTTGTGAGCTGTTGCTCTGTGTATAATAGACATCTTAAAAATAATGAAAATCATCAAATGAGCCTTACTGCTACCATGCACAGGGCAAATTCCTGCTTTGGCAGCTCCACTGACCTGGACTGCCCAAGGAATGGTGTGTGTACAGTCCTTTTTGCCTTTCCACTAAGGTTCTTGGAATTGGGCACATGAGGATGGCTCCAGGGTAAGGAAGTTGAATGTTTAGAATGAGCTTTCTTTTGTATGAGGTCACTATGTAGAAATGTTATTTCTAGAAGAAGAATTTGCATCTTCTCTCCTGTGTTGCCATCTGTGCTGCACCTTTACCTTCCCAGCTTTGGCTGCCACTGGCCCTATTCCCCTTCCCAGAGCCCTCCAACTTCTGTGGCTTTGAAATTCAGGAATGTTCCCTTCCAGCTGGGTCTGAGCCCTGGGAGTGCTGTGACAGCCCCTGTGCTGGCTGAGGGGAATTTGTGGTCGAATAAAGGGACTTCACAGCCTCGTGTTGGCCACTAGGCATTGGGAGCCAGGACAGGAACTGTCCTGGGAGAGCTGCAGGAAAGAAATGGAGAAAGGCATGCCTCCAGTGGTGTAAGGGAATCCAAGAGGTTACCAAAATCCCAATCACCTGAAAAAGCAAGTGTGTGGTCAGTGCAGGATCATCAGTGAGTGCTGCTGAGAAGGGACAGTCTACCACATAGGATGCAATAGCATTTGCCATGGATATTGTACATAGCTGAAGAAATTTTAAGCCAATTTTATGCAATATATTCCAGTCTTAGAATGCCCCTGAGATGCTTTTGGTGTCTTTTTTTGAGCAATAAGTCCAATAGCACTGTGTGAGGGTTAGCCTGGCACTGAGCTGGAACTGCACTCACCTCCTCCTTGTATTCCCTGGGGGCAGGAGCATCAGCTGTGTTTGGAGCAGGGAACTGGAGTCTGACTGGAGCTGGCTCGTGTGTGGGGAAAGAATTGAGAAGAAAATTAATGAGCTCTTGCAACAGGAACATCTGGCTCTACCTCAGTTTCCTTTTCTTCTCACCTCTCACTATTTATAAGTTGGTTTCAGTCTGAGTTTTCAAAGACATTGTATGTGCTACTTACTGGAATCTCTTTCTGAGCACGTTAAATTGATTAATAGTATAGAGTTATACATCTTGTTTGAAGTGAAGCATCACAAGGGCTTCTTGTATTCATATTCTGATGGAAACATCCTACAGGGACTTAGGAACAGATTATATTTGCAGCCAGTGGTTTGTAACATAGAATTTGTTATACTTGCTACCAAACCCAGTGTGTGCCGACAGCACGTGGTGCATGCTGCAGAAATTCCAGAAACACAAGCCTTGCTCCATCAGGGAACAGAATTTCCTGAAAATCAAACACTGAAATGAAAAGCATGTCCTGTTCTGGGGCTGCTTTACAGCCCTGTGTGCCAGGGGCAGGCCTTGTGTTGGGGAGGATGGGTTTTGTAGAAGACTCCTATTCAAACTTGTCTGCTTTGTCATTGAAAAAGGTGAAGTTTATGGCTATGAAATGAAAATATAAGAAAACATAGCTTTTTAATGAAAATGGAGCTTATATAAAGGTCATTTCTTGTGGTCCTTTCCACGAGGTTAAAGAATTCTTTCATACTGAACAAGCAGAATGGGAAACTTTCAGCTGGTTTAGCAGTGTTTAAGGAGTTGGGATGTTTTTAGTAATGACTGTGAGAAATCACAAGGAGGAGGACTGTTGGATGAGAGTGTGAAGTCAGTCCACTGTCTGCTGGGTGGCATGGAAAGCCTCACCCCCTGCCCACTCCTGTGCCAAGTGCTGGCAGTGCTTGGCTCTCAGGCTCTAAAGCTCAGATAGACCCGATTACAATCCTGCAGCTACATCTATAAAACATCTTGTTTATGGCCTATAAGCAGCTGAAGATTAGTATAGTTCTCCCTCTTATCCAAGAATTCTTCCTCTACACTGCTCATTAATTTTCCTGGCATTGGAATTGCCTTGCATGGAACTACTCATAGTTTTCATTTCCAGATTCAAACCCACAGTGTTGGAGCCAAACGATTTTGTAGGAGATTTACTCCCAGGAACTGTTTTCCTTGAAGATAACATACACTTAAGTAATGTCTGGTGTAATAATGATAAAATTTGTACTTTTTCTGGTCTTGGATCAAAGTTGGTAAGTGTTGTCTGAACTCATGGCATTGAGGGCAAAAAAAAAGTGTGGGGAACATCAGTGAGGGTGAGGTTTGATGTAGAATGTTTCATAAATGTTTAGGTTCAGTCAGTTTGGATTGAATTTGGTGGGTTTGTTTGTATCTTTAACTGAAGCGGCTGATAAATATGGAGACTTTCCAAAGTCTTGTGCCCTGCTCTCAGAAATTTGGGATAATGCATTAAAATAATGGATGTGCTTTACATGTGTTCTTGCTTGGCCTGTGACCCTGGGAAGCAGTTTCTTGGGAGGGTCTGTGCTCCTTCTCCTCCACACGTGGCCCCAGGGACAAGAGGAGCAGGTCTGGGCTGTGCTGTGGCCACGGATCCCCTGTGGGACAGGCACCAGGTGTCAGGTGAAGGGAACCAGCTCAGGGGAAAAAAGAATTTACTGCTGATTTTCTTGTTCTTTCTGAATGTAACCAACCAGCTGAAGTGAACAGGAGCTTCTGGAGCCAGCCAGTTCCATTTGCTTTCCAGTGTGAAGAATCTGGCATGCGGAAAAATTGTGGCATGTGGCAGAGAGGCCAGGTCAGGCTCAGTATTGATGCCCAGACTCCTGCACTGAGGATGAATGAGTTTAACACTCCAGGGCTGAAACTGAGCATCTTTTAACCTTCATTCCTGAAGGCTTGGACTGTGCAGAGTGCCAGTGCTTCCTCAGCACTCCTTTGAACCACGGGATGTGACCTTTATTAGGGAATATTGAGGTCCCAGTTTGGTCTGGGGAACAGCTTTACACAGCTTTGAAATCTGACCCTGGTATTTCAGAGAGATTGCTCACTGTTATTCAGCTTTCAAACAGAGTCAATAATATTTCTTGAAAAAAGACTTTGAAGGTCAAATCCTGTCCTGTCAATGCAGTGTTAACCCCATTAGTTTCAGAAAGGTACACACTTGTTTTAGCTGTATTGCTCCTCTGATATTACTTTAAAATGGTGAAGGGCAACTGATAAGCACTAGAAATTCTAAAAATTAAATGCTTTCTTAAGAAAGAGCTCCGTGTATTCCAAGTGAACCTAAAGCAGTTTGCCTCACTTCACAAGGCTTTCTTTGGAGTCACAGAAAGCTTATTTGTTTTATTTTTCAGTCAAACTCAAATTCCTCTCCCAGCTCTTACAGTTAATTTATAGTAAATGAATACCTCATAAACATACGATCATTACACAAATACTTTATTATAGTCATTTATCTCTTTGTTTGTAAATTCCCCAAACCGAATGTCTGGGAAATGGATGTTTATGGATGTGCAGTTGACAGCACTGAGCCCCTGGCATGAGCAGTGAGCTCCTGTTCCCATGACAGGCAGGAAAAGGCTTGATGCCTACTGATGCCGTGTCACCAGCCACATTCCTTTAGGGAGAAAGAGCTGGTGGTGACTGATGAATGTGCTTCTCCCACCCGTGCCTGCATCACAGAACTGAGGGTCTCACTGCTCTGCTTCAAACGTGACACAGGCAAGTCCAGACTCCCCCAGAGACTTCATCCCGCACTTGACCATAAATAACTGGATTATGGTCAGGGTTGTACCATTTGGTCAGTTTTAAACAGAGTAATTGCACAGTTTTCTAAGTATTTAGCCATGAGAATTGTCCCTGTGCGCTGCCTTCAACCTCAATGCTGCTGGCCTTGGAGCAAATCTTGCCTTAGCTTGGTGCAGACCCTGGTGCTAGTGAAGAAATCTTCACACCACTTTCATATTTCATATTTTTAATGGCAAGAAACAAATCTATATCCTAGAATCAAAGAGTCATTAAGGTTAGAAGAGACCTCAGAGATCAGCAAGTCCAAGAGTCTCTCTCTCTTCTGCAAGATCCAGGAGACAGTCCATTTCCCAGGGGCCAAAGGACCCCACTGCTGACGTGGTGATTGATGCTGTTCCCAAAGATGAAGTGAGAGGTTTTCCAACCCCCTCTCCTTTGTTTTGGCTGGCTGTTTGCTGCCACCTTGCTGAGACTTTCCCTTTCCTGCTTGAATCTGCTCCAGGCTTCAGAACCTGAAAGCTGCCAAAGCTGATGACAAATAAGAAGGAGCAAGTGTTGGTGCAATGCAGGTTAACACTGGGTGTGGAGGAGGGATATTTTTGGTGTTGTAGCCCATGGCACTCTCAGAACTGTGGGTATGTGTGTCTCTTCCCAAATGAAAAGCAAATTATCTGCTTTCATAACCTGTCCCTTCTCTCTGCTGCTCTGGCAGTGCTGGTGGTACAGTCCAGGTTTGTTCAGCTGTGCCTCTCGTGGGGCTGCAAAGGTGAAGTTTAACCTTTATCTATTCTGTATTTTGACCTAATTAGGAGAAGGTGCTGCGTGAGAGCTCCTGTGGAGCAGCTCCAGGAACTGCCTGGTGGAGAGTGAGGACACAGCTGTCCCCACAGGGGGGACAGGCTGAGTACTGGTACAGAATTTAAGGCTGCTGTCCAGTGCAGATGTCACACAGAGCACGCAGGGTGATGTGTAAACACAACTAGCAGTGATGTGTGCCACTGTTGGGTATCAAATGCCTGAAACAAGGTGCAAAGTAACTCCCAGCCGTGTTGGGGAGCTGTGGGGAGACACTGGGAAAGGCCTTTGTCTTCTTTGCCCTCTTATTCCCTGGTAGAAAGACTTGGTTGTTAACTTTCAAACTGCTGAGCACTTTGAACTGCTTGTGTGCACTTAAAAATCCACCTTGGTCAGAAATGGTTCCTCACACCTCCCTGTGCCAGCCTGTCAAGCAGAGTTCAGTCCTACAGCAGTGATGGACATTGCCACAATTTATGCAATTCAAACTAAAAGCTTTGTAAGCAGGAGTTTAGAAGTGGCAGAATGACTCCCCAGCGCTGTGGGAATGCCTGCTGGCTCAGTGTAAAGGTTTAGAATACTGGCAGATGGAAATTTTTGCATATTCCTTAAAAGTGTTGTGCTGCAGAGCCCCATGGTAGCTGCAGGTCAAGCCAAACTCCAAGGTGTCCCCAGTGAAACAGGGAGCTTCAGCCTGGGGAACTGAGCTGAACCCCAGGGCTCAGAAAATCCACAAAGTAATGCCAAGTAGGGCCTGCTTTGCAAAGCAAACACAGCCCAGCAAATGCATTTCTGACTTCAGCTTGATAACCAGGATGTATAAACACACTGGACCTGGTTTCAGGTGTAGCTGCAACATTTGCCTGGATTTTGGTTTCGTAACTTCCAGTTATGCAAACTGATGAATTTGACAGATTCCTGCCTTTTGTGGCAAGTCATGTTCAGAACAAGGAAGAGCAGAAACCTACTATGAGGTAAAAGTTTCTTGTCAAGTGTTGTGCTTGTAGAGGAGACTAAAAAACTCTTTCCAGCCTGGAAATGTATGCCTTGGACATCACCTACCAAATTAAGGAAAGAGTGCCAAATCCTACAACATGTTTCAAATAATCTGATATTTGAGGTTGTTTGTAAGGTTCCATCCCCTGGACTCAGGGCTGCCCAAAGCCATCACCTTTCACTTAAAAGATGGTTTTAAAAGCAGTAGGAGACCCACACAGTTTTTCCTCCAAGAGAAAAACTAAATCTCAAGTGTTTAGAACCAAACAAAACCCACCTACCCCGAAAGCAGAGAGAAAATGAAAAGAATTCAGAACTCTTCATTAGTATTTAGATGTGAGGAGCAAGTTCCTTCCTCAGAGGGTGGGCAGGCCCTGGCACAGGTTGGGCAGAGAAGCTGTGGCTGCCCCATCCCTGGAAGTGTCCAAGACCAGGTTGGACAGGGCTTGGAGCAACCTGCGCTGGTGGAAGGTGTCCCTGCCCATGGCAGGGGTGGGACTGGGTGGTCTTTGAGGTCTCTTCTCACCCAAACCAGTGTGTGGTTCTGTGATTCCTGTTTCAGCTCCACAGCACTTGCCCCACGGGCAGTGTGGGGTGCTGGCAGGACCATGATGGGTGTCCCTGACCCTGGGGATCCCCTTTTCCACCTCCTCTCCTGATGTACACCTGGAGCACCTTGGTAGGACTGCAACATGGAGGAACCAAAGAGGAGCCAGACAAATTGAGGGCATGAGAGCCAAAGCAAGGCATTTCTCTTGCTGAGACCCACAGAAATCACTCCACAGGGAGAACAAAGCCTTGCTGGAATTTTCAGCAAGAGCAGGTGGATGAGCAGACAGGCATTGCTTTGTTGCACACTGAGTTGTTACAGCACGGGGTGATGGGGTGGGCTTGGGGTTTTTGCCTTTTTCTTACTGTTAACCTGGAGGTGGCTAAATAGGAGCAGTTTAAAATAGTCTCCTCGTTGCCATAGATACTTGTCTAAACTGAAAATAGAGGTCTGGCCCAAGCTTTTAGCCTGTTGGCCAGAGCCAAACTTGGACCAGGGTGATGAAACCTGAGTGGGCTGGAGGAGCCCTGCTGGAGCTCTGGAGCTTGGGGATCTGTTTGACGTCACCCAGCAGCTCCAGCGAAGGTCCACATGGGCCTGGAGACCCTGGGAAGGGAAAAATCCTTCATGCTTCTAACTGTTTCCTCCTTTTTTCTTTTTTATTTCTTTTTTTTTTTTCTTTTGCCCCAGGAGGCCTGTAGAGCTCGAAAAAACTGCCTTGGAATGCCACTTTCCTGGCACTGGGCTTGGTTTTTATTTGTGAAATGTTTCTGTACAGCAAAGCAGCAGCAAATTTAAAGTAGTTCAGCTGCTTAAAAGCACCCTGTTAAGGTAAATTCGGTTTATTTATCCCAGGAATGTGTAGCAAAAGTGTGTCTAATTACAGAAAAGACAACTAAGCCTTTCATCTTCTTTTAGTGCAAAAAATCTGCAAATAACATGGAAAACATTTTGGTGAAATGAATGAAGGTCTTGTCAAGGATTTGGTTATCACAAATGAGTCCCACTTAAGGGAATTGGGAACGTGTCTCCCTGGCCTTCGGCTTTGTGTGTGGCATTGGGTGTTTTGGGACAATTTTAGCTGACTCTGGAAATGCCTCACTTTGAGATAACAATCTGTCGTTGTGCCTTTGGAGATTTCTGGTTTCATCTGTCAGTTTTGGGATGGGGAGGGCAGATGCTCCAGTGAGGAGGATGGAGATTCCTGGGATACAGCAGTGGAGTCTGGCTGAAAAGTGCACACTGAGCAATGTGCCATATTCCCTCTCCAATTTCTTGCTCTGTAGGTGGTAGAGAATTAGTGCTTAATTACTTACAGGCTGTGGACAACAACCAGCCCCCTTAAACTGTTTACATTTCTGGATAAGGCTGGAGCTGGATGTTCTTTGAGGTTCAGTCTTTCTCAAAATCTATGGAAGGTTTTATTGTGCTTGTTTATCTGTTATACCATATACTGGGATAAATGTTTGTTCCCTAAGAGCTTTTATCTATGAAAAAAAACCAACCCTGTTCATCTATGTCTTCATCACATTATGTATGAAAAATCCCATTTATGCCATTGAGCTTCCCAGCCTGTGAAAAGGCACAATCCAGAGGCTTGTGCAGTTGGGGGAGTTCAGAACTGAGCAGAAAATCAGATCCAAGGTGGAGCTGGAGTTCTAGACTTGCTTGGGTACAAGGAATTATATCTAGCAAACATCACTTGAATAAAACATTAATTTCCCATTATAAAACATGATGTTGCTCTGATAATGGTTCCTGTTTTGAGTAATTCTCATTTCCTGCGTCTCTCTGGTGACTCATCCCAGCAGAGTTCTCGGCCATCCTGCTTTGCAGATGCTCCCAAGCTGTGTGTTCCCCACTGACTCCCCCTCTACCATCAGCTTCTCTCATTGCTGTTGTGCTCTGGGAATGGATGCCTGCTAAGGACTTCAGCCTCTTTCCAGCCTAAAAATAACTGCTGCATCTGGCTACAAACCCCTCAAATTTTAAGAAAGTTTTCAGTTAAAAAATCACATTTTGTATTTTCAGGTTGTCTCAAGTCTCGAATCTGCAGCTGAGAAGCCCAGAATGCAAAAATACACATTTTTCAGTCCTTATGTCATCTAGAATGGGAGCAAATCTTCCTTTCAGATTTCAGAGTGTGGATGCCTGTATGACAAATTCCCAATGTGATCTGTCTGTCCTACAGCTTTAATTAAACTTCATTTCAAGGGGTTAAAAGTGACAGGGGTCTGTGTGGAGTCCGTGCCTGTCAGCTCTCTCCTTTGGAACAAGGTCTGAGGTTCTGTTGCTGAGGTTTATAGGTAAATACAAAGTTTTAGGAAGGCTAATTGGTGGGGATGAACTAAGCAATAAACCCACAACGAAATTCTTGATGGATATATGGCTCAGTGCTCCAAGATGTCACTGTGTGCTGGTTTAAAGGCAAACAGGCAGGAGAAATGAACCCAATTCAAGAGGGATTACAAGTCAGAGTTACAATTTACTAAAAAGATTCCAATAAATACAATGATAGAGAGGAAAATTGGTTTTGACTCACAAACTCAGCTGTATAACCCAGCACCCTGGGGCATGAACAGGATGGCATTCATTGGCCCCTGTGCTGAGCCCCACAGGGGTCCCCTGAGGGCAAAGGGAAAGGAAAGGAAACCTGTTGGTGAGGATGATGGTCACAGTCTGGTTGAGAGTCACAGCCCTGCTGAGGTTCTGCTCCTCCTCTGGATCCAAGAGTGGAGCCAGAATTCCCCAAACCCCAAGATTATCTATGCTCAGGTTCAGGTGGGAATGCCCAGCACCTCCCCCAGGGCAGGGAGTTCCACAATGGGTGATTTAACTCTGTGAGTAATGGCATGTTTTTGGAATCCTTGATAGCCCATGAGCAGACATGACCCCTCAGGTGGGTGTGAAGGTGCTGATGCCTCCCCAGAGGGGAGTTATCCCAGCTCAGTCACTGGTGTGAGGACAGAAACACTCCCCTGTCCCTCAGGGCTCTTTAACACCCACCCTGTCCCCTGAGGGGTCAGGGGTGCCCTGGGCAGCTGCTGCCAACCACCCATTATTGACAGTTCATCAGGAATGACAAAGATGGTGTAGAATACACAGTTTTGGTTGTACCCACACAGTGACAAACTGGTCCTGGCCAACACAACTGGGACATGCTGTCTCCATGCAGAATATTTCAGCAGGTGTGAATTCAGAGCCCTCAGAGCAGGGGTACAGCTCTGGGCACATCTGGCCTAACATTTGTGTGGCCAGTGGGAGATGTTTGTCAGCTTTGGGGGTGCAGCACAACCTGCTCTGTGTCTCACTTGGCATTTTGGGCTGAAGGACAGGATGGTGCAGGTGTATCAGGGTGTGACTCCTGGTAGACTTCCCTGTCTGTAAACAGGCGTTTAAGGCTTCCCTGAGGGTGGGGTTCAAGGTTACAATAAATTATTGATCCTGAGGAAAGACACCAAGTTCCTGCCAGGAGGAAGCCTCTTGCACAGCTGAGCCTTTCCTTCTGCTCTCAGTGCTGCTCTGGGTTAGACCTGAGCTGGTCTGCTCAGAAGGTTCATTGTTCCACTCATGGTAGTGCTGAGTTGGACAGATGAGCTTTCTTTTCTTTCCTGAAGTCATCCTCATCCTCCTATGAGCAAAATGGAATCTGATGATTAATAAAGGGTGCATTGCACTGAATAAAAAATTTGTTATGCTCTTCTAGGGCTTCCATCACTCAGGTTCTGCACACTGAGTTGCCACTGCCATTGTCCTGTTTGGAATTGCCCTCTTGTCACTTGTACTACACATGCAACTCATGATAGCAGATCATTTTTAATTGAGTCCTCCACTCTTCATATTTTTGGCAGTCATTTAAGCCTCTTAGGTCATATTTGGGTAAAGGTTTTCTTTCCATACTGGAAACAGGTTTTAGTGTTAAAAGTTGCACTTGGACAATACTTTTCACTGAATGAATGATGACAGAGAGGGGAGTTTTGGGACAGGGCCAGGCTTCATATAGTTCTTCAGATAGATCTGTCATTGGAGGTGGTTACCTCAGCTGTCAGTCTGTTAAGATTACATAACATTTTAAAATTATCTCTTTTCCTATGGCCAAAAAATGATTCAGTCCTCTTGCATATTATATTACCTCAGGCTCTTGGTATTTATTACGCATGCAATCAAGAAATTAAGAGTCTGAGTCTTGCAAAGATTTATTTAGTAGCATTTAATGGATCTCTGTTTGCTGGTAATTTGGCTCAGCAGAATGAGGAATTTATTTTTGAATTGTCTTTTAATGAGCAGATAAGCAGGTTTCTCTGTCACTCCAAAACTTTGGGTTGTCACTTGAGGGCTGTGTTTTCACAACAGGAAGTTGGTGTCTCTGGGACAGGTAACAGGTTGCTGTGGTAGTTTCTGTTTTAATGGAGGTTGAGTTTAAAAGAAGGATATAAAGCTTTGTCTTTTACTTTGGAGGTATTTCTTTTCCTGTATATTTGGTACTTGATGACCCCCTAAATGATTTTCAACTCTATGAATAGTGACTTTTTACTTGGGCAGATTGTGATAGGGCAAGGGGAATGGTTTTAAAATAAAGGCATGAGAATTTGAACAGATATTAGGAAGGAATCCTTCTCTGTGAGGGTGGGCAGGCCCTGGCACAGGTTGCCCAGAGAAGCTGTGGCTGCCCCATCCCTAGAAGTGCCCAAGGCCAGGTTGGACAGGGTTTGGAGCAACCTGGGCTCGTGGAAGGTGTCCCTGCCCATGGCAGGGGGTGGCACTGGATGAGCTTTGGGGTCCCTTCCAGCCCAAACCACTCTGTGATTCTATGAATGTTATTTTTGTCATTGTTTTGCTGTATTGTGATAAAACCCGCCACTTGAACGCGTGTTGAGAGAAATGGGGAATAAGTAAATATGGTGCTGCTTTGCTAAGTGAGATGATGAATAGGTTTTACCTGTGCCCAGATAAAGAGGGTTTGCACAGGGATGGCTCCACTGCTGTGCTGGGGTGACTCTGCCCTGGGTTCTTCTGAATTGAGGGAGGTTTGACACAAAATTCCACCAGTCTGAGACAGAATCCTACCAGTGTGAGGGGAGAAGAGGATAGCTCATGGCATTGCAGTGCCTGCTTTTGGAAGGGCCAAGGCAGACAGAGACATTTCCCATGTGAGAAGGATTTATGTGACTGAAGCAGAGGATGAGCCACATGGTGTGTCTGTGTGGGAAATACAAGTGGTTTTAGCTGTGATTTAACTTAGTTTTCTGAAAGGAAGGAAGGGAACTGATCAGGATTGCACAAGGTGAATTTGGTGCTTGGACTGTCAGTGCCTGATCTCTCCAAGCAGCACTTCAGAGTTGGATACCTGCAGGTTCTCCTGCACACCCACAGTATCACCTCCCTTCTAGAGGAAACGGCCCCAGGCTACACTAGGGGAGGTTTAGGTTGGAAATTAGGAAAAATTTCTTCATGGAAAGAGTTGTGAAGCATTGGCACAGGTTGCCCAGGGTAGTGGTGGAGTCACCAAACCTGAAAGTGCTCCAAAACACGTGTGGTTGTGGCACTGGGGACAGCGGTGAACATGGTGGTGCTGGGTTGGTGGTTGAATTTAATGATCTTAGAGGGCTTTTCCAATATTTCTTCTGTGATTCCTTTTGTCAGAGCCTAGAAGCTGCTCTGTGGCACAGCATTTCAAGCTGATTTTCCTCTTCCAGGCCCTCAGTTGAAAACAATGAGACTGGAAGGTATTGCTGAGACATGCAGTGTGCAGGTCTGTGGGGCATTTCCCTTTGACGTGAGGTGTGGAAGTGAAAGAGCCAAAAGAGCAGAGGACAATCTGTGTGCTGATCCAGTGGGGTCCCCTAACAGCATGCAGGGTTTTTCTTTTGCTTTTTCTAATCAGAAACTGAAAATTAAGGGAGCAGTGAGTAACAGGGAGGCCAGCACAGGGCCGTGTGAGTTGCTTGCACTGCAGCATGGTCAGATGAAAGGTCTTCACCCAGGCTCCTGAGCCAGGAAAGAAAAGGATCAAGCTAATTCTGTCTTCTTACAGTCTGGCAAAGCCAACAGCTTTGCATCACACAGGGCTTAGAGCTGCCCTGAGGCTCCTGGAATAGAGATTGGGGTGATGGAAGATGTCCTTGGCATCCCTAAGTCAGTTTTAAGGCTTGTGTTTCTACAAGCAATCAGTGCACTCAGAATGACTTACTTTGGGTCCTGTCTTAACAATGAGCAGCATCAATCCCTACGGTAAAAAGCCATTTGCAGTTTGTGGGATCCTATGGAAAATAGAAAAGGGGAAAACAAAAAAAAAGAGCATTGGGTCAGGGAGATAGAAGTGGGTAAGTAATTGCAGCTTCCTCTCTGTTTTCCAGGGTGTATTTGGTACAGCAAGTTGTCAGATATTCTTTAAGAAACACAAAATAGTAAGCAAAGTGTGGGGGATTGTTGGTAAATACCCATATCCTTTTTTAAGGAAATGAGAAAAAAATGTAGTAGTACATGTAGTTCTTACTTTTTGTTGGCTTCCTGACAGGGCATCACTTGTTTTCTGACCTGTCTCCTTTAGTTTACCCCAATTATAATTTATTTACAAATGGATTCTGTGGGAATATCATTCAAAAGCCATGCACTGTGGGACGAGGCAGATTTTCATTTTTCACAGCACCAGGTTAAGCTGTAGGAAGTTGATCCAACAGGACACAGGGCAGGCCTCTTTTTTTATTTTATTTTTTTTTCTTCTCTGCTGAAATAAACTTGTGTGTGGAAGGAAACCCTGACTAGCAGTGCTCATACCTGGGACCTGGTTGAGCTCTCCTGGGGAGAGGTGGGGATGGTAACACCCTTGGAGGCAAACCCAGTCTGCACGAGCAGCAGCTGGGCACAGCTGGAAAGGGATAACTTCAGCCCATCTCTTGGCTCCCTCCCAGCTGGAGGAGCAGTGGGGGCTGCTCTGGAGCCCCTGGGTGCCCTCAGCCTGGACTGCAGCTGGGCTCTGCAGCTCCCAGAGCTGCCTTGCCATGCTGGAGGGTCATCCCAGGCCCTGAGTGTGTCAGACCATCCATCCAGCTCCAGGGAATTTGCTGGCACCTCTGTGCAAAGCTGTGCCCGCAGCCTCCCCTCTGCTTGACAGCTCATGGGACTTGGCACCTGTGAGGCTTTTGGCACAAGGACTGGCAGGGCTGGAGAGAGTGACGTGGGGCAGGAGCTCAGCTGGGATGTTTTGCCGTGTTGCCTGGAGGAGTCTGTCCCTCCCTGCTGTTCTCAGAGCCCAGGGGACATTAACTCCACCACTGCTTTCTCCTTTGTCATCATCCCTGTACCCTCCTTCCCTCAAATCCAGCCAGTTACAAAACCAAAATGAATGTGGTTCTTAGGTCAGTGGTTGGACTTGCTGATCTTAAAGGCCTTTTCCAACCTAAAAGATTCTATGATTCTGTAAATTGTGAAAAATTAATCAGCTTTTCTTACATGGGGAAGAAGGATCAGAAGGGGGGATTTTTCCACCAGCTCTGGTAAGTGAAGATTACCACTACTGAGGGAAAGTGTCTTGATAAGATGGTTAAAAATATAGAAAAATTGCATTCTGGCTTGGGTCCTACTTTAAAAAGCATTCTGTAAAGGTGGTGTGTGATGGACCCATCCATTTTGCTGAGGTGGAAAAGGAAGGAAGTAGTCATGTGAGAAGAGATCTGTATGACATGAAGATGACCTCAGCCAGGCTGTGCATATCTTTATAGATGGAAATGATACCTCTTGCCAGCAGCCAAAACAGTTCTGGAGGCATTGAGGAGATTTGGAAGATTAAGGGAGATTATTGTGAGTTAGACTGCTGGGATTTAAATTATGGCCATGTTGAAGGGAAAGCATCCTCAGCTTGAAGCCATTCTGATTGGTGTCAGGTCAGTCTGTCCTCAGAATTTAGAGGAATAAAATAGTTGATAAAAAAGAGGACACATTGCAATGGAGAAAAATCAGGCCAGGCTGAGCATTTGGGAGCTGTGACTGGAGTTATAATAATAAAGCAATAACAATTGTTTTAATTGCTGATTGTAGGTGCATCTTTGTGAGATGCAGATCACTTGCATTCCTCCACAGAGATGGCGTTGGATGGGGCTGGGTACACAGTTCATAAGTTCAGTTGGTGACTTGTTTTTGTATCCTGGACTGAATTGTGAAAATATTACATCAAGAGTTAAAAATGTGGAGCCTTTCTTTTTAGCAAATATCACTGGATGTCAAGCAAACATATCAAATTAAATTGACTTCTTAAACATATGAAGTGTTTTGGAACTATTCCATGGAAACAGCATTTAGAAAGTCTTACCTGTTGGTGGTGTTTCTGTTTGAGTTGGATCATTGCTGGCAGAGAACTGGGCAATTTGGGCTTTTGGGCTGGTTGGTTTGAAGCCAGTTGACTCTTGGGAGCTGATGTAACTTTCAGTGCTTAAATGCCAATGTATTTTCCTCTTTTGCAGCTGGTTTTCATGTACCAACCCCACTGTACAGAAGTTTGCAGGATAACTTTTTCAATACCCACTCTCAGTGACAATTGATGCCATTGAACTTTTTTGTGTCATAGATGTAAATGAACATAAAGCCTGGGAAAGCTGGAAGTGGCCAGGTAGTTTCCCCACCCTTACCTTAGGTAATTAAACCACTATGATGTGGGGACATTTGTAGAGAGAAGAGGATGTGGAAAGCAGAATTGTGTGTAGGAGGCTTTGTTGCACTCTATTCAGTATTAACTATTACTTGCTAGTGCAATAACTTTACTCCATGAATCAAGTGCACAGAGTTGTGCTAATCATTACTTTAGCAGATGATGGTGAGGAAAAGGAATTAGCCTTCAATCAGAAGTGTGGTGGTGCTTTACACCTCACCCACTGTAAAAGTGATATTGTTGGGAATTCCTGGTGCTGTTACCTCAGGTTTCCATGTTCTCTCAGGTTCTTCAGCTGTTATTCACTGGGTTGTAGTGCCAGTCAGTGCATGTGCCAGCGCTGGAGATTAAAAGCCCTATAAAAGGCAATGAGCAGCTGCACAGGAATGAAATCTCTTCCCATTGTGTGGATTCAGTGCAAGCGCCGCTTTACTTTGATTTCACCCGCTGGCTCCAGGTGCTGCAAAGGGGGATTGTGCAGCGTGGTGGGCAACGTGCTGGTGCTGCCAGCAGGGTAATTAATGGATCTGCTCTGCCAGCCCTCAGTACCCGGGATACCAGCTCAGGGCTGGTGGCCCTTGGGAAGGCACTTGGAATACCCTGAGCACTGACTGGAATTAGGAGCTCTGCTGAGTCAGTTGGTGAATGTGCAGAGAGGGTGAGGACTGATAAAGGGCAGGGGAACACCGGACTGTATGAGCAGCGCAGAGGCCGGGAAATCAGTTGTGGGGGACTTGCTGGAGGGTTGGTTTATGTCCTGACTTGGAGGAAAGGGATAGTTTTGGGATTGTTTTGGATTTTGTTTGTTTGTTTGTTTGTTGGAGGGTTTCCAGAAAGATGTGGGAAAAGAGGTAGCATTTAGGGGAAGACAAGGAAAAATGGTGAGGAAAAATAGTACTAAAGTGTGTAGGTAGGAAAGGGAGAAGACTAAGGGATTCTTGAAGCAAAATCCACTAGTGAAATAGGGAAACCTTCCAGGGTCAGAGCTCCAGAACTCCAGCTGGACACAGATGACATTGCTCAGTGTTGGAAGGGGCTGTGGCTGCTGTAGTTACTCCTGGCTGTCCCAGCAGCTGGGTCCCTGCTGCTTTTGTCACTGTGGTTCAGTGCCACTGGGCACAGTTGGGTGACAGCGCTGCCTTTGCCCCCTGCATGAGACAAGAAGATAAAAGAGAGAAGTCCTCACCCGACGTGTGTGGATGGCATTCTCTGTGGTTGAAAACTGAATATTCATATTTTACTATGAAAGTTTTTGTAACAAATTGCCTAGAAAGTCAGTGATCCCAAGAGAGTTTATGTTGTCTTTTGCCAGATAGCCAATCTTTCATTCTAATGTGGTTGCAGTGCATTTAACTTGAATTTAAAAACAAACAACTCCTCCCTAAAAGCAGCCTTGCCAATAAGCTCTGTTGGTGGTCCTAACCCATGCTCAGCGTGGGACTTCCCTGAGCAGCTTTGGATCTGCTCCTGCCAGGGCAGCTTTAACCTGGAGCTGCTCTGCCCTTCCAGAAAAGCCTCTCTCATGACCCTGAACTGAAATCAGAGCTGGAGGGACAGTGCCAGGTCTCGGAAAGTTTTATATCATCTGTGACAAGGACTGGAAAATCCTTCAACTCAAAATGCACCTGAGATACCTCCAGCTTGGGCTGGTTGGGTCAGTGGCCTTCCAGAGCACTCCTGTGTTGGGAACATGGATATTTTACTTCCAGTTTTAATAAGGACTCACCTCTCTGACAAGAGGAGAGTTTCAGGCTTTCACTTTGGTTTGCAGACACTGGGAAGGTATGTGTTGATATGCAGTTACCATCATACATACCCCATCCTCCCTCCATCCTTCTCTTTGCAGGTTCACACAGAGTGGCAAAGAACTCACATTTTGACTTCTCTGTGGTAGAGGGGAACAATTCTTCACCTCTCCCCCCTGCCTGCCCCCTTGTCCTATGTGAAAGCTGATGTCTTGCAGTGATTGGGAAACAGCTGACAATTAACAAAGAGTGTTTGTTGACTGGGAGAAGCAGCAAGTTCAAAGTTGACCCTGTCCCTTGATGAAGAACGATGCATTCCTGTCTGGGGGAGGGATCTGCCAAGAACACGCTGTCCCGTTCCTGGGGGTCCCACACGTTGCTCCCCGTCCCCTTGCCAGGAGGTCTCTCCCAGTTCATGGTGATGGGGGCTGCGGAGGGTGGGAAGTGGTGTGAGAGTTCTGGACCTTGGGGAAGCGCAGCAGAACTGAGGACAGATGTGTCACCTCACAGGTGTCACGGGAAAGCCCCTTGTCTGGAGCCTGTGTGTGTCACAGAGGGGTCACTGTGAATCTGAACACACGGGAGGTTCAGTGCTCTGAGGGACATCTCCCCTCTCATGAGATCATGAGCTGGTGGGTTTAAGCAGGACCTGGAGCCTGGCAGAGCTAAGGAGGGCCCTTCCCACAGGAAATTGCTTCCTTTCCTGCCTCCAAGGCTGGGATATGTGGGATGTGCTGCTTGGTTTGTCAGAGGTCTCTCTTGGGATGGGAGGATTTTTTGGAGGTTAACAGGAAGAAATTGCATCTGATGAGGGAAATGAGGAGATGCCACTGGCACTTTCCTGGGATCTCTGAGTGGCCTGTGGGTGCTCCCCAGTGCTCTGTCCTCCATTTAAAGCTCCATTTGTCATCTATTTGAGGTCACAGGTACAGCAGAGAAAGGTGTAGGTGCCAAACCCAAATGAAAACAAAATAGATCTCAGCAGCAAGAAGTCAAATTTTTTAAACTGCCGGAGAGATCAAACATTTTGCACAGTCCTGCTCCTATAGAGTAGTTTATAAATGAGCTATTTTGTGCTGACTTACCTTTATGTACATAAATAACAAAATAAATTAAATTAAATCAGCTCCAGAGTTAAAAATCTACATTTTCACAGAATAATGTCAGTGGTCATAAAACACTTCTCCTGTTGGCCTGGCCATAAAGAGGGAGTGAGTTTATCTTTCACTCATCTTAATGCTCTCTGACCTTATTTAAGGAATCTATTTTTTCGGAGGTGTACTGACACAGGAAGAAAAAGGCATGAAAAAATAAAATCTTCCCAGTGATTTTGGTCTCTGTGGGGGATATAAATGTATTCCTTTGATCTAACCCTCCCACATCCCTGGAAGTGTCCAAGGCCAGCTTGGACAGCCTGGTCTAGTGGAAGGTGTCCTTGGCAGGGGATGGAATGGGATGGCCTTTAAGGTCCCTTCCAAGCCAAACCAGTCTATGATTCTGTGATTTCAGGGGTGGAAGTGCAGCTGGATTATTGAAACACAGCTGAGATGGTACCCAAATACTGGAGGCTGTGAAGCCACTCTGGACCTGATGCAGACCATAAGTGATGCTTTTATCGATGTGTCAGGAGTTACCAGCATCGTGCTGGTGTTTGTAGCTCTTCAGCATGCAAGCAGCTCTGTAGGAAATAGTTACCCAATATGTGAAGATAAAATTTATGCTTTATTGGGCTGTGAATGTATTTTTCCATTCTCCAGAAAAAAATGGGCAGTTCCTTCCTCAGTGAAGATGCAAAGACTGTGCTCATTTTCCTTAGAAATGAGCTGAGAACTCAAAAGTGATGTGAGAAAAACTTTTATTTTAAACACATGTGAACATTTAAAAGCTTGATTCTGCATCAACATTGGTAGCCCAAGACTGTGGACAAACACTGTCCCAATGGAAGCTGTTGGCTAACTCAGCTAGGGGAGCACAGTTGTTAACAACTAAAATTCTGAGAATAATAGGAAGGACTGTGGCCTTCCTGAGTGTTGTGCTCATCCGTACAACTTGGTGGTGCTCCAAAACCCCTCAGCCAGCCAGAGCACAGTGTCCCAACCACTCCATGGCTGATGACTCAGGGAGTTATACTCTTTTCACAGCCATATCCAGACTTTGCTGGCTTTAAGCATCTACACACTTTGTTCCTTTCTTATGTGCTCTGTCACCACAAAGTGCCTGGTAGGGATCTTATTTTCAGCAGCCTCCAGTGCAGCACACTTGCCATGAACTGTTAATGGGCTGATCTGAACTAGAAACCTGGAGAAGCTCCAAAATTCCACCACCCTGATATTTTGATCATTCAGTTATAATTTGCACAGGTGCTGTGTGGGGATGGACATTGTATTCCTGGTGTGTGGTTGAATATTAAAAAAAGAAACTGAGCAGTGGACTCTTTACTTATTTACATACAAATAATAAAGCTTGTTTTTATGGAGAAGTATTGATTAAGTGATATGTAAAGTTTTAATATTTTCCTTTCCTCTGGGTTAGTTGTCTCAGCAGTAACTGTGAGGAGTCTTTGTGGGAGACATGAAGAGACTCCTCCACCCTTCATCTATCCCAAATGCTCCAAACCACATTTAAATCACATACTTGGAGCTTTTCACAAGTCAGTCCCTTTTCTCTCTCTTCGTCTCTGATTCCAAAGTTAAATAGGATGGGGAATGTAAACGCCTTTAAAAGTGGCTGCCGTGTTTTCCAAGTGGGAAGTGTAAGTCAGAGTCTGCTGTGGGAGATCCAGCTGAGCTGGAACTTATGCCTGTTTTGGGTGCTGCACGTGGGGTGATGGACCCACATCACCTTCCTCTGCCTGCTCGGGATCAGAAGGATAAAGCTGCTTCCCCTCTGTGTGAGGCTGAGCTGGGCCTCGGCTCTGCCTCTCCACTCCTGTTTGTTCCTGTCTCAGTGGTGGAAGAGCTTGGGAAGGGAAAGTATCGTGTCTGTGCAGCTCACACAGGGCATTAAATGCTGAGGGGGCTGAAGAGTTTCTGTGGACACAGACACAAGCTGTCAGCGAATGAAATGCTGATCTATCCACAACATCCTTAGGGTTATTCCATACTTTGCTGGAGACAGATGTTCCTTGTTGGACATTCCCTGTAGGAAGCACTGTGGTGTCCCTGTTCTCCCTCGAACAGGGCTGGAGTCAGCAGTGGACTTCAGCTCCTGTCTGAGTTTCATCAGTGCTTCTGCATGGCCTGAACATAAATATATTAAACATATATAAATATAAGTTCATAGTTATTCAATATATAAACAACCCCAGGCTCAACTGGAGGTGTTTGACCTGGAGAAAAGGAGGCTCAGGGAGGACCTTCTTGCTCTTTCCAACTGCCTGCCAAGTCAGTCTCTTTTCCCAGGGAACAAGAGGAAATGGCCTCCAGTTACACCATGAATGGTTTAGATTGAATATTAGGGAGAATTTCTTCATGGGTTGTCAAGCACTGGCAGAGCTGCCCAGAGCAGTGGTGGAGTCACCATCCCTGGAAGTGCTTTCAAAATGTGTGGATATGGCATTTGGGGACATGGTTTAGTGATGAACACAATGATGGCACTGGGTTGACAATTGGGCTCGATCTGAATGGTCTTTTCCAACCTTAGGGATTCCATGATTCAAGGGCTTTGTGCTTTAATTTTTACTGCAGGAGCAGCCAGGGCCCCCAGCCCTCCACAGGCATGGGGTCAAACCCCAGCTTTAGGTGAGAACAGCCCCTTCTGTCATGGTTTGCAACCATTTGCAAATGTTACTTCGTGTGAAGGGGACTTCATACCGGTAGTGTCATTTATCTTGATGAACACACCCCAAGAGGGACTCTCTGGGCTTTAATTAGGGAAATGGAGTTGAAATAACACCCAGGAATTCTGTGCGTGATCTGAGTGGTGCAGGTTTTTGGCAGGAAGGGCTTAAGGGATTTAACAGTTCTTGTCATTGTTTTTCTCTGGTGGCCAAAGGCTCCCATGGGGTCACACTGAGCTGCACCTCCAGCGTGGGCTGGAGGCAAAGTCTGAAGTGGGAATGAGCAAAAGGAGTCACCAGCCCCTCCTATTACCACAGTAACAGCATCAAACAAGCTGCTTCGTTTAGAAGTTAAAAACTCCCATTTCCCTAATTTCTACCCCAAGTAATTACTTTCTTAGGGAACTGAAAACCTTTGTTTCCAAAGAGCTGTGGTTCTGAATCAAAATGTATGGGAAAGGAGAGAGTTCCTGCTGTGCTTCCTGCTAGGGCTGCTAAATTCCCCTGGAACAATCTAAACATCATTATCAGCCCGTTCCAATCAATATTTCCTCCTACTTTTGTGAGGGATGAAAGGAAGTTTGTTTTGTTGCTGTTGACTTAAGTATCCCACTGAAATTCCTTCACAATAACTGCTCTGGCAGTGGGTGCATCCTGGAGAATTCAGACTCCTTGGGGTTACTGGATCAAGGCAGAACCGTGGGCCATCAGCTCCTCCAGCCTGTCATTCACCCAGGAAGTGCCCTGGGCCACAGTCATTGCTGCTGAAATTCCTGCCCACACCCTGATTGCAGAACTTCATAAAGAAAAGCCTGAGGAAACGAGAGAGCTCTTCAGCATGTCATAAAATAAAGAAAATTGTCATTTATGATTATAAACCTGACAAGGACTAGTGAGGAGTAAAGGAAGATTCCCAAATAAGGAGATGGAGCCCTGCAACAACTTTTCTGTTTAACCATCCCTACGCACTAATTACAAACTCAATGACGCTCAGAAGTTCCTTCCTTTGATATTCAGAATTCTTTTGTTAACAATCCTCAGCCCAAACAGGTCTGGAGGGCACATATTTCACCAGCATCGGGCTCCTGGGGCATGTCCAGGTCACTGACTGATGCTGTTGTGTCATGTTCTCTCTCTTTACCTTTCCAAGGTATGCAGGACCAGCCAGGGCTGCTGCTGCTGCTGCCAGACCCTATGCGGGTACTTTGGGAGCTGCTCTGAGCAATGGAGCAGAGAAAACAAGCTGACACCAGCAGCTGGGGATGAGTCAGACAGTGAATCTGCTCGGTTTGTATGTTCTGAATAGATACGAGTATTCAATTCACAGTGGATAACTCCTCTGATGAATTTGACTGTTTTTCTGCTTGGCATGAATTGGCCATGAGAAAAAAGGCAACCTTGGCTTCTTTTTTCCCCCTGAATTGATTCAAGAGTTTTTCTTTGCACAGTTTCTGGATGGGCTCTCCTGGAGTGCAGCTCAGGGGGTGTATTTTCAGCCCGTGCTCTGTGTGGGTTGCACTGGTGGAAGTGGGTCGAGCACTGGGGAGCTGCTAGGGATTTTTGGTTTGGGGTACCAAAGTTGCAAAATTTAAGTACCTGAAGGCTGACAATGGTAACCTGGAAGATGTTTGAATTTGGGATTGGCTTCATGTGAGTGTTCATAACCAGCTCCCCATCATGGGTTAGCTCTGTGGTGTGTGCAGTGTGAGCTGAGCCCCAGGGAATCAGGTACAGTTCAGGTACAGATGTACAATCCTCCTTCCCAACTTTAACCAAAAATGCAATTTCTATATAACTGGTATGAGATTAAATTTTGTATGTATATGGATTGCATGATGAAAGTGTGTCTAGTGTTTCTAAGCAGCTGAACTCTAAAATGGCACAGTAGCTTGGCTTGTCTGTGATCAACATTTACAGTCCAAAACAAAGACCTTTTTCACTTCTACACTCTTAAAATTTAAAGGAGCAACATGTCTTACTGGTCAGCTGTCCCTTCCACAGCAGTGTGTGGTTTGAACATGGTGAAATAAATGCATTTTTTTCTCTACATAAACACACAGAAGCAGAGGGAGCACATAAGCTTAATGAAAGCCTTACACACACATCTATTAACCTCTTTGTTTGCCTCTATATTTTTTAGGAAAAAGGAATATTATTTCTGTAATTTAGCTACCATTAGAACCTCAGCTCAATTTGTAGCTGGTTAAGAACATACTCAAAGTGTGTGTTACAGCAGATTCAGTGATCCCAAGTGCTCTGACAGGCAGTCCCTGACTGCATTGCCTGATAAACACCATTCCTCTGAATTTTAACTTTAAAATGAAACAGGGCTGGTGGAAATGCTTTGAAGAAAGGGGCCTACCTAGCCACAAAACGGAGCCTGCAAAGAGCATGCTCTGCCCCAAGATAAAATGCTTTAGACAGGAATTAACAAGGATAATCGGAACCAGGCTTCCCAAAGCCTCAGCTCTTTTGAAAGTTAATAGCCAGCATAAATATGCTCTGTGCAATATCTGGGGAAGGAAGGTTGAGGGGGAAAATGCAGCCAAGCCTCTGCTGAAGGGCAAGAAACGCTCTGCTCTGAGTTATTATTGCAGCCAATGCAAGGGGGATTGTGTAGGAACTGCTCCGCTTCAAACTCAGGGACAGAAGATACAGCAAAATGAGCCACTTTTTTAAAAGGCAGAAAGAAGAATTGCTTGGGCTTTTAACTGGTGAAAAAGGTGAAAGAATTTATTTAGTTTCCCCTCCCTCCCTTCTTCTCTCAGCCTGGAGCTAATAAAGGATGTTGTCATGGAAACATTGAAGACCAAACATTGTCTAAATTATCTGACCTCTGGCACAGGTAATACAAGTTTTGACTTAGAGGGATTATCCAGAACTAAAGCCAGAGGGAATATAAAGTTGCTATTCATTCACACTTTGAACAAAATCTGCCAAACAACCCTGGCTGAGGTTCTGTTGATGGATGTCTCTGTTGTCCAGCATGTAGTAAAATGAGAATGCTGGGTTTGGTTTATCCAGTTTTTCATTGTGCCTTTGGGCAGACACAACTCTCTGTGGTTTGCCAAGCAAGCCAGCAGAAGGAATTGGTGAAAAAAGAATAATGTAGGAAACAGAATGTTTTCAGGTTAAAATAGAAAGCAGATGCCTCCCAAGGAGTGAAGGCAATGTAAGAGGAACTTGTCCTGGATGAATGGTGGATGGATTCCCAAAGAGATACAGGTGACATCAGAGGACATAGCAGAGCCCAGGAAAACACTTTGCTGTACAGAGTTCAAAATGAAGGCAGATTGGTGCGAGTGTGACAGACCTGCCTTCCAGTGCTGTGGTGATGGAGTAGGAGATTGAATCCAGCAGGAGTGGAAGAGGATGGTGGAAAAGAGGAGGGAAGGATGAGGAGCTGGACTGAGGCTGTGAGATGGGTGCTGAATGCTCAGCCCAGCCTGTGTTTCTCCTGCAATCTGCTTTTTGCTGTTTCCAAGGAGAGGAGCCTCACAGTCTTAAGGAGGGTCTGTGGGTTAAAACCCCTCCCCAGCACTGAGCTAAGGGGCTTTGCTCGTGGAAACACTGGAGCACTGCTGCCCTTTCAGTGAGGTTTGGAGTCAGACACGCTGCTGAGCACCGAGGCACTCAGAGGAACCTGCACGCAGTGAACCCTCCCTCATTTCTCTGGGAACAGGTCCTGGGGAGAGCTTAACCAGCCCTCCTGACGTAAGTGAGAGCTCAGTCTGGAGTGAAAGCAGCTGCATTTGGGGCTGTGTTGCCATTCTCCCCTCCCCTGCCTTTGCCAAGATAAATGTTCTTGTCTTTACCTTACTCATTAAAATGTCTTCCCAGCCATCTCAGATAAATCAAGTTAAGAACATGTTACACTGCACACCTAAATGGTGAAATTCAATGAGGGAATTTAATAAAGCCTCTCAGAGAGTTGATAAGAAATGACAGCCTATTAAGGGCTAAGGCTCCACTACTTTGTTATTTATTTATTAAGCTTTAAATGATGAAGAGATTGGAGCAGGAAAAAACTGGAAACAGTTATTTTTCAGTAGTTGAAGAACTCCCTCAAGTTGTTCTGTGAGGTTCTTTTTCATTATTTTT
Source organism: Campylorhamphus procurvoides (assembly GCA_013396655.1). Taxonomy (NCBI): domain Eukaryota; kingdom Metazoa; phylum Chordata; class Aves; order Passeriformes; family Dendrocolaptidae; genus Campylorhamphus; species Campylorhamphus procurvoides. The sequence goes on from WBMV01008849.1 coordinate 100,062, forward strand.
CATAATATATAGTTCTATGTTCTCAGGCAGATATTTGATAAGGAAATACAATTCCTGGTTCTGCAGTGTGAGCAAACAATTCTTGTGAAATGTATGTGTCGGGTGCATTGCTGTTTTAGATACCTTTTCCTTTAGAAAGGAATATAGATGTGTGTAAACCTATAAACAGGTTTCAAGGTACATTTGCTGTTTGGGGTTTTTTTTAATAAAGGAATGGGAAGCAAGTCATGAGCCCTGACTAGACAGGAAAAGAAGGACTCTACTTTGATCCCTTCCTTGACCGTGTGTGCTCATGGAAAGCGATGGAAACTGTTCTGCTCTGTAACATTTCTTTCTTCACTCATTTCTGCTGGGTGAGGCTGGTTGCAGCAGGTGAAAAGAACTTACCCCTCTGGATCATCTTCTGTCCCAAAGAATAAATTTGTTCCAAGGTGTGGGAAGGTGCTGGTGCTGGTGCCTCCCTGCCTTCCCCAGGAGTCTCTTTTGGTCCTGGGGACGGCACAACATCCCCCACGTGCTGACTCAGGACCCGCTCTATGAGCCTGGTTCCTTAGACAGAATCCCAGAATGTGTTGGGTTGGAAAGGACCCACAGGGATCATCCAGTCCAACCCTCAACCCTGCAGAGAATCATCCCCAAGAGTCACCCCCTGTGCCCCAGAGCATCATCCAAACCCTCCTGCAGCTCTGGCAGCCTTGGGGCTGTGCCCACTGCCCTGGGGAGCCTGGGCAGTGCCCACCACCCTCTGGGGGAAGAACCTTCTCCTGAGATCCACCCTAAGCCTGCCCTGCCACAACTCCAGCCATTCCCTGGGTGCTGTCCCTGGTCCCCACAGAGCAGAGATCAGTGCCTGCCCCTCCTCTGCCCCTCCCCAGGGAGTTGTCCCTGCAATGAGGTCTCCCCTCAGTCTCCTCTTCTCCAGCTGGACCCCCCAAGTGCCCTCAGTGTCCTCACACTCTTCCCCTCCAGGCCCTTGCCCATCCCCATGTCCCTCCTTTGGACACTCCAATGGCTCCATCTGTCCCTTCCATTGTGTCCCCCCAACCTGCCCCACCATTGCAGGTGTCTGATGTTGAGGGATGGTCCTACAGGCGATGCTGGGCTGTGGGGAGGGTGATTTGTGCCAGCTCAGGACTCGGGAGGTTTGTGCATTGCTGTTTTCCGAACTGTGTTCTGGCTCAGAGTGCCGACCATCAGCACTGAGGCCCTCAGAAGGGAGATGGGCCCTAATGGAGTGTCTCATTGCTGAGCTCCACATCAAAATTAATCTTAGTGCACAAACTCATTTCCTTGCAAGATCCTGTGTTGTTTGTTGGTTTTTATTCCCCCCTTGCCCTCCCCTCCAAGGGTAAGCACTGTGGTTTTGGGGAAGATAAACTGTTTTCCCCGGGTGTAGGAATGGAATAGGAGGTTTCATTGCAAGAGCAAGAGCTGTGCTCAGTTCTGGGGGATGAACTTTCCCCCTCTGACACATGAGTGCTGCTCCAGCAATTAACAGCTGAAATTAAAGCCAGTGGAGAAGAGATGGAGCTGCCTGGGGCTGATAACATCACCCTACCATGCTGATCTTCCTGGTGATCCATGTTCCCTCTGAAACACAGTGCACTGGCTTTTCCTGGCTAACAGGTAAACTTAGCTGTGATTTTGGACTTTACCTCTACCTTGGACCCAGTGGTTCAGTTCAGGCCTCTGCACTATGTTACATGGGTCTCTCTGTAGATAAAAACTACTATCTAAGACTCCTTAATGTGTCATGGCTCTTGTGATAACTGTAGAAGACAGGAAAGTAATTGTTTATTTAAACTAATGAAATCATGGTGCTGCTAAAGCTAATGGCCAAATTGAACCCATCCCTTGCCACTCGTGGGTGGGAGGGTTGAATGGGTTGGTGACTGTGAGGGCTCAGTGCTCACTGCTCCCATCAGGGGAGGAATCATGGACTGTTAAAATAGTTTGAGTGGGAAGAGATCTCAAAGCCCATCCAGCCCCAACCCTGCCATGGTCAGGGACACCTTCCACCAGCCTGGGTTGCTCCAAGTCCCCTCCAACCTGGCCATGGACACTTCCAGGGATGGGGCAGCCACAGCTTTTTGGGCAACCTGTGCCAGGGCTTGCCCACCCTCAGTGAGGAAGTGCTGAAGTTTTAAGGTCTGTCTGTCGTGCTTAGACAAAAGAAACATTTTGAACAGAGTGGTGGGAAAAGCTGCCTGCCAGCTCAGTCAGCAGTCGCTGTGTTTACTGAAAGAATGGGGATTTGCATAATAGGAGTTATTCAATCAATGCAAATGTTCTTCAGAGCTGCAAACCCAGAGCGAGCATGGGAGGAAGCAATGAAATTGGAGGTGTTCAACACTTAAATGTTCTGAGTGGAAACTCAGGTGAGGCTGAAATCAGGGAAACTTCAGTCTCAGAAAAGCTCTGGCAAGAAACGGAGATATTCTATCCCTTCTTGACCTTCCAGAGCTGATGTTTTATCACTCTTGAAACCTAATTTGTGAACATTGTGGGGAAAAGGGCAGGAAGGTTGTTGAAAATCCCTTTTGTCTCATTTGCTGCTCTAACAAACCTCTGGGTCCCTGTGTCAGTGGGGGGAAATAGTTGAGTAGCCTTTAATTGTGTGTTTTCCTGAGTGTGATGTTTGAGCTTGAGCTGCACTTTGAAAATCCACACCTTTTTAAACCCACAGCGGATTTCTCTAGCTTAAAGCTGGGATTCTTGAGTGGCAGCATGTACTATGTGACCATGGAAAACCTGAATGTGTCCCTTTGTGGGTGGGAGAACAGGCATTGGGACAACTCTAAAGCACATGCCAGGGAGGGGTTAAAATTCTCTGAATGGAAAATGTTTTTCTAAATATTTGAATTAACTTCTAAATGTCTTTTAAAAAGATGATACACAAATTGTTGAGATAAGGCCAGACTGTTCTTTGGTTCATCTCTCCAAAGTGATAATTGCCGGAATGAGTCCCTAGATTCCAAACCAGGGAGATGTGCTGCTGTTCTAAGGTACAGCCTGACAGAAATTAGCTTTTTTTCCCTGGTCAAGAAACCTATAAATAGCAAATTATCCATTAACAGGTGTCCTGTGATACGACTCTTATGAAGTATCGGAGTCACAGAGTATAAAAACATTCGGGATTATGGATGACTTTGTTTTCCATGAGCAGATGTTTCTAAATCTGCTTCAGTATCATGGAGGCCCTGAATAAACAAAGTTCTGTTTGAATGTTGAAGTATTTCAAAGTCTCTTATACACAGAGCTGAAAGTCTCCATCCATATAGAAACTCTGTGATCTTCAGTCATGTGCATATATCTAGTTGTATATATTTGTTCTTGCTAATGGAGAATTAAAATATTATACATCCATGCTAATGACTGTGAGTCTTATTATAAATTATTCTAGTTTTTTTAAATTCCTGATTAAGATAAAATGCAGGAGATTGTTCATTTTATTATAACTTCATTCAAGATTTAATTATTCATAAGATCATAACAAAAGGCAATATATTTTGGAAATATGAGCCTTTAATAGCATGGCACTTCAAGAGAGCAATCTGATACTGAATCTTTAGTGAGGAATGAGTAACTCACTTTTATTTGCATAATATATCATGTAGATTACTGCAATATAGATAAGTAAATTCTGCTCTATTCTTGTGTTCCAGCAAGAGCAACAAATGTATTTCAGCACTTGGTAAAATGAATGGAGTTTCCACCAGGGGAATGAATTAAAACTATGTTAAAGAACTGTTTTATAGCAACATTTTGTAATTACCTGGTCCTGGGTGCATTTCCTGCCAGTTTACCTGATGGGATCAATGCCCTTATGACTGGGTTGGGTTGCTCTCCCCAAAGAGAACAAATTAAAATTCACAAGAGTGTGAAGTGGGCTGTCCTTCCCCTGTGCTCCAATTTTTTTCAACATGTAAGTAAGGACTTAGGGCAGAGATGGATCTCCCTGTGCCAGGATCTCATTCACAGCCCTTGTGATGCTGGGATTTTTCTACCCCCCTCCCCATCTCTTTGTAACCCTGTGGAGTCACAAAACTTGAGTTTAAAGGTACAAAAAGGTTGATTTTTGTCCTGGAAGCCCAACTGTCTCAAGTGTCAGGCTGTTACTGTGTGTTTGGAGTTGCTGTTTGTTGCTTCACCAACAAAACCTGGGGAAGGGCCAGGGCTGGAGGAGGTCCAGGTATGCAGGGGATGATGCTTCAGTCCACATGTGCCACTGGTTTGGGCACTGGTTGCTGCAGCTGTGTTTTGTCACAGTGTAACCTCCTCCTCTCTCCCATCCATCCCAGTTACTGATGAGGGAGGCATTTTTCCACAGACTATTTGCTCTTAGATTCAGTTTCTTAAAGTTGTTTTCTCGTGAGCATTAGATGATCATAAGCATTGTATTTTGTGTGGGTTTGCTTTTCCTAGTTGCTTTTTGTAAGGCAAACCATGCTGGTGCGGACTTTTCACTTTCTACCATCTAATATTGCCTCCTAAATTAACTGCTGACAGTACAAAGAAAAAGTCTTCTGCTGGGGAGGTTTGTATTATTTAGGGTGGGGGAGAGCTTGGAGCAACCTGGGCTAGTGGAAGGTGTCCCAGCCCATGGCAGGGGGGTGGAAGGAGAGGAGCTTTAGGGTCCGCTCCAACCCAAACCATCCTGTGATTCCGTTTGTTTAAGTGCCAATATTTTTTAATATTGAAGACAGCACTTCAATAAACTTCTTACCCTTGCTATCTCCTGACAGCTTAGCTCTAAACACACTATAAAATGTGCTCCTATTGTTTGAAACACAGAATAACTGTTTTAAGTACATGACCCACTGTGGTCCTTTCGAGCCTCACCCATCCCGTGGTTCTGTGGCAGCAGAAATGTGTTGGTAACATCAGCTGTCTTGGTTTCTCCTGAGTTGTGCAGCCTGGAGACCCTGGAGATGTTTGAAGATGGAGCCAGGTCTAAAAATGTCTCATTTATAGCTAAGTGTTACAATTTTGCAAAGAAATATTATTTGACTTATTTGTTATATTACTTGCAAAGAAATATTATTATTTGGCTTATTTATTATATTATTTGCAAAGAAATATTATTTGATCTACCAAATGCAGACAAAAGTAAGGATTCTGTGAACTTCTTCATCCAGCCTGGCCTGTTGGAGGAGCTGCCGTCTGATGGTGCTGTTCCCATGCAGGAGGAGAGGGGTTTGGCTCTGGGTTCCCCTGGGGTGACTGCAGAGTCCTCCTGCCAGCCTGAATGCAGTTCCCTCGCAGACCAAACTGTGCAAGGCCAGCCCAGCAGAGCTTGGCTCCCAAGTGTTAATGTTTCGGTGCCAAGCTGTGGCGGGAGAGCGTTTTGCACCTTCAGCAGTGCCATTCTGCAGCAGTGGCATTGTTCCCAAAATCCTTGCAGAGGAAGTGGTTCCACCCTCCTGCTGCCAGCAGAAGTGATTCCTGAGGGATTGATCTAAAAACTCTTGGACTCTTGAAAATGCATAGTTCTGCCGTGTGGGGTGCTGGGCCTTGGGCAAGGAGAGCTCAAATTTGGGGCTACCCCAGGTCTGTCTCACCCACACATCAGTAACTCGACTTTGAGGTGGTTTTGTCTTCTTCCTTCTTACTGGTAATACCAAACCATGCCAGAGGCTGGCCTGGAAATATGAATAAAATGCACAAAATGTTCCTTATATCCATATAAATGGCTTTAAGAGGAACTGGAGCACTTGTGATGAGCCAACGCAGAGAGGGCAGGTGTTGTTCCAGCTCAGCACAGGGCCATGGGCTCTGGAGGCTGCAGAGCCCTGTGGTCTGATGCAGTATCTGTGTTGTGTGCATTGCCATGGTTATGGAAGTCATGGTATCTGTGTCACTGCTCCCAAAGCATGAGCAGCTGCAGAAGGGATGTTCCCAGTGCCCCAGCACGGTGCCTGGCACGGAGCAGGGCCCTGGCACGGGCATCACCTCAGCTGCTTTGTGCCACTGCCTGGTGCGTGCTCCCCAGCAGCAGGGCAGGTGTCCCAGCATGAGGCAAACTGCTGGGCAGCCTCCAAAACATACTCCTGGCCAGTGTGTGTGCCCTGAGTCTGTTCCATACAGTAGGTATGCTGGGTATTGCAAATTAAGTCATATTTCATGGTAACCTGCACATTTACATCTTAGGTGGAGATCCACAAGGAGAAACGTGAGAGCTAGTGAAGCATTCTGCCTGTCCATCTTTTTTACTGCATCCTGGTGCCAGTGTTTTGCAGGAGCTCCTAAGCAGAGCAGAGTTGTGTCTCCCAAACCCTTTTCATTATGTTTTAAACCAGCTGAGCCCCCACAGACTGGCACACTCTCAGCTAACCCAGCCTGGGCTAGTGAGGGCACTGTTATAACTTACTGAATCAACTTGCATTAGGTGGTCAAACACGATTTTTCACAGTTATTTTTGTTCAGAGATGTCAAATGTGGAGTTTTCTTCAAACCAGTTATGTTTCATTTATTGTATTTAAAACTCTGCTTTCCTTCTGCCGTTCTGCCTTGAAAGGCATCACCAGGTGATCAGTTACATCCAGATGCTTCAGGTATCAGCTGCCTGTTGCTTTTTTTGCATATAACCAAATGAAACAGGGAAACAAAATAAATGGCTGAACTATTGTTATTTTAAGGATCTCCTCAGTTAATAAAACAGAGCTAAAACCAATCCATTTCACACCAAATTCTGGGTGTATGTTTTATACAGGTTCCACGAAGGAGTTGATTGAGAGCTGCTGTGGAGCTGGACAACAGTGGGCCATAGACAATGGGGAGTGCACAGAGATCCCTGTGAGTGGAATGGATGGGGACATTTGCAGGTAAGTGAGGCAAACCCCAACATTTTAGATTAACATAAAAAATAGTCCTTTAAAAGAAACCAAATATAATTTGAGGGGTGTCCAGGAGACTGGAAACTGTTTCACTCCTTGTCTAAGTTCTTGGTAGCCTGGCAATATGTCATGGCAAACTAAAAAGAAAGATTTCTCCCTGTATTTTCCTAAAATCTATTCTAAACAAAAGCCTGGTAAGGTTTTTCCTCTCTCGTGTGAGCAGAGGAAATTTTAGTTTCTTATTTTCTGCATGTCTGCAGAGCTGCAGATAAATAGGAGGGCAGAGCTCGGCTTCCCTTTGGTGAGTGCTCAAAGCAGTGATTAATTGGTAATTGTATCATGAAGTGGGGTGTTTGGGATGTGGGAATGGCCCCTGGTCCAGCTGGAGGGGGGACCATTTGCCCTATGTGAGCAGCATCTGCTCTGAGGGTTCAGTCTGTGCAGCAGGAGAAGGGAATGGGTGCAGAGCAACATGGACTCAATATTCCACTGGCTGCAATTCATCCCATTCCCTTTCCCCTAGTCCAGAACAGGCCTCAGGGAGGGATGAAGGCAAAGTTACTCCAGACTCACATTCCCAAAGAGTGATCCCAACATTTACAGCATTGAAAAAGTTTGGCGTAATCACTCTTATCAAATTTCGTATCATTACACCTTTCTGAAATCCCCGCTGGGGTCTGACATGACTTAACTGGCACATACCAACTGTCTGTAAAGTCAAGACAGATTAAAAAATTCCAGCCCTGGCCTAAGTAGGTGCAAATCCAATACATTAATGAGTTGCACCTGCACATAGGAGGCTGGGTTTAGATGAAAAAGCCAGATCCTAAATGTTTCAGTCCCTGTAAATCTATTGGGATTTAAAGGAATAAGAGATCAGGGATGCAATTGTTTTATTTTTAAAATTTCAGTTGTGTCCCCCTGTTTTAAAGATTTAAACCCATCTATAAAAAATATACCTAAAGAAAATATTTAGAGTAAACCAAGATTCAAATATGTGGCCTCAGAAGCTTGGAAGCAAGGAGTAAAGCTTACTGGTGCCACTGGGAGACGTGCCAGTGACCCTGCAGCAGCCAGCAGAGCTGGTGCCCCATACTGAGCCAGCCCTGGGACACCATCTGGGTGCTGGACATTGTGCAGGCTCCTAGGAGTGTCCCCCAGACTCAACTCACTGTCTAAAGATGTTAGAAAGGAGAATCATGAAATCCCAGACTGGTTTGGGTGGAAAGGGACCTTAAAGCTTCATTCCACCCATGGGTAGGGACACCTTCCACTAGATCAAGCAGCTCCAATCCCTGTCCAACCTGGCTTTGGACACTTCCAGGGATGGGAATAGGTAGAAGATAAATATTATTTTCAAAAAATAGTTCCTGTTCTGCCAGCATAGTTTTCATTAAATATTTGGGTTTACAAGTGACCATCGCCATGCTAAAGGGTTGATTTCTCAGCTTAGGCAAAAAAGTCACAGAATCCCAGAATACGCTGAGCTGGAGGGGATCCCCAGGGATCATCCAGTCCAACCTTCAGCCCTGCACAGCCCCACCCCCAAGAGTCACCCCCTGTGCCCCAGAGCATCATCCAAACCCTCCTGCAGCTCTGGCAGCCTTGGGGCTGTGCCCACTGCCCTGGGGAGCCTGGGCAGTGCCCACCACCCTCTGGGGGAAGAACCTTTTGCTGAGATCCACCCTAAGCCTGCCCTGCCACAACTCCAGCCATTCCCTGGGTGCTGTCCCTGGTCCCCACAGAGCAGTGAAGCCTCCCCTGTGTCTGCTGTAAAGTTGTTTATACAGACTGTTTATGCAGACTGAGATGTCTGTTGTTTCCAAGTATCATTTGGGGAAGTTCAAGAGGCAAAAACTTCAATGTTAAAGCTACTTGTTGATGTATCTTGGTGTCTCTGGACATTCATGTACCAGCTTGGCCTCTCTCTGTGTAGAGACCACAACATGGTCTTCAGGATGGACACTGGGACTGCCTAAATGAGATCATGGGCAGGAACTTGATGACTAAAGCAACTTACAGGAAGTCTTTAGATAATCAATTGATAGTCAGATGCAGAAATATTCCAGAGCTTGTACTCCCAGGCTGTATCAGAAATAGAATGTCAAACTTGATGAAATCTCATCTGGCACATTATAGTCATTTTAATCTTATAATTGATATTTTTTATCATAACAGAGCAGTGTTTATCTGGGTGGCTTTTGCATCAGCTGTCCCAGCAGGGATCCTGCTCTCTGCTGGTACCGTGTCCCACTTAGAGACTCACGTCAGTTTAGAACACTGATGTCACTTCACTGATCTTAACTCATTAACTCTTTCCCTGATGCAGGAACGTTCTGAACCTTCTTTGAACCACCGACCCTTTTATCTGCTCTGCAAAGAGTGGGTTTGTGAAGAATTAAAAAACAAGAAAATGTAGTCAGCACTGTTCCCAATTCATTTTGTGGCGATAGAGGAGCTGAAACTCAGCTGTGCTGACAGGTGAAAAATACTCAAATATGGCCAGTGATACTCCAGTGCTCCAGGAATTTCTCATGGCTAAATGTCACATTTCAGAGAACAGGAATTTATCGAGACTTCAGTGTTTAAATACAGTAAATACTTTGAACATATAAAAATGCTTCTAGTAGCATTCTGTCATTTCTTCAAAAAAATAATACCTTTTTGGTTAGTTTGGAGGGGGGTCTTTTTTTAAAATTTTAAGGAAAGTTTGGATATCTTATATAAGCAATACTTAAATTACTGGTACTTGAGTACATTTGGGTAATAATAATTAATTGCTCAAAAATGTGTATTTCTCCAGTTGGCAATTAATACTGGATTAGAAAACTGACTTCCCTGAGCACAAAGCCCATGGAGGTGGTAATTCCCTTCCTGTGATCCAACCCAAACCACTGTTTCCTGGTTCCACCTCCTTTGTGTTATCCAGCATAAATACATTAATATAAAGCTGACACAACAGACCATTGGTGTTGGGAGAGAGGCTAAGGGGCTGCTCCTGCTTGGATCCTACTGGGATAGCAGATATCCCTTTCCTTTTTTAATTAATTGCCTAATCTGCAGGTAACTCAACATAACCACTTCAAGAGAATTCTTGAGTCCTGCAGCTCTGTCCTCACCCCTTCCCATCTCAGGGCCCTTCCCTACCCCGGGATGGGACACCCATCCCTCCTGGTTGTCTTCATGCTCTGTGGCTTCAGAGACAGGGTCATGGATCAACCACGTGAAATTATTCCAACCTAAATGATTCTACAGAGCAAAGCCAAAGGCACTGTGGGATTTTGTCTGCCCTTCAGTATGTGAACAAAGGAAGCACATCCCTCTTTGAATGACAGGAATCCACCAGAGATCAAAAAAATAGTGGGGAAAACTTTTATTATTTCAATGAGCGTCTATTAAAATCCATTTAGGAACTGGACATAATGATTTTTCATCTGTTTCATGTCAACCTTCTGTGAATTTTGTTAAAATGTTTGATTTGAAAAAGCATACCCAGAAAATATATGTTTCTAGAGTATTCCATATACAGTGATCTAGTCACCCATGACCTCTTTGATAACCAGAATTGGGGCAGAGTTTAAATTCTGGGTCACACTCTGTGGTGGTATAAAGGAGATTTTACGGGTGTTTTGTGATGTGGTGCTTTCTTCAAGCCCTGTCCAGGACTTCAGTTTTCTTGGCTGGTAAAGACAGAAGTGTGTGCAGGTGTGTTTCCCCAGTTTCCATGGAAGAAGGTTTTCTGTCTGTTTTTTAGTTTCTGAAACCTTCTGGGAGACTTCTGAGAAACAGAGCATGGGGAAGAGGGACTGTCACACAAATAATGATGAGCTGGGGGAGATTATTGGTGGCCAGACATTTATCATTACACCATTTATTAGAATGAAATTACTCCTGCAAAGGCCAGTGGTACCATCTGATTTATATTAATATTCACCGAACTGTAGAACCATTAAGGCTGGAAAGGGTCATTGAGCCCAACCATTAGCCCAGCACTGCCAGGTCCACCCTTAAACCATGTTCCCAGGCACCACATTTATGTGTTGTTTGAGCACATCCAGAGATGGGGAATCCATTGCTGCCCTGGGGAGCCCCTTCCAAGGCTTGACCACCCTTTCCAGGAGGAAATTTTCCCTAATACCCAACCTAAACCTCCCCTGGTGTGACTTGAGGCCATTCCCTTTCCTCCTGTCCCTGTTTCCTGGCAGCAGAGCCCAACCCTCTCACCCTGGCTCCCCCATCCTGTCAGGGAGTTGCAGAGCCAGAAGGTCCCCCCTGAGCCTCCTTTTCTCCAGGCTGAGCTCCCCCACCTCCCTCAGCCTCTCCTGCTGTTCCAGCCCCTTCCCTTGACATGCTCCAGCCCCTCAATGTCCTTCTTGTCCTGAGGGGTCCCAGAACTGCCCCCAGGGCTGGAGGTGCCCCAGCAGAGCCAGCACAGGGATGGGCACTGCCCTAGGCTGTGACACATCAGGGCTGGCACAGCCCAGGGGCCATTGGGGTATTTACACATCACACAGAATTCCAGAACATGCAGAATTGGGAGGGACCCATAAGAATCATCTAGTCGAACCCTCAGCCCTGCACAGCCCCATCCCCAAGAGTCACCCCCTGTGCCCCAGAGCATCATCCAAACCCTCCTGGAGCTCTGGCAGCCTTGGGGCTGTGCCCACTGCCCTGGGGAGCCTGGGCAGTGCCCACCACCCTCTGGGGGAAGAACCTTCTCCTGAGATCCACCCTAAGCCTGCCCTGCCACAACTCCACCCATTCCCTGGGTGCTGTCCCTGGTCCCCACAGAGCAGAGATCAGTGCCTGCCCCTCCCGGGACAGTTGTCAGAGACATCAGCTCTGTGTAAGGTGCCACCAGCTGTGGGGTTTGGTTGCATGCCATGTTGCTGTCCCTTGCTGTGCCCTGCAGGGTTGCCCAGAAGCAGTGCTGTGTGGCCACGGTGAGGGAGAACAGCTGCCTGGCTGGGATGGTCGCCGCCAAGGAGGGGGACACCTGCGGCCCCGAGGACAGTGACCCCTGCGCCGGCTCGTCCTACAAGGTGAGCTGCTCTGTCCTCACTCCCTGCATTCAGCAGCAAGTTTTCCATGCGTTATTACGGAGCACGGGAGAGATGAAGTTGCAGGAATGTGATGGGGAAGTGACACTCTCTGTATTAAGGTTTACAGCCCCTTTTAAAACTTCACGGTAATGTTGGTTTGAATTATTTCCATCTCTATTTTGTGTTGCTTTTGCTTCCTCATTTTGGAAGTAGCTGAATAGTCCATTTTAGTTTTTATATATATGGCATAGAAGAATTTAGAAAATGGTGGGGCAACACTTAATTGGAGATATAATGCAAAACCCATTAGTGGACAGTTTACTTGGCCCCAGTGTTGAGTTGTGACCCCATTTCTCAGTTAAACACAACATTGACTGGAGGAACAAACATTTAGATGGTGATGGAAGCTTTTGCTCATAAATAAAGGCAGACCATTAAGGAACAGTGCAAATCACAAACCCTGAGCCACAGCCCCTGCTTAGATAAATGAGATTTGCTTTATGAGAGTCAGTGGAGCCCAACCAATTTAAACCAGTTTGAAGATTCAGCAGCTTGTCTGCTCACTTGTCTTGTTCTCACCAGAAGGCTGCATTTTGGAATTCATTTTCCTCTGATAATAATTTGCATAGCTAGAGCTGAGCTAAGTGCAGCTTCCATTGTCTCAGCAGGAACCTGATTAGCTCTCTCTGTTCTTGTACATGGGCGATTCTCACAGGTAATTGTTCCCTGGGAAAGCAAAATCCATGGCCATCTACTGGGGAGTTTAAAGTTTAATTAGGTATGCTGATTTGGCGTTTTCAGAACCACTATTTATTTGGGTCTGAAGTCTGTCATTAGAGTGAAAAGAATTTGTGCTTTTGGGAGAAGACAGTAATGTTTGAAATGGGACAGAATTGTTATTCTTAGGTTTTCCCCATGGGTCTTTTACATGCAAGGCAGATCCCAGGCTGTAGAATAATTCTGATTACACATGTCATTGCTCAGAAAGGGGTGGAGAGGGATAACTCCATCATTTGTGTCCAGACTGAAACAAGGGACAAAATACTCGCCTGGAATGGTTCCTCATGACAGTTACAATGTGATATTTTCCTTCAAGAGAAACCCCTTGAAATGGTAAAATTCCTGAAGGAACAGCTTTGCTCATCTATTTAGCTCGTTTTGCTCTTTAGTCATTGCAGCTACTGCTAAAAAAAGCATTCAAATCGATAAATATTGAGACTATTGAGATTTTGTATTTCTTTTGTGTTATAATGTGTACTGTTGTAATACAGAATACAAAATACTCACACTTGGTGTTGCTTTGTATCACAAGAAAGGTTTTCTAAATTTACACAAAAAGTACATGCTTAGGGAATTTTTCCTGGAGGATGGAGACACCACCATGGTAAATCCAGTTATGCTGGATTCCAGCAAAGGTAGTTTTGAGGGGAACACAGAAAGTTATGAACCACAAAATGGTTCTCTAGGTATGTTTCTCAATTGGAAGGTAAAAATAGTCATATTTGCTGTTAAATCCATTGTGGTATTCCTGTGAAGTTCAGAAAGTAGCTAAGAGAAGGTCAAGGCATTCAAGTTTTTGCATTTTAGTAGGAATTTTTCCACTGGAAATTCAGACCATTTTATTCACCTGGAAAATATGTGGACCCAAAGGTGTATGACTGATTTAACACACCCTGTCACACCTGCACATGGGATAGATTGTGACTCAAATTATGACTGAAAGAAGCCAGGTTCTTCAAGGCAAATATTATGTATTTTACAGGACTTCTGTAATAACATGTACTATCCTGAACTACTTCTATTGAAGCTGAAAAAATTGAGCCAAAACTTAAAAAAAAATACAGAAAATAGAATCTTCTTTTCATAAAGTTTTACATTTGAGAATTCTGGATATGTGGAGGATCAAACAGGAATTTTCCCTTTTCTAGCATAACCACAATAACTTGCTTGGGTTTTTTTTAAATACTTCTTTTGAAAAGATTATTTAGCCTTTTTAGTATCCAAAATAATTCATCTTCCTCAGGACCTGTACTGTAAATTTTCCATAAATATGTATTTGGGCACATAAAGGCAACTCCTTATGGCTGTTAATATTTGCAAATGTGAGTCTTGTCTGGTATTTGGGATATTTTGGGATTTTTCAGGTTGGAAAGTGGGGAGATAAAACAAGAGCTCCTTTCAGCAGTACTGGCTGAACATGCAAGGCTGTGCATTGTCTGTGAGATGCTTAGGAACCCCCAAAGCTGAAAAAAGTGACTTTGTGGAAGAGTTTCTGCAGGTTCAGCTGTCAGTGGATGAGTTTCCCATTTCCCTGCTGGAGGCAGGCTCTGGTTTAATGGGAATACCCACCTGGGATTGCTAATCATGAAATGTGATTCCTTCCCATTTCCACAGTCATCCAGCCCTTTTTGTTTGCCCTCCTCAGGTGAGGGATCTCCCTCCTGGGGAGTGGGAACTGAGTTAAATTTGCTGCTGCCTCATCCTTGGGCTTCGTGTTGGCAGAGCTCAGCAGTGCCAGTCCCAGTCATGCCCCTCATTTGCTTAGTCTGATCCTTTCCATAGGCTGAGACTTTGTGTAGACCAAAGTCCCCTCTCTGGGTTCAGAGAGGCTGTTTCAGTGCAGCTGCAAACTGGGAGTTACTGGACTGGATGAGTATCCAGGGAGTTGCAAGGGGAAATATAACTAATCTGTCAGTTATATATAAAGCATCTAAGTAAATATATATATACATAAAAATATAGGGATGAGAGGAGACTTAAATTTAAATCCAGACAACTCACACATTGTCTCTGCAGCAGAGACTCACAGCTCCTCACCCTCCCTGCCTGGTTAGGTATCCACTGTGCATGCCCAGAGTGAACTTTTTGAATTTGATGTCATTTATCTGATGTGCATTTATGGCCTGTCTGTGCAGTAGGTTTGTGTGGGGCTCAGTAAGGCACCCCACAGGTTTTGTGTGCCACCTGCAGCAGAGCAAACTGCAAGAGGTGGGAGGCCCCCATTGCATTAACCTGTCAGTGAAGGTGCTCTCAGGAAGGGAAAGGAGGGCAAATAGCTCATAAAATACACCCTGGCCTTCCCCCAGCCACTGTCTCAACAGGATGTGCCCAGCTTGGTCTGTGGAGCTCCTTCTCTGCATGTAGAGCTGCTGAAATCCTTGGCACAGCCAGACTTTGTGCTTGTCATGGCTGCAGCTGACCCATTTCTGCAGAGTGGCAAAAACAAGCACGAGCAAAGCTTTGATGTTTGCAACTGTCTAAACCCAAAGTGCTTTTCCAGATGCTGACCAAAGTGCCGATCAGTTCCAGGTGTGTGAATTTCTATTAAATCACAAAATTACAGAAGTGTTAAGGTTGGAAAAGGCCTTTAAGATCACTGACTCCAACCATCAACCCGGCACCACCATGTTTACCACTAAACCACATCCTCATGTTGCTTGGATTTAGGGAGGAAAGAAGTCTCCGAGACAATATTATCAGGGAAGAAAATAGATCTTTACTAAAAGCTTTTAGGTTAACAAATATAATGACATGTGCATGCCTATAGGGATTCTACAAATTACGTAATACTATTTAATTATCCTGTCTGAGGATTACATCCAATCTAATAATTGTCCATCCCAGAAACTACCCAGATCCACCCCCCAACATGCTTTCTCTGAAATTGAGTCGGAGTTCTCAGGACCCCTTGTACTTCATCATCTTCATCTTCTTCCCATTATGTCTTCTTTCTGGAGCTTCTCCAAGGGTTTCTGGGCCTCCTTATGCTATGGCTAAAATGGTACCATATTTTGACTATGATATGTTCTATTTGCTGTTTAGGTACAAGTGTCTTATATGAAATGTTCTTAACTACCACCTTCCCCTTTACACAGAGGTTCAGGAATGACACAGAGGTTGGAAGCTGTTAGCTGCTACTTTAAATGTAAGCAACTACATATCCATATAAAACCTACAAATATAGGAAATCCTAAGGTAACTCACACACCACATCCACACGTTTTTGCACACTTCCAGGGGTGGTGACTCCCCCCCTGCCCTGGCAGCCTGTGCCCCCAGACCCCTGTTCCTGACAACCCCCTTCCTTTGCAGCAATGCTGTGACTGCTGTACCCTGGGGCTGCGGCTGAGGAGTGAGGGCAACCCCTGTGAGTCCAACATCAACCTGGGCTACCCCTGCAGCCACGTGATGCTGTCCTGCTGTGAGGGGGGCAACCACTTCATCCACCCCGAAATCAAGAGGCACCCAGAGCCTTTGCCAACGGTGACACCTGAGAAGGGTAAGTGCCCCTTTGTCATTTGGAGGAGTCACAGACGAGGTCTGTGTCTCACACAGTCACACAGGGAGGTGCTGGAAGGAACACAGTGGCCAGAGCACGGTTGCTTTCCCTCTCAGATCAAGAATAGGCTTGTTCTTCAAACAGTTTTGAAAAAGCAAAGGATATGTGGATGTATCTGGTCCTCAGCTGTACCTTCCTTATCAGTTTGGTGTTTTGTTTGCTTCCCCACTCCCCAAGTCACACAGTCCAGAGCACTGACCCTCCATAAGGAGCTCATTGAAGCTGCCTTTCAGCAGGAGCAATCCTGAAGGATTCTGCATAAAGCAAAGGATGAGTTTTGTCCTCTCAGAGTAATCCCATGGACTGCGATATCAATGAAACATCCTGGGAATAGATGTCATACTGTTCTGCTGAACATCATGGCAGATTTCTCACAGCACACTCTGCAGAAGCCCCAGAGCACTGCAAGTTTGTTTTCACTCCTTAAATATATAAACATAGTGATGCTGAAGAGCTAAGCCAAACCCTGCAGCCAGAGAGGCCTGACACAGGGAAGGTGGCAAATCTGGAGTTTGCACATCCACGATTCCTCCCTCAGCTCGAGGTCACCTCCTTCCAGCATCCCTCCATCCATACCTACCTGTCACACGTCGGTTTCATGGTAACCCCCTGCATATGTGAGGGTGCAATTTTGGTCCATTCTCTTCTCATGAACTAAACGTGTATTTTCTCTCACCACCAAGTGGGTTTATTTCAACCCAGCTGAGAGTTCACCGAGCAAGGACACTTTGCACGTGTTTATTTAAGAAAAGCTGGCTGAGAGCCTTGCTGAATAATCCATTTTATTGTCACAGAAGGTCTTGTCAGACTAGGTCAGGGATGGAGAAGGCTGGTGTTCAAAAGCAGTAGGTAGGACTTCCATGTCACTGCTCGGTGGCTCCCAAGCTGCTGGTGGTGCTGGTACAGAAGGAGCCAATAAATTGTGGTGTTGAAAAGAGTTTCCAAACCAACTGGGTAAGTTTTTATCCTGAAATTTGCAGTTCCATGTGGTTCTTCAGTGGGGCCAGTTTCAGGTGAGTGAACTATCACTTCAGTGTGATAGTTCAAATATTGGTAGCAGTGGTGCTGGCAGTCAGTGTGACAGGGGAGCTTGTGACACCCCAGGGTCTCCCTGTTTCTCAGTAGCTCCTGTAAACTCTCTGTCCCCCCAGCCTTACAAAGGGACCTTCAGCACAGTGCTGTTATCTTCAGGATGGCTTCATTTTCTCTGCTCCTTGCAGTGACTGTTTTGGGTAGATCTGACTATGTCTGGGGTCTGTGTGACCAAACACTCCCTTCTCTCCAGTCCTGTTGCAAAAACACCATCAGAGAACCAACAGGTGTTGTTCTGCTGTAGTTTCAGAGAGGGAAGATCACAATGAAGCTTTATCTATCAGCAATGAGGCTGAGCTGTCCAACAACCTGCCTGGAGATGACCTGGATGAGTGTCTCCTCTATGGTGGGGAGCTCTGTCAGCATTTGTGTATCAACACCGTGGGCTCCTACAAGTGCTCGTGTTTCCCAGATTTCACCTTGCAGGACGATGGGACCAGCTGCTCTCCAGGTGAGAAGATGGACAGGGAACACCATGACTGGCAGCATCTTTGTGCCTCCTGCACTGGTCTGCCAAGCTTTCCTTTTCGCAGTTTCTGTGAGGCTTTTTCTGGGTGTTGATGCATGGACATGTTCTGTAGAAATTATAAAATGGAAACTTAATTATGCTGTATTTTTGTGTTCTCCTGGCATGAGATCAAGTTGGTATTTCATATATTCAAATCAAGAGTGTTTGTACTTTTCAGAGGGGAATTTGTAAAGATTTTTAATGAAATACCTTTTCTTCTCACAGTAATTTTGTATTTCACAGTTAGGTTTCCTTTAGATAAACTTAAGTCAGTTCAGACAGACAGCATTGCTTCCTGAGCTTTGATTTTTATCTCAAATCATTAACATGTTTCAGTGATAACAAGCTCTAAATTTATCTAGTGTGGTGGAAGTCTGGAAAAGAAAGTCTATTGTGTTGTAATTGTTTTGATGTCTGGAGTTCTCCAATGGCAAGATTTCAAATCAGATAACCCGAAAAGCTGAAACCTTATATTAGTTAGAAGCGCTTTCAGTATTTTAACGAGCAAATTCAGTGTTTCCATCCAATGACAGAATTCCTAAGGCTTCTCATACTCCCTGCTTGATCCAAACAATGAGCCTATGTTATGTCATCCTTCTCAACGTGGTGTTACATCAACATCAACGTGTTTGACTGGTCCTGTGGCAGCTGCCTGCCCTGTTTGAATTAAAGTGCTGGGGAAAGAACTAATCCAAAAGGGGCAGAGAAAAAGGTTCTTATTTTAGCACTGCAAACTTTGGCTTGATGGCTTACCTGGAGCTTGTGTGTGCTTTTGCTTTGCTTTGCTTCTCCCACTGGTAGCTGGGCTGAAGTGCAGCTTTGGGTGAGGACATCCTGGTTTCTGGGTGCCAGGGTTCCTGCAGCTCTGCAGGACTGTGGTGCCTGTGGCTGTGCCAGGCTGTGTGGGATGGGTTTGCAGAGCTCAGCTTGGGTAGAGACTTGTGATGAGGGGAGAGGACTGCATGGGACATCAGAGATGTACAGGGGGAGTGAAGGGAGAAGGGTTGGTCATTCCCGTGTCAAATCAAGGGGCTGGGTGAGGGAGATCTCAAGAAAAGGTTCTTCCCCCGGAGGGTGGTGGGCACTGTCCAGGGCAGTGGGCACAGCCCCAAGGCTGCCAGAGCTCCAGGAGGGTTTGGATGATGCTCTGGGGCACAGGGAGTGACTCTTGGGGATGGGGCTGTGCAGGGTTAGGAGTTGGTCCTCTCCAGCTCAGGACATTCTATGATTCTGTGCCTTGTGAACATCACTGGCTACACTTGGCTCAACTACTGGTGTGCCTGGCCTTTGGTTTCTCGTTTTTCCCGTTTGTGCACATCTCTGGCATTTCTGGGGAAATCAGTCAGGCTGTGCCACAAAACAGGTGACTTTTCATTGTCTCAGTGTTATAGCCCCTTTTATATCTGTGATGACTTGTTTTTTTCCATTAAATCAGTCTTCCCATGCCCCAATCCTGCACTGCAATCACCCTTAGTCATTTGATGTTGTCATTGTTTGGTGGCTCACACTTTGCTCTGCATGACATTTGAACTTGAGTCAGTGGGAACAGAACACATCCCTCTTAAGGAAGAATTTAGCCTTGTGGATTTAGGCTTCTGTTTTAATGATATTGATAAACTGGATTACTCTCACTGATGTAACAAATCTCTTTCTTTTTTCCTGATACCTTTAACATTACTGTCTGTTGGAAATCTTAATGTTAGACAGCAGCTGTCATATTTTCCCCTGGGCTGTACAAAAGTCTTTCCAAAGTATCCTGTGCTTGTAAAGGTGAGTGTCTGCTGTTCATCTGTGTTGAAAGGATGGACAGAATAAGGTCAAAGGCTTGTTTTGGCTTAGGGTTGTTTTTTAACATTGAACTCCGAGTGAAAGACAGCCACTGTGTTTACAACAGAGCAGATTTTTTAAAAACAGAATTATCCATTCTGATTTACTCGGATGCTGCAATATTTGACTCCACAGAAGTTATTTTCAGCCAGGCTTGCTGATCTTTCCTCCTGCAAACCGTGATGAGGGGGACCAGGGCCCTTGCTGTGGGGTGGGGATGATGCTGTCCCTGATCCTCTCTGCCTGCCTTGCCTTACAGACCCTGACAGGTCACAGGTGTCAAGGCTGGAAGCCGAAGCCACCATCCCTCCAGTAGCCTCTCCCTCGCAGCCCATTCTGGTGGTGTCCTTACAGGAGGAGGAGGACAAGTGCAAAGGTATGTTGGAGTGTGAACTGCTCATGCAGGAGAGTGAGGGATGTCTAGAGATGGAATAAAATTCCACTCATCCCTCCCCCAGTCTTCTGTCAGTGCACATCCCTAATTTGTTACCTCTGGCACAAGGCTGAGGAACTGTCAGGGGAATCCTGAGCAAGGAATTCAGGGCTGCACTCTGCTTCCAGGGTATTACCCACAGTTAGGGTGAGGTGAGCAGTGCAAGGAGGGTGGCACAGGTGTGTTTGTGGGCAGGAGTGAGGAGGGCTGTGGGACAACTTGTTCACAAACTGCATTCTCCGTTGCCTAAACTGGGATTGCATTTGGCTGACCTGGAGGTGTGGCATTGCAGCCAATCTGAGCTGTGGATCCTGATGTGGTTTGTACTTCTGCTCTGTGCAGATAATGGCCCCTGCAAGCACCTCTGCAATGTTGTGGGAGGAGAGGCCGTGTGCTCCTGCCTGGCTGGCTACACCCTCATGGCTGATGGGGTGTCCTGTGAAGGTAAGTGCTTTGAGCTCACCACACTTCTATCCCTCACACCCCTGGGTGTCTCTCTAAGGGTCCCTCATTTTCAGTGCCATGAACTGCAATACCAGAAAGAATCCCAGGTCTGCTCCACAGGTAACTCCTGAAGCACACTGTGCTGTTACCTGGGCACTTCAGGTGAAGGCAAGCCTGACTTTTTGCTCTTTTCTTCTGATATTCCAGGTTTTTTTCCAGCCCTCTTGGTTTGTCGTCCCACTACCATTCCTCCCCAGGTGTGTCTGCCCAGCTGTGGACACGAAGCTCTTGATCCTAGGAGTTGTGAGAAGGACGTGGGCAGGTTTGCTGTCCTGGGAACCCCCCAGAGCCACAGCTCTGCCTGACATCTGCTTTGTTTGGGTTTATTTCCTCTTGCCTTGAAAACCTGAACTCAGCCATGGCAGCTGCTCCAGTGCCAGTTGTTCCACTTGCCACTGGAGCTCAGCCCTGCACAGGGATGAGCAGTGAGTTCCAAAGCTGCATCATTCACATTATATAAATTTTAAATGGACATGTTGGAGTAGTGATGAGGGACATGTTTGCCCAGGGAAGATTGGGGGGTCAGAAGCAATGCCTTGTGGCATGCCTTAATTATAAATCTCTGAATATGAGAGCAATAGCAGCGAAACACAAGTAGAAGCTTCCGATGCTCAGAATTGTTCACAAATGATCCACATCCCTCTTAATCTCAGGTCTTATTGAGTAGCAAATCATTTTCATGAAATTCTGGACAGTCTGTGAAGAAAATGGGATTTTAATATTGCCAGATGAAATATTCACAGTGCAGTGCTTACTCAAGTGTGGTGGAAGCTAATTTGATTAATTAATGTCAGAATCAAAAGGGGCATTTCAAGGCAATCATTTTCCTACAGGAAATGAAAAAATTTATAAATGTCAGTGGAAGCAGTGAGTTAAAATTGTAGCAAAGGGGATTTCTAATCTGTATTGCAGAGAGGATTTGATGGTAAGGGTGGTGGTGCACTGGGACTGCCTGCCTGGTTCTGAGGGTGTTTCCTTCTGGCACGACAGAGGTGTAGGGGTGTGAGCAAGGACCGGCTGATCTCTGAGGGTTTATTCCTTCTTCCAGCCCTGTCTTCAGTGTAACACCGCATCTGTTACAGCTTGGTGCTGATGTGGAGGCTCCAGCACACCTCATTTGGACATCTCGAGCGTGAAAGAAATGTTGTTTCCTTTCAGCAATTGTTCTAATGGAGTTCTGTTTTTCCCTTTTGGCTGCCACGTGCTGGTGTAGATTTGGATGAGTGCCTCACAGGTGTTTGTTCCAGCGGACAGTTCTGTGAGAACACCCTGGGATCGTTCTCCTGTGTCAGCCACAGTGGGATGTGTGCAGAGGGCTTTATACTCAACAGGCATAGGAAATGTGTTGGTAAGACGAGAGGTATAAGCCATTCACCACACCCTCATAATTCCTCATGCTCTGCACCACATTTCAGCCATTTGTGCTCCGAGGCCATCCTTGCATATGACATTTCAATCCCGGTTAGTAAAAACACATGTGCACCATTTGCTCAGCCTCTCCACCTCATGGTCCTGTGCTATTTGGCTCCTTCCCCAGCAATGCATCCTCGGCTTACAGGGAACTGTGCACAGCCCTGGCAGCCCAGAGGGTGATGACACAGCAGCCTGGCTGAGATACAGGGAATTGATCTCTCTGGACACTGTTGGTGCTTCCCAGACACCATGGGAGAGCCAAACCTCAGGAACCCAGCTCAGGGGATCCGTATGAGTCCAGGCACTGGAAAAGATCCTATCCAGAGGGATGGGATTCTAAAATTCACATTAGGCCTTTGCTGATTCAGGCACCAGTTTCTTTGTGAAGAAGTCAAAGATGCATCATGATTCTGCTGTATCATCCCTGCCATTCAAGTCTGTATGAGAATCCAGTCAATGTTTACAAGTGTAATTGCAAGGATTTAATTTCCAAGGCCTGAGCTTATGGAAGAGTTTCTTTTTTGGGTACTTTTCTAGAGGCTGGTTTAGGAGGCACCTGAGCTGCAGTAGTGATGCCTGGAGAAACAGAGCATCTGGAGACCTCAAGTTAGTTATGGAGCAGCAGTGCCTGTGACCATAATGTCATGTGTGAATGCATGCGCCTTCTTCCACCCCTGTCCTCCTCCCTACAGTGTTTTTCTGACCCCACAGCTTTGGTTTTGTTCTGTCTTTAAAGCTCTATGACCTCATCTTATTAATGAGCACCATGTGGCCTATGGGCACGAGCAGGAAAACTTCTGCAGTGTCAGGTTCTAGAGAAGAAATGTGATTTACTACCATCTGGGCTTTCCTTATGTTGCCAAAATTGGATTTTATTTTTTTTAATTGATATTTATTTTGAAATCAGAGCTACTGGTAAACATGACAAACTAATGAAGTGGTTTAATTTAACTGAAATGGCTGTGAGCACAGCACTGGAAGGCCTGTCAGACACAGAATCAGGCTGAGGGCTGGAGGGTGCAGCTGGAAGTGCCCATGGTGTGAGTGCTCCCAGGCCCTCATAGCATCCACCTCTCCCCACCATGAGGTCTGCCAGATGAGCAGCTCCCTGTGTTCTGCTTCCGACTCTCACCACTTAATCCCCTGATGTTCTTGCAGGACTTTGCAGGAAGGATAGAGCTGTCCTTTTCCACATCTCCCAGGAGCCTTTTGAAACTAAACCAGCTCATGTGTGTCTGCAGCTTTGGCAGGAGCTGCTGTGGCAAGTGCCAAGAGCTGTCTTTTATTCACTGCCTTCCTCTCCCCCATGACATTATGACAGAGGTTTATCATGAGTGATACAAGATAAACCTCAGGCACTGATGAAAGGAAGACACAACTCTCATTTGTGAGGCTGAAAGACCCTTTTCTGTCTCACTAAATTCCAAACCTCTGTGTTCCTCTAATGCAAGTCAGTTCTTATGGGTATCCTTTTAAATAATCCAGAGAACTTTGAAATTTCTCTTCCTTTTTTGATAGATACACCCTGTGTGCTCCCTGCTCTGGTATCCAGCTCTGCTCTGTGTGTGGTGCCAGGCGACTATTTGCAGTATTTAACATTTTTTCCTGCTTTTCTAGTCCCAGGGGAAAGCCACAAACATACTGTGGTTTGTGTTTTGTTCCCTGCCTCAATCTCCTAAGGTGTCCTTTTCCAGCCTTTTGTGCTCCACCTTCAGCTGTCACCAGGAGGAAACCTTTGGTAATTTGTTTGCAAATTCTTGTTGGTTTAATGATGATACTCTTTGCATATTTTAGGGATGGGGAGGAACAATCTTTGCACAACAACAAAGCAGCTGATAACCTTTTATCTGTTGAATTTCCTTTAGTCAAACTGTAGAGTTCCAGATATCCAGGATTCCTGAAAGCCAACCATGCACAACGAGGAGTCACCAGCTGTTTAAATAGCTCTCACACACCACCTTTTGTCACTCTGGGAGCAGATATTAAAATGTCTTTAGGCTGGAAAGCTCCGTGTTCTCCAGAGATAAGAGCCAGGCTGGATGTTGTTAATGGGAATTGCTTTTCCTGGTGACTTTCAGGCGAAGTCATTACACACTTTACTCCTTGATTTGCTACTCCCATCTCGGTTTCCCCTCCTCACAGACGCAGCAGGAGGGGCCACTTTATCCCTGAGCTGTAGGGACTGTGCCGGAGCACTGGGTGGGTGTTGCAAAATAACCATGTGCCTAAATCTCACAGATATATCCCATAAGACTAATCGAGCAATTTGAAGAGGAAAAAAGTAATGAGAAACTACAAGTTCAAGATGAGAAAAGTCTGCATTTCACATTTTTATAGCACGGGCATAAAAATTAATTTTCAGTGTCAAAGTACATATTGGAACAAATAGCACGAGGTAAATATTGATATTCCCTTGCAAAAATGCCAGCAGCAGATGTGCTTGGGGATTATGGCTAAGGTGCTGTTTTCATCAACGAATTCTGGGAAAAAGATATTACCTGATTGCATTTCATTCTGGGTTTTGCTGCCATAAAGTGAGGAATGTTGCTGCCACACACATAGACTGAGGAGATTTCTCAAAAATTAACTGTGTGACTTGTTTTTAATATAGTACTGAATTATTTTCCCTCTTATTCCTGTTTTTTTTGTTGATTTTTGTTTGTTTGTTTGTTTTTTCTTAATAAATATCAACTTACCCTACCTCACAGTCTTAATTGGGTGGGCTGAAGACTACAGCTGGTCCAGTGCTGGAATTAACTGTGTTTCAAACTGAAAACATAACTCATGTTATTCCTCATGCTCTGTCAAGCATCTTACTGACTTGTTGGGTTGCTTTCCAGGGCTGAAGGTTATGGGCACGCTGGATTTTATGGAGCATTTAGGAATTTGATCTGAAAAATTAACAAAAAAGGGCATATTTGTTTAATTAACTGGAAAGGGAACTTTGGTGGGCTGGCAGCTGGTCTGATGTCAGAGGTGGAGGGTTATGCCCTGACACTGGACAGGGCAGAGCTTTGCATGACCAAGGCTTAAGTTTAAGCCTTGCACCTCAGCCCAGGTCCTTGGGCTTTGTTAGTTTATCATTTGTGCACAAAACTGTCACTGAAAGCAAAAGTTCTGTTTGCCATGTGCCAGTTACAATCCTTGTAAGTTCCTCAAATGTGTTCCAGCCAGTTCTGAAAATTGAATCAAAAAATTGAGACAAAACATGAAGCTATGTTAGATTTATTTTTTTTCTCTCTGAAAAAACCTTCTTTTTCCCTGTTTACACCTGCTGGTCAGGTGGAATATTTCCTCCTATTTGGCTGTGTTTCAGACAAGCACACTGTCCTCCTGGTGGCTGTTTGGACATCGTGCTGGACTGACTGAAGTTCATCAGGTGCAGTGTAGTGTTGAAATTTGTTTCTAGGAGAGGCCTTTTTCTGGTTTGCAAGGAAAGATCATCTTCTGTCTGTGGTTTAACCAGTAGAGAGGCTTGCACTGGTTGGGATTTTATTCAACAATTAAGAAAAGAAATACTCTCAAATTTATTTAAGAATGAAGTCTAGGTAGGTGGGAGAGTTCTGCCACAGTACTTGATGTTCTTCTCCCAATGAGAGAAATTTCTTTGTTTCCTTTGAGGGTGCTTTTTTTTCTCCCACCTCACCAATGAGAATATTGCTTCTTCCTCTCTGTTCTCATACATAGAAACTGCACAAGCACTGAGAGAACAGAACCTATAGGAACTTTGGGGGAGGCAGAACCTGCCCCTCCATGGGAGCATCAAACATTGCGTGGGACAGGAGAAAGATCCAAGTGATGGTGGGGATTAACCAGCTGGCTTTGGGAAGCAAGTCCACAGCAGTGGACTTCTGTAAAGAACAGAGAGAACAAACAAAGAGAAAACACAACTAAATGAGAAGTGAAATGGCACCAAGTTAATATGCTGACCTTGCAAAACTCAGTGCAGTCCCCATCAGGAACGGAAATTTCTTGGTGCCCCTCTTTGTGTCTTTGGTAGAAAACAAACTGACATGTTTTTTAAGACTCAAAGCTTTTAAAAATGGCTTTTCCTGTGTTCATGCACCGCAGGGGAAGCCATATATCTCATGTGCTTGTCTGAAAGTGAGGTACTACAGCCAAAATGAAAATCTGATCCCAACAATACTTGCTTTATTGTGTAGAATGAAAACAGCCTCATGCACAGAGCAGCCAAATGCCTGGTAATGGCTCTGGCCACATTTGGCTTTTGTTAGCTCTAGAAATATTTCTCAGCTTTATATGGAGCTGGGAACATGGGACACTCTCTGGAGATTGGCAAGAAAGTTTCTCTTCCCAGTCTCTGCCCCTTTTTGTTGCTTCTAAGTATTTGCTCATCATGCTGTTCTGGCTCTTATTATTAACATCAGCAAAACTTGGATTTGGGATGATTTCATCCCAGCCTATCAAAGGTGTTTCATATTCCTCTCCTAACTGTCCGACACTCAGCAATCTTGTGTATAAGTGAGTTTTTGAAAAAGAACTTTTCCCCTACTCCACCTGCTGAAATTTAAAGATTTAAATACAAATTTACAAACTTGATTGAGTGCTCAGGGCTCCTCTCTCTCTGTGTTCTTGCGTATCCAGTTCTGATGGTGTTCCTTAGGGAATAGGTGTCATTTGGATGTCCCCACCTCAGGGGCAGGCACTTTCAGAGCCCATCTCCTGCAGCAGCTCCTGCCTGGCCTGGAGCAGCAGGACTGATAAACAGCCTGGGCTTTGAAAAGCTGGTGGTGAGCAGAAAGCATTAATCACCTTCTCATTCCATCGCCCAGGGGGTTCCCATCCAGTAACCCGGGGCTGATCATCAATCCTCTGCCCACTCTGCATTCAGTCAGTTCTGTCCATCCCTGTCCCCAATGCCTGCACCATCCATTTGGGAAGAGGGGAGGAGGAGGAGGAGGAAACCTCTGTGTGATTTGTGAAGTCCCAGTTACTCCCAAGATGTTGAGTCACTCATCAGCTCGCTGTAACAAGGCAGACACTGACTATCTTTTGGAAGAAATGCTTTCACTTGAGCTTTTGGCTCCTTCCAAAAGAGCTTGAAAAGGGATGAATGGGTAGCACTGACTGGTTTACCTCTTTCTTGCAGACATCAATGAGTGTGTGACAGAGAGACACACCTGCCAGCGCCGAGAGCACTGTGTCAACACCATGGGCTCCTTCAGGTGCCTCCAGGAGCTGAGCTGCCAGCCAGGCCATGAGCTCAGGGATGGGGACTGTGTCGGTAAGACAAGTGGCTTTCAGCTGTTGCAAAGCATTTTGTTTTTGCTGCTTTGTGGTCTCAGGGTTGCAGCTGAAAAAGGAATCGTGGAAGTGCTGGGCTTGGTAAACCCCTCCTGTACATTCATTTATTTGAAATAGTTTCCAGTGATAACTATAAATTATTTAGAAAATAAATAAAACCTTAGGAATTAGAATTTGCCCCGTTTTTATGTCTTTAGAGAGAGAATCTCCCGAAGGAGGAATTCCCCTTAGCTCTGCCTGGCTCTGCTGTTCTCAGGAAGGGCTGGTGCTGTTTGCTATGCTCATGGGCTGACAGCCCCAGCCTTCCCGTGTTTAGGAGGACTCTCTGCACTTATTTACATTTGGAATGGCCACGGGGTTAAGAATTTATTCTCCATCTGCCCCTTCTTGGGCTCTGCTGGGGGGTGGCAGGAAAGGGACTGCCAGCCCTCTGGCAGCAGTGGCTGTGCAGGACAGGAGTGTGAGGACACACTGCCCTCCCTTCAGGGCACAGCTCAGTGCTATTTACTCCTGAACTGCTTACACAGTGTTCTGACAGCCGAAGTAAGAGGTGCCTAAGGAAAGAGCTTAGCCTTTGACAGAGAACACAAGGTTATAGAATAGGAATTATCAGCCATCTGCCTTTATATACAGCTGTCGTAAGTAAGAGGCTATGTCTTGTTCTGATGTCCCATTCTAGAACATTTCTATCATTTATTACTGATCTAATTTATTTTCTAGTCTTAAAGTTAGATTATAGCGGGTTATAAAATTTACGAATTGTTTTTAAGTGGCCTGTAAATTAATGACTTAAAGGAAAGACTAGAATTTCAGAACTATTCTGTAAACTTCCCTACAGATAGCAATTGAATTTGCAGGGGTTTATGAAATAAAGTCCACATTTTTCTTTGTGTCAGCCTGTAACTATGGTAGGCAGATTTATTAATATAATACCTCGTGGGACACTGGTGATGTTCCCTTGTGACCATAACATTTAAGGAGGAGCTGGAGTAGAAAGAGAAGTGCCAGCAGTTGTCCCCTTGTCTGCCTGGAGGAGTGGGGACTCCTCCATTGTGGATTTCCTTCCATTTGTCTTTATCTTCTAGTGAAGATATTGCTTGGGAACCAGCATGTGGTAAAGCACATTGGAAAATATTCACAGGAGCTGAATTTTGAACATCTTTATAGCTGAGTCTGCTCCAAGGTGGGGCATCTTCAACTGGAAAATGGAAGCAATGCCTCTGCACCACAGTTAGTCATCCCAGAGCAGTTGGGTGTAAATTTATAAGTTTGAAACTTGCAGAAAGTGTTTGCAATGTCTCTAGAAAGCAAACACTGAGTTGGTGAATAGAATTTGAGAAATAATGTCATATACTTAATAAAAAATGAGAAAGTTGTCTTGGCATCTGCCTGAAGAGTAAGAAAAAAGAGCAAAATTTGTTACTAGTATTCCTGCCTCGTTGAGATTTTTTTAGCACAGTTTTCAGAGTTGGATAAGTGCATTTTGTGTGTACATAAGTTTATATATATATACATACACACACACCTACCTGACCGCATGTCTGTGTGTACTCTGTGAAATCCCAGCCCTATTCAAACAAGATGCTCTATTAAAATCAAATTCAGTGGAGGAAGGTTTCTACATCGCTGAATTCCTGAGGTGTATAAGGAATAAGAGACCATTTTGCTTAGGAAAGGCCATGGTCTATATTTTATTCCTAGTTTTAATGTGAATCTTTAGGATTTTCAAACTGCAGGTATTTGTGGGTTACAAGAGATGCTGTGAATGAGGCAGTGGGGACCTGAATGAAATTTGCTCCAGGACCTGCCAAATCCTGAAGCTTGTGCTGATGTGGATGTCCAAGAGCAAACACACCTAAACCTCAGGTTCCCCACTGGTGACACCTGGCTGGTGTAAATGGTGCTTCCGAATTTCCTTCCTGGAAGTTAAATAGTCAAGAAGATTGCTGCAAGGTAGAGCTTAACTAATCCCAGTTTGCTCTGGTCTGATTACCAGATATCGATGAGTGTGAGAGAGGAACTCACAGCTGCAAAGTGAACTTTGTGTGTCAGAACACGGCAGGGTCGTTCTACTGCGAGTCAAAGCAACGCTGCATGGACGGCTTTCTGCAAGACCCTGAGGGAAACTGTGTTGGTAGGTGTGACCAGAGTGTGCTTGTAATGTGGCCTTTCAGCCTGTCCAAGGGGGTATGCTGGCCCCTTGTATATGGAGTTTTCCTCAAACCCTGCTGTGAATTTAATGTGGACATTGCTGTCCTTTTGAAGTTATTGCATATTGAAAGTCTTCCCGCAGCAGACCTTCATCTTTGGAGCACAAGAAGCTGAAATGAAGAAAAAGAAGTGACAACTGGAACAAAACAGACCAGAAAGGTTAAACAGCACCGCTCAGTATTCTCATTTGTTTTCTTCACCAGATATTAATGAATGCACGTCCCTCCCTGAGCCCTGTAAACCAGGATTCAACTGCATCAACACTGTTGGGTCCTACACGTGCCAGAGGAACATGCTGAGCTGCAGCAGAGGATACCACTCCAACGAGGAGGGCACCCGCTGCATCGGTGAGGGGCTCGGGCTCTGCTCAGGGCCCTCCCAGAGGAAATATACATTTCAGTCCTAAGTTGCCTCCAGATTCCTCCATATGTTTGAGGAACGGGAATTTGCTGTCCCAGCAGCTCTCAGGGATTTGTTGGCACTGATGTGTGATTGCTCTATTGGTCCCTCCTGGCACACTCAGAACAACACTGGTTCTGGCTGCAGATGGGATTCACTGGCTTCCATTCTGGAGTGAATGGGATTGAGTTACTTATTAGGCTCATGCTGTCAGACAAAACCATGACCCCTTGGTACTTTTTACACATGTAAGTGATGTGATCTGCAGCAAACGCTGAATTTATGGGCTCACAAATGATGTTCTTTGGATGGCTGTGAATTGTGTTCCCCATTAGATCCACTTGTGGGGATGTTCAAGATAAATTCCTACTTTGTAAAAAGAATTCTGAGAAGAATGAATATATGAAATATTCATATAGGCTGGCATGCAGCTTGATCCTGATTTGTATTTGTTCCAGTGTGTTTAGGGAGCTACTGACTCAGAATAGCAGATTTTGCCTGCTATTAGCATTTGTTCTGTAAATGAGCACACAAGGCATGAAGGAAAGCTCAGTCCCTGGTGCCCAAGGCAAGGCTGGCTGTGTCTTCTCTAATTCCCTGTGTTCTGAGTTACATGAGGTAGGAAATCCAAAAATTACAGCAGTGGGGGGAAAAAAAAGGAAATGACAAATCAGCAGTTTGGTCAGTGAGGATATTCAGTGATTTCTACCAGCCTTTCCTTTGAATAAAAGAAAGGATGGCAGTAAACAAGATATGCTTTGTGATGGTGCAGGTGGGTGGGAGCTCTGTTGGCAGCCGTGGATTTGGTCATGGCTGCAGTGAAAAGCAATGGTACAGCTGGACCCCATTTCCACAGGAATTTCTGTATCCACATCTTTGCTCTCTGTTATGGTCTGTGTCCCCTCGTGCTTTTGCCCCCAGGACTATCCAGCCCATGCTCGGCCAGTGAGAAGGTGGGGAAGGTTTGGAAGTGGCAGAAGATAGGGAGAGTTTGTGTGTAACTGAGGAAATTGAGAAACCTTCCTAATACAGCTCTGGGGATTGTGTTTCATAAGTCTGGGGCAATGTAGTACAGTCTCCTTTGCTGTCCCATGGTAGAGCAGCCCAACATATTTCGGTAGGTTCAAAGGTCCTGTCTCAGTTGCTGTGAACACACAGTTCTTCAGCAGCTGATTTCAGTCCTTTTTCAGTCAAGCCAGCAGGGCCACATACATTGCACCGCTTGAAAGTGTGGTGATCCTGACATTGTTTTTAGGGGGATCACCATGCCAATGCCATTCTTCTCCCTGCCTTGTCAGCCCTGAGCAGCACAGAAGTCCTGGCTACAGTGGGACAGTCCTTTGCACACCCTGCCAAAGTGGGCAGACTGCCCAGGGCTTGGGTGGAATCACCATCTCTGGAAATGTTCAAAAAACATGTGGCTGTGGCAGGTGGGGACATGGTTTGGTGGTGTTGGGTTGGCAGGTGGACTTGGTGTTCTTAGAGGTGTTTTCCACCCTTAATGATTCTATAATGACTGGGGCAAATTACATTCCTAAATTCCAATCTGATGGTACAGAAAGAACCTTAAACAGAGTAACTGTGCAAATATGTGATAGAGGAGGAAATTGCCACTATTCCTACAGCACCTCTGTCTTTAAAGCAGGAGGAAACAACACAATGCAATGTGATTACTGATGGCCCTTTGCTTTAAATGGGTGACAAGGCTGTTAAGGAGCAGGTACAAGGAAGCTTCTGTAGCTTGATTTTGGCAAAACATATTTAATGTTAATTGGTGATTTCTCTGACTTTGCTGTGTGCACTCTGTCTTTCTTGCTGGTCTGTATCTTTTGGTATTTTTTTGGAATGGCTTTTTTTTAGTAGGCAGAGAGCACAGAGAAGAAAAAAGGGAAGCATATGGTCCCAATTTCCCCTCTCTCTGATAAAGACTAGTTTCTTTGAGGCATTACAATAGCTAATTAGATTCCTGATTCAGATTTATTCACAGTAGTAAAAACATTATCTGCACGTGTTTCTCCAGCAGAACGACACTTGTAGGGTCATCTCCTCTTTTAGAGGGTTCATCTGTCTTTAAAATGTTCAGATTTTCTGATTTAGTAAACGAGTTATTAAAAACTACCTCTTAGATTTAACTGGAAACTGCTGCAAGTATTGTGAAATAAGGCACACTGCTGGGGAGGTAATGCCCTAGAACTAATTGAAGTCAAAACTCAATGGAATATATAATTTTGGACAAACTAACAAAATGGTTGCACACATGAATTCATTGCAAATAAAGCTGCTACTTCACAAATTTGTATCTGGACTAGACTTCCTTGTGTTGGTGCTACTTCTGATCTTACAAGAAAATGAGGAGTCAGTGTTTCAGCAGAAATCCCAGGGCCTGTCAGGAATTCCTTGGCTTGGCATTCCCTGCCATCCCTGATCTGGGTCCAGCAGGGTCTGTGAGATGGGAACCTGCTGAAATATTGAACTAAGTATTTGTCAGTGCCCCTCATCAGGGTTGATATAATCTCCACGTCTCCAATCCAAGTTTCTGCTCTCACTTCCCTGTCATTCGCTCAGCAAGTGTCTGCTTCCCAGGGCACTCTCCAGGGCTGCTGTTTGATGGAGAACTGCCCAGGAACCCTTTGAAATTATTTATGCTCAAATTTATGCCTTCAAAGAGGGCAGTAGGGAGAACCTCCAGCCTTCAGATTTCCATTCTAATTAATATTACATGATTTGGGTTGTAAAAGTAGTTTAAGATGTGAATAATGGGAAGAAAGCGGATCTGATGGTGTAGGAAATGGCAGAACTCTGAGTACGTGAAGAAATACACAATTCTGAGGGTTAATCAGACTTTTTGATGCTTCTTGTCACAGATGGTAAGAGGGATTTGTTAGAGACTGATGAGCTATTTAGCCATGTTGCAAGTCTTGTAAATCAGTGTGTATTGAAAACTCTCATCTTCATCCGAGGATGTTTAAATGAAATTGGAAGTGATGCATGTGAGTGGAGAAGCAACTAATTTGTTGGTATTGGATTTTGGATGAGAGGCCATGAGGAATGTCTAAATGGGAGTTGATTGAGAAAAGAAAAAAGATCAACATTGGGAAAGAGCAAAAGTTAGACAGCAGGAGCAAGACTGAAAGGGCAACTGGAGATGAAAATAGCAATTGCTTTAATTGAAGGGATGAGCAGAATTTCTGGCTGGTTCTGGTTTTGCTTGAAATGGCCTGGTGTGACTCACAGAAAGGCAGAACATCACACCAGGGTGTTTAAATATCAGGGTCTGATCAGCATCCAAATGCGTTTACATTGAAATGCAGAATATAGTGGGAGAGCTCCATTGCAGTGCCAGTTACCATTTCCACTTTGAAGATAATGTTCTACTTTTCAGAGGTTTGACTTGAACATACACAGAGCTGGCTCTGAGAAGAGCAGGGTGGGAAAAGCTGGTGACAGTTCTTAACAGTTCCTATTCCTGTCATTTAATGAATTTTTTTTTGTCTCTTTGTAAACATTGATTTTGAACAAACTGTCTTTAAGCAAACTGCTCTGTCTGGCTCTGCAGATGTGGATGAGTGTCAGACTGGTGTGCACCGCTGTGGGGAGGGGCAGATCTGCCACAACCTCCCCGGGTCTTATCGCTGTGACTGCAAGATGGGCTTTCAGTACGACGCCTTCAGCAGGAGCTGCATCGGTATGTGAGGCACGGGAGGGATGGAAGGGCTGCCTGACTGAGCTTCGGACCTCAAGGCACTGTTCAGCACTACTGCAGTGTGCAGGCATCAGTTCTGCAATGCAGTGCCTCGGGAGAGGATGGAATCACCTCCAAAGCTGGTGTTGTGCAGCCCCGAGCTCTGTCCCTCTGTGCTGGGATTTCTGACCCAGGTGCCCTTGGCTTGGTTTGACTGCAGGTTATCAGTAAAAGTCATCTGCAAATTCCCTATGGGCTGTTCTGTTGCTGCTGTAGAAATGTGTCTGTCTGAAGATTTGCCCAGTTTCTCCCTGACAGCCATGACCAGCCCTCTGTATTTTGGCCCCACTGTACCCCAGTTGGAGCACAGGGGCAGCCAGCATCACACCTGAGGCTGCAGCACTTCACACGCTGCAAATCTGTCTCTGACCTTAAAAATATCCTCCTGCATCTTGTTTTCTGCTTGTTTTCCTCAGCTGATTGTATATATTGGTGCTGATGGTGTGTTTGCTTGTTGTGCTGGCAGATATAAACGAGTGCTGGAATTACCCCGGGCGCCTGTGTCAGCACACGTGTGAGAACACCCCTGGCTCCTACCACTGCACTTGTTCCTCTGGTTTCCGCTTGTCCTACGATGGGAAACACTGTGAAGGTACCAGACAATTCTTTTTCCATGAAGAAGAAATTGTAGTGGGAATTAAGGGGCTTTACAGAAGGAGTTGAGGTGAAATATAAACACAGTAAACCTTTTGTGCTCAGGTTTGCACAGGTTCATTCAAACTGTCAGATGAGCATTGATAAATTTCTGCTCTTTCTTCCTTTCCCTCACTTACTTTTTGCTTTGCTTTCAGATGAGAGAAATGGAGAACAGAACACAGATAGGAGACTCTTCATTCAAATTTTGATAAAGATGAAATGTGGTAGTGACAAAACTTAAAAAAATTATTTTTAATTGAATGGAAATTTCTTGAGTTCTCCATGACTTTTGTAAGGCAATAATTGCATATTTCTAGTCAACTGTAACCTATAAAGTCTGCATGTGTGTGTGTGTTTTCATTGGCATCTACAGAAATGAAATTCAGGTGCAACAGGCATCCTGAGGCTTCTTGGCATTCTACCTAGGGAGCAGAGACAAACTGGGACAAATGAGTCCATTCTTAGTCACTCTGACCAGATGGTAGCTGTTTCCAGGGGCAGGGAAAGGTGGAAGACACTGCTGTGAGCCCCTGTGGCCATATGTGTGGGTTTGTTTTTGGCTACAGATGTGAACGAATGTGATAACAGTCCCTGCAGCCAGGAGTGTGCCAACGTTTATGGCTCCTACCAGTGTTACTGCAGGCAAGGTTTCCAGCTGGCAGAAGATGGGCACTCCTGTAAAGGTAAGGCTGTTGCTCCGGCAGGTCAGGGTAAATGTGGTTGTTCTCTGGAGCAGGAAGTGCTGGTTGGCTCTCAGCAGCACCTCACGCTGCAGATGATGCTGAGGGTGACTGAGTTACAGCTGCCACGGGAGCTGCTAAAGGTACTTTCAGCTCTGGGACAATGCAATGGATGGAACACACCTGTGTGACCAGAGAACAGAGGTTACCGTAGTAGTTTCATGGGGCCAGAGCTTATGATTGAAAAAATGAGGTGGGAAAATATGTTTACTTCTATTGCATCAATTAAAGCCATGGTTGAGGGAAGGTTTGCTCTTGCTGCTGCTCGTGGTGGGTGAATGAGGAGCAGAGTGGTCAGACTGGAGACAGGAAGGGGTTTACCTGTTTATTTGAAGTTACCAACACTGACATATTGGAGAGTCTCTGTTTAAGAAATGGTGAAGAAGCCCACACTCTTTCTAGTACGAGGAAGCCCCGCAAGAAATCCTAGAAGAATTCTTTGCTATAGAACCTGGCATGGATTACCCAGAGTGGTTGTGGACTGCCCATCCCTGAAAGCGTCCAAGGCCAGTTTGGAAGAGACTTGGAGCAACCTGGGTTAGTGGAAGGTGTCCCTGCCCATGGCAGGGGTGGAACCAGATGAGCTTTAAGCTCCCTTCCAATCCCCAAACCATCTTGGATTCTATGATTCTATGAATTATGGAGGTATCAGTGAGTTTTGCACTCAGACATGTCTTGGGCTCATTACTCTTTTCCAGGAGTCCATACTGATTGCAACCAGTATTTCTGGGAGCAGTCTTGTCTTCAGCACTTCAGAAAGCACCATCAACAGTCCTACAGCAACATCAAACTCCCATGGCTGCATTCCTGTTTAGCAATATATCATGAATGTGTCAGATGGAAATTCCATTGTGTTCTCCAGCCTCCCCTCCCAGATTTCTGTTTTCCTTGGTTCCAAATGCTGGTACCTGTGTTTTCTCCTCAGACATCGATGAATGCACACAGAGTGCAGGCATCCTCTGTACCTTCCGCTGCGTCAACATTCCTGGCAGCTACCAGTGTGCCTGTCCTGAGCAGGGATACACCATGGCAGCCAATGGGAGGACCTGTCGAGGTAAGGAGGGGTTTAGGAACTGGAAGGATTGTCACTGTGTGCGAGTTTAAAGGGCAACCAGCAGGAGAAATGAACCCAACTGGAAAAGAGATTGCAAGTTAGAGTTATAATTTAGTAAAAAGATTGCAATAAATACAATGATGGAGAGAAAAAAGTGGGTTTGACCCACAAAACCCAGATGTGTGACACAGCACCCTGGGGCACAAACAGAATGGTGTTCATTGGCCCCTGGGGACCCTCTGAGTGCAAAGTAGAAGGAAAGGAAAACCTGTTGGTGAGGATGATGGTCACAGTCTGGTCAAGGGTGGCAGTGCAGTCCTTTTGAGGTTCTGTTCCTCCTCTGGATCCCATGAGTGGTACCAGGATTCCCCAAACCCCAAGATTATCTATGCTCAGGTTCAGGTGGGAATGCCCAGCACCTCCTCCAGGGCGGAGAGTTCCACAATGGGTGATTTGACTCTGTGAGTCATGAGATAATCCTTGATAGCCCATGAGCAGACAAGACCCCTCAGGTGGGTGTGAAGGTGCTGATGCCTCCCCAGGGGGGAGTTACCCCAGCTCAGTCACTGGTGTGAAGACAGAAACACTCCCCTGTCCCTCAGGGCTCTTTAACACCCACCCTGTCCCCTGAGGGGTCAGGGGTGCCCTGGGCAGCTGCTGCCAACCATCCATTATTACCAGTCCATCAGGAATGACACAGAGGGTGTAGAATACACAGTTTGATTGTACCCACACAGTGACATACTGATCCTGGCCACTATATCTAGGACAATCATGAATCTTTAATCCTTAGAATGAACCACTATGGTTATTCAATCCAACCTCCATGTTTTATATTAGTCACTGTTAAAATGCCAATATTTGACAAAGTTGCCAAATCTTGGTACCTGCAGAGTCAGCTTCCTGCTGTGTTAGAAGAACCTGCTGTGGCAACTGGGCTGTCCATGTGAGTTGATTTTTCCAATGAATTCCCAGGAGAGCCCATGTCATCCTTCCAGCTGGGGCACTTGATTACTCGTGTGAGCTGCGTGTGCACCGTGGCACGGCACTCACGGAGCTGGGCTTGTAGAGGTGCCAGATGTAGAGATCTGTGGCTTTCTTATGAGCTGCAGTTTTCTGCCCCGGAAAACTGGGAAATTAAATGCTGGAGCTGTAATGGGAACTTTGCCATCCAGCAGTCTGTCACCTAGGCTTAATGATGTTGGCATTGGTAAATGCTAGTACAATGACAAATAACATCCCCTCACACACCCCTCGTCTCCAGAACCATGGTAATGTCTGTGGAGCATGGTGGTTTTCATCTGGTGTACAGCTGTCTGGGTCTGAGCTGGACCCCATTTCCAAAGGATACCCTGTCTGTGTAATGATGATGGAAGATCTGATTACCTTTGCACACTCTGCACACATTCCTGCAGTGGTTACACAAACTGCCAGGCATTTCCTGCCTTTGGGTTTTCATGTAACTTCGTGTAACTCCTAGGCTTGAATTCTCAGTGATCATGGCAGTGAGTTTGCAGTGTGTAAATCATGAGCAGCATGAGCATACTTAATCCTGACTTTGTAGCAGGGAAGCAGATTACATAACAATTAAAAGACTTTAAAAAATTTTTAAAATATTTTTTAAAATGTGCTTTTAGGTATGAATGCAGTGATATCCACATGCATTTAAATTCTAACGTAAGAATTCACCTTTAGAAAACTGCAGCTGTAACTCCTCACAGGCTTGATTTGTTTTTCCCTGCTAATTTTGAGTGATGGCAGGTTAGTTGCCACCTCTGACAGCAGTGAGGTTTGGGCTGAGGACACTGCAGAGTTAACGGTGTGAGTCACTGTGTGTTCATGGGCCAGCACAGCTCTCCCAGGCACCCAGTGTGCTCCCAGTGCTGGAGGCACAGCACAGGGACATCCACCCACACCTTGGGATTGTTTTGTGTGGGTGGGGTGGAAGCCTCCCTGCACAGTGCTCACCTCTGAGGCTTCCCAGGACATGGGCTTGCCCAAACAGTAACCCTGGGAAGAGCCTTTCCAAGTGTCTCTGGCACCGGGAACACGCACCCTCCTCGGAGGGCGAAGTTGCTCTAGGTGCAAAATGCAGCAGCTCTTGAGTCAGGCACTGGAAGGAGCCCCCCAGATACATTCCCTTTTCCTGAGCTCTGCAAGTCTGTGTTACAAGTTAGGGCAGGCTTAGGAACTGGGGTCTGTCTGAAAATGTGGTTGGAGAAACACTGAATTGATGTTGGCTGTGCTGAGCTCAAGAAGATAATCTTGGTTTCCACCAGCTAAAGGTCTGGCTCCAGTTCCTCATCATCTGACCAGCTCTTCAGAGTTACTGGTGATACGTTCTTTGTACCTTTTGTTTTGAGCAGACGGGTTGTATCTTGTGGAACAGCATCTCAACATATGGATCTTCTTTGGAGAAACTGCCTGTGGTATTTTGTGACGCAGCCAAAGTGGTGGAGGGAGGGAGTTGCTTTCATGACAACGATTGCAATATGGAAGAAATTTTCCTTTCACCTTAGGGGCACTGCTCAGAATCAGCGAGGGATTTACTTTGCTTTGATTCTATCCTACTTCCTATTGTATACTTTTCTTTGCAAGACTTTTAAACCAGGCAGTTCAGCGTATGAGATCAGTTCTCATCCCAGGGGAATGGAGGGAGTGGTAGGTTGTATTTCCCCTCTAGGAGTCCCTCTCTTCTCTGACAGTTGGCAGAGTTGCAGGGCCCTACACAGTCCACATGCCTTCTCTGTTAGCATTTATTTCATTTTAAAGCCTCCGTGCGTTGTCTAGACGTTTGGGAGTACACAGTGTGACTGGGAGATCCTTGCCAATGTTTTCTGCTCAAGCTGGATCCTTGATACTGCATCTGGTTTGCAGCATTTTAAGGCCCATGGCTTGGGCGTGTGGTTTTGTGTTATTTAGGTAACCACGTTTATGCTCTGGGCCATAAAGTATCTTAGAGCTTTAAATGCTCTTTATTGTCTTCTATAATTACATCTCATTATGGGAAGATATTTATATATCTCTTAAATTTTCAGAACTGTGTGCCTTGTTCTGAAATGTTTTTCCCGAGTCCCCATGTTTCACAATGCCCTGGTGGAGCTCCCATCTCCTGGACTGTGCAGGACAGCCTTGATCACTTTGCTTTGCATTTGATTGCTTTAAATCCAGCTTTAGTTTGGTTGCTCTGCTTTAATCCAGAGCAACCTTCATGCACAGATACATTCTTCTGACACAGCCCAGCTTTCTCCATTCTCAAAAAGTCACTGAGAAGGTCTTGTTGGCTTCAGCATGGGTTGGTGGTATCCTGATGGGATCTGTTTATTCCTGAGGGATAGCTTTTGTGCAACAGGCTGTGAATGCTAATGTGCAGTCAGACACAGGGTATCCCTCCATCCCTTCATCCACACCAGCACAGAGTGTGTGCCCTGGGCAGGGAAGGTCCCTCTGCCACCTGGGAGATGGGGGGTGTTTGTTTCCTTGTGGACATTGTACGGCCCCATCCATGAGAAGGAGCCATTGTGCTCACACAGGTTGCACAGTGAATGAGCCATTTACAGACGTGGCCTCCTTCCATCAAGGGCTGTCCCTTGTGCTCGAGGGCTTGCACAAAGAGTCCCCACCATGGCAAAGTCCATGGCCCTGCTGTTGGAAACCATCTGGATGCTTCCCCAGCCCTGGAGCTGACTCTGCATTGCTCTCACCTGCCGAGCAGAGCAGGAGCACCACACTGGCTTAGAAACCCTCATGTGACCCAGGCGAGCTCTGAGCATGAAACTGGGCTGGTTCAGGGAGTACCAGTGACCTGTGAAGCTGTAAAAACTGGCCCATCACTTTCAGGAAACTGTTTTAAAACTGTCTTTCATCAGAACAGCTTTGAGAAGCTTTTACAGCTGTGGGCTGGACAGGTGGGCTGGGCTGGGGCCACTGCCTTAGACTACTGCAACCTAGTCACTTAATTCTGTTTGCTGTCAGCCTGGCACATCTCTGACACGTCAGGAGCAGGGAGAACATGGCTACACAGGCAGTTCTGTCTAGATGTGCTTGTTTTGAACCAAACAAGTTTATGCTTGGTCTTTATTGCAGTGGAATCTCTGGGTTTGAGAACTTTTTTAACTTCTCATGTTTATTTTCCACTGAAGGTAAAGCTCTGTGTTCCTCAGGTGTGTGTGGGTGAGGACACCTGGGTTACAGGAGTGTGCAGGGGTTCTAAAATACGAGTGAAAAAACTCAGTTCCCCTGCAGTAGAAGGCCAGCCTGACCACGTGCTGAGTGGCTGCAGCTGGACTCTCTCCCTGCCAAGCAGGGCAGGGACTGTCAGACACCATGGAAAGGGTCACAAGCTGCTTATAGGGAAGAGTGGGCTCCCTTCTTTACTGCACACACTGCCAGGTGGGTCCCACATCTCTTATTGACTGATAATGGCAAGGAAGGAATTTTTTTTCCATGGAAGACATTTCAGTTGTGGCAGAATTGGAATCATCGTGGTTTACTCTGTCAGTCCAAGTGCCAGTGAGTGTCTGTGCACAGAGATGGACCTGACACCCCTCACCTGGATGTGTGTTTCCCAGCCCTGGGGTTTCCTGGGGGGGTTCCCACAGCCCTGCTCTGGGGGCTCAGGTACTGAGGAGGGAACACTGCATGCACGGAGTCTCATAGGCATATCACAGTCCATAAACTGTGATTAATTCCTACTTTTGAACTTAGAATGTCTTCTTCTTATGTTTCTTTTTAGATATTGATGAGTGTGCAATAGGAACCCACAACTGTTCAGCTACAGAGACTTGCTACAACATCCAGGGCAGCTTCCGCTGCTTGTCCTTCGAGTGCCCTTCCAACTACAGAAAGGTGTCTGACATGTGAGTATGGTCTGTGTAAAGGCCCAGCAGCCAGGCCAGTGCTGTGGTGTTACCAGTGCTTGCTTTGTGGGTGGGTGTAGGTGCTCAGAGCTTTGAGAAGCTGCTGTGCTACCTGGAGCACATGCAGAGTTTGTGTCTGGTTACCTTTCCTTCTTCCAAGCCCCTGTTTGCTCTGCAGCTGCTGCTGGAAGAGCAGGACTCAGAGCCTGCAGCTCTCCTTGCTGCAGCTCTCAAAGGGCTCTGTTTATAATTAAACTTTTTAAAAGTAAGATCTCCTGTGCTGCCTCTATCACAGCAGTAGCTGCCAGGCTGCTCAGAGCTCCACTTTTACAGTGGGTTTGGGGCTCCCTGGTTAATATTCAGATTGCAGTTCCTCAGGGGCTGCTGAAACACTGAAGGGGAGCAGGATACTGAGCTTGCCAGGCCACAGGGTTCTGGGAAGGGCACACCCTCAGCTCCTCATAGCTGGGGCCCAGGAGCCCCAAAATCTCCCTCCCCTTTTCCTGCCTCAGTGGCTGCCAGTGCTTTGGAAACCTGTATTTAGTTGCTTATGACTTAAAACATACTTTTCCTGCCTTATAGGATTGAGCTGCTTTGCTAGTTGAGGAGTTTCTTTCCCAGTCCCATGTTTTAGCTACCTTTTCAAGGGCTTTTAGTCTTATTTTCTTGGAGCACTGCCCCAGCCCTCTGCTGTCAGTGATGAACCCCTGACTCCTCTTCCGAGATCATGCTTGCAGCACAACTCTGGCTCTTTCTTTGCTGTGGAGCTTCCCAACAGATCTCCCCATGTCCGTGATCTTTCCCTGACACTGCAGTACTCTGAAAATTACATCATTTACAAGTGCTTTATGGGCACTGGGAAAGCACAACAAGGATAATCACAGAACCCCAGAATATGCAGAGTTGGAAGGGACCCACAAGGATCATCCAAGTCCAATCCTTAGCCCTGCTCAGCCCCACCCCCAAGAGTCACCCCCTGTGCCCCAGAGCATCATCCAAACCCTCCTGCAGCTCTGGCAGCCTTGGGGCTGTGCCCACTGCCCTGGGGAGCCTGGTCAGTGCCCACCACCCTCTGGGGGAAGAACCTTCTCCTGAGATCCACCCCAAGCCTGCCCTGACCCAACTCCAGCCATTCCCTGCGTGCTGTCCCTGATCACACATTGCTTTGTCTAATATTTTTCAACACTCTGAAGTAAATGCATTTCCCCTGCTGTTCACGGACACTGAAGGTGCTTTCTGTCTTGTTCCTCAGGAGGTGTGAACGCATCAGCTGTTTCAACTACCTGGAGTGCCAGAACACCCCGGTGAGAATCACCTACTACCAGCTGAACTTCCAGACCAACATTGTGGTGCCAGCTCACATTTTCCGGATCGGCCCCTCTCCTGCCTACGCTGGAGACAACATCATCCTCACCATCACCAAGGGCAACGAGGAGGGCTACTTCAGCACCCGCAGGCTGAACTCCTACACGGGCATCGTGTACCTCCAGCGGCAGGTCAAGGAGCCCAAAGACTTCTTGTTGGATGTGGAGATGAAACTGTGGCGGCAGGGAACGTACACTACTTTTCTTGCCAAAATTTACATTTTCATCACAGCTCATGCCTACTGAAGCCTGTGCTGACATTGGATTTTATTGGTGCTATGCTCTTTACCTGTTCTACCAAAGCTTAATACTGTTGAACTGGCATTTAATGTATCTAGCCTTTATATTATTTTTCTATCATCGCTTTAAACTTTTTTATTGGTTGTGTAAATTAAGTTAATTTTTATCTTTTTATGTTTTGTTTCCTTATGCAGTTCTGTGCATCGTCATTTGCCAGCAAACGAAGGAAGGGTTGGGAGGCAGCACAGAATGTTGTGCTGAGCTCTGGAACCCTTTCCTAGCCATTGTTTTTAGGTGTAGTCACCTCTGCAGGTATTGCACTAGAGAGGGAAGATGTTCATGGGGGAGTCTTGGGGGAAAAACCTTTGAGTGATTTCTCTCTCTGACACAAAGCCATGGTTTGGCTCAGCCAGTGCCTTCCCTGAGATGCTGTATCAGGGCCCTACGTGGACACTGATGGTCAACCCACCTCCTGGGACTGGGTTATTTTCCTCCTTCCAACTTTCATAATATGTTGCCTTAAAATATGTATAAATAAAAGAAAACTCCACCAGTGAAAAAGCCTATGGATGAGTCTTGCTTTAGTGGGAACTAGTCATATCCTAAATATTTGCAAGACTGAGGCCTTAACAAAGTGTTACACTCTAGGGTAAAAGCTCATATTGCCATGTTTAGGAGCTGTCTTTATAGGTCCTGGGGTTCCTCTGCTCCTCAGTCTGTTATATATAAGTGTAGATTCAAAGCTTTATACTTAAAGGGATGTCCAAACGGAAATAATGAAATAATCATTGCTGTTCCTTATTGTAAAGCTGAAGAATCAGATGCAATTTTAAATAGACAAAAAGGGGAGTTGTTCCTCTGCTGCAGGAAAATTCCCTCAGTTGTGTTGCTGAATGACACAGAGAAACATGCCAGTGAAAATGGTGTATTTTGCATTTAGAAAAGAGCACAACCAAAGTTCAGGGCTGGATTTCCTTTGGTTCTTCAGGAAACTGGATGAGAGACAAAGTTGGAGGCCAGATCTGGCAAAGTGTAATATAATCAAAGTATTTGTTAGAACTTAGAAATGAATATCAGAACTTCCTTGCAGCTTTTTTCTCCCCCTCCTGCAAAACCAAAAAAGCTCCAGTGTTGCAATTTTCTGAGCTCCCTTTGTTCCAGCTATAATTATTCTGCAAAATGTTTTAAAGTAAAAGCACAGCTACAGCCTACTGATGTCAACTCCACTGCAGATGAATAATCCTACAATCTCAGGTTGGATGGCACCTCAACCTCACCTGACCCAACCTTTCTTGGCAAAATGGTAATCTATTCTTTTCTACAGACTGTCTTATTTTGACCAGCGTCTACAGAAAAAAAAATGGAGAAATTAAATCTTATGGCTTTTTCTGCCATAATCAACAATTATATTGTAAGATATTTGTTTGAACCGCCTCTACAAATCATGTAAATACACCTATATGGTGAGAGGAAATGTTCTGTATTCACCCCAGGCCAGGTTCTACCACTTCAGGTCACTTCTTTAATTTAGGCTTTCTCATTGACAATAAAGTACAAATCTTTCTGTATCTGAGATCATGAAGTTTCCCATTTAGCAGGGAAAAATGATGGCTATTCCCCAGCTGCAAAATAAGTGATATCTGTGAGCTTGCAAACATCAAGGTTTTCTTTAGTGCTTTTTTTTTCTATAAAAATCATTTTATAAAAGAGATCTTCTTCCATCTTTTGTTTTCCAAGTTTCATAAGTATTTAGCAGGGAAGTGCCAACTGGAAAACACATGTTTATGCAATTTGTCATGTCAGTTAATTCATATCTTACAGCTCCAGGCCTGGCCAAGAGTTCAAGAGTCTCTCGGATCCATTATCCATGGACATGTTAAGCAGGGATACATTTCTGCAAGCCCCAGTGGGGCACATCAAGAGTCAACAAAACCCA
Organism: Campylorhamphus procurvoides; assembly: GCA_013396655.1. NCBI lineage: Eukaryota > Metazoa > Chordata > Aves > Passeriformes > Dendrocolaptidae > Campylorhamphus > Campylorhamphus procurvoides. Next base: position 144,502 of record WBMV01008849.1, read on the forward strand.
GACTTTTCCATCAGCATTAGAATTTGATTGAGCATAAATGATATTCAGGCCTCGACAGTCCTTCTTGTCAGAGAACAAATGGACAAGTCATTTGTTACTTGGAGACCTTTTGCTGACTAAAAGCAGCCGTAGTCAATCATATTAAGGATCTGGCAGTTTGTAACACCAACTCTTCATTTTCTAGACAGGTAATTGATGAAGAAAGTTTTAGGGAAGGCTTTGCATCCTATTATAACGAAAATGCTGCGTTAGGAAAAAAAAGGTGTCTTCATCAGCACCGTGCCCAGTAGCTGCTTGGAAAGGCTGGGAAGAGTTGCTTGGAGCAACTAGGCAAAACAAAGGAAAGGATTACAGGAGGTAATTTCACACTTTCTGCTTCCCAGATAACCAGAGGAATGTTTTTTGCCTCGTCCCAACCCAAAGTGTCCTGTCAGTAGCAGCCACACTGTGGCTTTATCTCAGACAGTGCTTGTGCTTGAGCTTGAGCAGACACACCAGCACAGCCCCACTAACCAGCAAGGAGGTGCTTTCATCAGGTCACAGTGGCCTTGGGCTGGAATTTTAGTCTCCTTCAACTGGCCTAGGCCCTAGAAGGCACAGTTCCCACCTCCAGGAATGCTCCTTCCACTCGATTTGGCTGAGTAGCCTGGACAGAGAATGAGTGTATGTGTTCACGTGTAAAAGAGGTCCCAGTGGAAAGAGTTCAGGCCTGGGCTGTACCTTTATGGCTTCTTACACTTTCTTAAAACAACAATAACTTTTCTGAATTCCCTCTTGAACACTCTTTCTTTTTGTTCTTGTAATATTTTTACTTTTCCTTCTCTGTTTCTAACAACTAAATTGAGCAGCTTTTGTTTATTCCCTTTGCTTCCTTGTGGCCACCCCACCCCTTGCCTGCTTGAGGTGAATTAAGAGCTGCTACCCAAGAGCTGTGCAAGCAATAAACTCATGAGGAAGACAACAGCTGCAAACCTCATAAAGAATAACAACAGGCTTGGGGTATCTCATTCTAGATGCATAAAAACTCAGACTGTTGGTGTGTTCCCCAAGATGGAAATGGCCTTGCTGTGACCTGCCTGAACAATGTGTGTCCTGCCTGGCTTTGCAGGTCACTTATTGCTGCTCCGTGAAATCTGACCTCTCTGCACTCTGCTCTTGTATTCCTTGGGAGATCCAGTGATCCCAGAGACTGAGCAAGATCAAATGAGCCATGGGAAGGAAGAAGAAATTTATTCTGTGTCTTTGCTGGAAATTTGAATGGGTCTGTTACAGAGAGAAACATCAGGTTTTCTTTTGGCTGGAACATACATAACATCAAGTTGAAATGGGGGTGGGCAAGAGTGACGTTTTTATCTAATATTTTAAATTATTCCCTTCCTGCACCAGGGAAGAGGCATTTTACAATGTCTTTGTATGTAAAAAATACATGTATGTGGCTCAGTGCAGGTGCTGGTCCATGCCAGCATTCCTCTGAGCCTGATGGAGGGAAAAGCCATCACTCCCCTGTCCTGGCAGAGTGAGCTGTTAACTGCAATGGGCCAAACTTTTCACTTGGAGGCAAGATACCAAATCAGACCTTCACTGACTTTTGTTTCTCTCTCTTTAATCAGTTATTCGGTCTAGTGGTTCAGGACAGAAGCAGATTTCAGACATATTTCATGGTTTGGATCATCCCTTGAGGTTAAAGCTGGAATAAGGGCCATGCTACAATAATGCAGAGGTGCTGGTTGTGGGGCCTCTGTCAGGAGAGGTGTTGGCATGTTGGAGAGTGAGGGAGGAGCTGAGCCATCCCCTCCTCACCCTGAGCCCTGGGGAGTGTCTGCTGCAGGAGGCAGCTCCCTGGCCCTGCCTCTCACCTGGGGAGCTGCTTTTCCCATTCATTTGCTGTTCTTCATCTTTCCATTGATCCCACCCCTGCTGGCAGCAAGAGAAAGTTTCAGCCGTGGAGAATTTGGGTTCTGGAATAAAAATAGATTTTGAGGTTAAAGAAAATGTATATTCACACTTTCAGTGTTCTCCACATCCCAGAGATGTTAATTGTTCAACTGAACATCTATTGAAAATCAGGATTTAATTATAGCCAGTTTCAGTGATGTGAAACTGAAGCTGCAAACTTGAGTCTTTTGTTCTCTAAAGCACAATTCTTTCTCTTGCACGTTCTCTACAAAGAGCAGCCAGTGTGTGGGACAATTCCAGAGATTTGGAGCCCTTCAGATGAGCTTCCCCCTTCGAGGGCTCCTGCCTGATGTCCCCTGGCATGTGCAGCTGGATGAGCTGCCTGGTGGCACAGGGCCAGCTTGGTGTCACTCCCTGTCCCGAGCCTGTCCCATAGGCTGCTCCCATCCCGCTGGCACTGTGGGAAGGATGGGTTTTTCCACTTGCACCCCAGTGCAGAGGCTTGTTTGGTCCAGTGGGCTTTTCCAGGCAAGACAGCGACATTGTCTTCCCATGAGCTGAGGCTCCTGTTGTGGTGGGGTTAAAAACTCCAACATCTGCTGTGCATTTTCCTTTTTTAGCTGGGGTTGGAGAGGAAGAGGATGCCAGTGTGGTGTCCTACATGCTGTGACAGGAGGGGTTGGAGGAGAGCCTTTGTACATCAGTGAGGCCTCTGTGTGGTAGCCAAGAATTGTGTGAAGTGCATAAATTCACAGCAGGGTGTTTTAATTGCTTGGAGCGTTGGATGGGCTGATGGTGGGATGGAAGGGCTGAGCTGGGGATGCTGGGTGGGGGACGTGCTGCAGCAAAAGGGGCATCTGGTACAAGAGACAGAGTCCAGCCCAATGGGACAGTAATCCTGGGCTCATCTGGGTAAAAAATTGGCCTCAGATGAGGTGCCTTGTGTTTACAGGTGATGCAGGGTCAGGTTAGTTAACACGGAATGTGTGAGAAGAGAAATGGAAATTACTTCTGTGCAGGCTTTGTGAGATGTGGTTCACTGGTAAGAGTGTGTAAGTGAAGCATTAAAGCAAATCTCACAGAGAAATGCTGAGTTCCTGAAGAGAAACAGATTGTGGGAAGGGCCATGTGAAGGAGTCAGAGTTTAACAGAGTTCCTGATGGAACAAGTGAGGAATGCTGTCCTTTCTTGGGGGAGAAGGTCTAAAATATAATTTTATTTAGGAATAATAGTCCAATGTGCAGAATACTAAGCCCTCCTCCATGCCACCATTTCTAGAAAGTATCTATGAAACCTGTAACAGCAGCTCATCCAATTTAAGGAAAACACATCCTAAATGGAGAACGAAATGCCAGGAGAGAATGGGAGGGGGGAGATGCCTCTCTCTATCCATGAGGTGTCTAAGAGCAACACAGAGTCCACTGGGCTACTCTCCAGGGAGGGTTTTTGGCTCACTCTCATTGCAGAATAAGTGGTTGCAACCATAGGAGGGGATAGATAGCATTGATAGCCAGGAGAAAAATGTATGTGGAATACTTTCAGTAGAGGAAAAAGACCTGATAATGTTTAGTGAAGGACCGCTGAGGTGGAGCACTGGCATTTTTGGAGTTTGAGTGAACCACATAAACCAGTGGTACAGGACTGATAAACACCAAGTTGTGTTTGGAAGGTAACACACCGTGGTGAAAAGTTTGGGGTTTGGGGGTGATGAGAAAGCAAACACTCTGACTAGCGGACAGAGAAGCCCTTGGTGGGGCTGAGAGACCAAACAGGCCATTTCCCACATCCAACTGTGTCTGGAATATCAAATGACCTTGGACATGGAGGAGATGCCCTGTGGCCTCCTTGTGTTGGGATGGCACAGCGCAGGTCCCAAACTCCTTTTGGAGTAGATGAAACTCTTGGAGTCTTAAATATAAGTGTGTGGATTAGGACTGGTGCTTTACACTAATGTGAATGTAACTCTGGAGCAGTGCTACAAAAGAGTGTAGGATTGCTGCTGTGAGTAGGGAAGGGCTGTGTCTGGCCATCGGTGTAGTCACCAGGGACAGGCCATAACAACAGAACTGTGTGTTGTAGGTATTTACCCAAAATAGGTTTAGGGCACATGTGTAGTGTTGGGTTATGTCTTGTGATGCTCAGTCCAACTCAGAAGGCCATGAAGGTGCAATGACACTGGGGATAGCAAATGACAGTCCTGTCCTGACTCGTGCTTGATTATCTCTGGAGCTGGAAGGGCACAAATGTGGAGTTCAATCACAAGGTTTAGGGATTCCCAAAGTCAGCACGACACTTGCTGTGTTTGCAGACCTGGGGGATGCAGGGATTTGCAAACTTCTCCAGAGCTTTTCTCCAGTACTTTCCTGTGTATTAGACAACACTGCTCTGAACTATGATCTACACAGGCAAGAGTCTGCACTTTCTGTAAAAAAATCAGCAGCTACTGATGAGTAATCCCATTAACTGGGAAGGCTTGAGAACTCGACTGGAATCTGGGAGAGCTGCTGTCTGTGCTGGTCTCTGTCCAGACAGATGGCTGGGTGCAGAGCAGTTGTGATGCACACCATGCTTACAACCTCTATGTGTCCTTGCATCCATTATAAGAGATATAAAATAAAGCCTCTACTTCACCCTGTAAGAGTATTTGTGGTTGTGTATCTGTTGTTACAAAGCAAGAGACTGGAACAAACCCTGCTGATTGTTTGTTCCTTCACCCGAGGATTTCCCACCCTGGACACTGGAGGTGGTACCAGTGGCTGCAGGATGAGGCCGAGTGTGTTCTCAGGTGCCACAAACATTCAGCTCTGGTGGGCTCTGCTGCACACACCAGACATCTCCTGCTAACTCAGGTAGCACTAAAAACACAAAACCCCCAGCCTCAATGACCTTGAAAATAATGAATTCCTGAGAAAAAAAACACTTAATATTCTACAGCAAGAGTTTTCCACAGGTTCCCAGCAGCTGTTGGCACGGAGTTCCATTGAAGTGGATGGGCTGAGTGAATGGAAGGCACAGCTTTAATCATCACCTAATTTTCCTCTGGGGAGAGGAACAAAGACACAAATGACATGTGCTTGTAACGTTGCCTGAACCACATCTGGAAGATGCTGACACATGTAATGATGAAGGCCATTTAAAAATGTGATTATTCCATGTAGGCACCTATACTTTCGTTCTGAAACATATGTTTCCACTAGCAAATCAAGCAATCACAAGAGGGTGAAGGCCAGGGCTCCATTTGGGAGGACAGTCAAAGCTCCCAGGCAGTGCTAGAGCTGCACCAGGAGGCTGCCCCACCTTCTGTCAGCCCTGCACCCTGTGGGAAGGGGCTGTAGGACGAGTTTGGTCGTTGGTGGTTGAATTTTGGGAGGTTTTCTTTGTGTGTTTAGTGGTTTGGAGTTGTGAGTGTCCAGAGAAGGAGGCGGTGGGTGCTCACTTCTCTGCTGTGGGTGTGCTGAGCAGGTGACCTGCAACTCTCTTAAGTCCCCTGACAGGTGTGCAAGAGCTGGTTTTCACATTTGGAATTGATCTTTTCAGGATTCTGAAAGGCCTCATCAGCTCACCCCACAGCTTTCCCATCCTTGGCAACCCCTGGAGCTCTCTTTGGTAACTTTGGCACCATTGACCCCCCAACAATCTCTGCCTCTCCCTGTTGTGAATCCCACTTGTAGCCACCCCTGTCCTGCAGCTCCCTCCTGCAGGGCACTGGTCAAAGAGGGAAACATCCAAAAATCCATCAGCCCTTTTCCATGGATGCCTGAGAGGCTGCACCAGTGCTGGGAGCTGGCAGTGCCTCTGAGTTACCAGGCAGAACCTCAGGAACAATATTATTCTAAATTACAGCATGGCTTTAAACTGCAGCACTGCAGATTTGGAAGGCAGCTGCTCTGTGCACCCCTGGGCTTCAGAGTGTGTTTTTGAATGAGTACCCTGGGAAATCACTAATAAAGCATGATTTATATTTTTCCAAATTCCACTCTTTGTTTATAGTTTTTTTGTTTTGGTTTGGTTTGTTTTTTTTTATTATGGCATTATGTTTTGTTCTTTCTTGAAGTGCTTTTGCAGAAATGTAGAGTTTAATGTTAAATATTTGTTTGCACATGTTTGTCATGTAATTTTTTTTTTTGAGGGGCTTTTGGAATTTGTAGTTTATGTCCCTTGAGCATTGTCTGCACTCTGGGGAACAGTGTAGGATAGGGTGGGGGTCACTGCTGGGATGGTGTCTGGCCTGGGGTTGAAGAAGTTCAGTCAATTTGGCCCATTGTGCCTGCAGACTCGCTTGTGTTTATTCTGGGTTTTTTGGTGCTGCTACATCTGTCTGTCTAGAACAGTGGAAATGGAGATGCTCATGGAGAGCAGGGTATAATAACACCTGGTTGATAAGCTGGGTACAAAAAGGAGAGAAATGGCAGAGGGATTTCATCTCCTCTTCCACGTGCTGGCACTGGAAGACTGTGAAGAGCAGAGTACAAGACCCCTTGTTCTCTGCACACACTATTTCCCCAAATGAGCCCATTGTCAGTGATGTATTTATGTTTATCCTCCCACTCCCAGGACTACCCTATTTTGTAGGTCACTCTATTCCCCTGTCCAGACAGGACGAGCCACTTTTGAATGCAAATCCCACTGTTTCATTGTCTCTGCTGTATATTGTAGCTTCCTCTTCAGAATCAATAATGCAGAGATTTGCAGGCTCATTTTCTTTCCATGCTGATCTAATTAGTTAATAAAATAATAGTCTCCCCCCTGCCTCCTCCTAGTTGTTTTCTCCTCATTCTTCATCTTAGCCACTGAAGAACTATTTCCTCTGTTCTCACAGAAAGTAAAGCACTTACACTTGCCACAGCAGTTCAAAGATACCACGAATATATTTTTCTTATGCTGGTAATTGCTTTTCTTGGTCATTAGTTGATCAAAGTGGAGGAAATAGAGCAGGGACAGTCAGACTAAATAATAGATGTTTGGAGTAGAGCTGGGACTGGAGCTTTCTTTTTATTTTCCAAATTATTCAGTCTGCATAGGGGTGGCTCTCTGGCAGGTGTGTAGTAAGTGTGAAGGTGGTGCACAATAGGGTAGTTCCTCCATGGTGTAAAACAAGGTGTGTGCAGCTCTGCTGCCTCCACCAGCCGCTCCTCTGGGACCATGTTGTTTCTCCAAACCCAAAATCAAGGCTTTGGCCACGCTGGGATCTAAAGGAGCTCGTAGCTCTAACACAGCTCTGTCTCACAACCAAGCCAAGCATTTTTATCCCAGCTAGGAAAACCTTTTTATTTTTAACCTGTCCTGCAAAATCCCCAGGCTGTGAGGAAAAACTGGGCAGCTGGGGCTGGGGTGCTTGTGGGTTTTGTTATTTTGTTGTGTGTTGGGTTTTTTTTAAAGGTAAAGGTTAAGACCATTCTTCCATGTTTTCTGGCACTGGTCTTGTTTGGAAAGCTTGTATGGAATGTGAAACTGAAACTTTGGATTAGCATAAACATTTTCAGGTCTTTCATCAAGTCTGTTGCACTTTCTGTCAATGTATTTCATCCTCGTTGCTCTTTAATGAGATTTGGCTGGTACTGGAGAGACAGACAGTCAGAAGTTCACTCTTGCTTCATTTGGGGGTTTTTGTGGGTGTTTCCTCCCCCTCCCATGTCCGGCTTTAGCAGCTTTGGCGGATTTGCTTGGCTCCAAGAGCTCCGAGACAAACCAGTTTCTAGATGTCTCTGAATTTGGAATAAGTGCCTTTATCCCCTGTTGCCAAGAATATCCTGCACGGAGTGGCGAGGGGCCAGGAGCTCCCCGCAATGCCTGGAGGGCTGACATTCCCAGAGGAAGCTGGGGCTGGGATGAGCAGAGCAGCAGGACAGCCTCTGGGGGAAGGTGTTGGATGGTCTGTATGCAGACCCCTTCCTCGACCTCTCATAAACATCATTTTCACAGAAACGCTCGTGTCTTTGATAATCCTCACTTTTTAATTGGATGCTGAGATGAAAGATAACTTTATATCTTTGGTAGAAGCCTCCCTGCTTACTTAGTGGCATTTAGTCATCTCAAGAGCCATAGTACATGTAAAGACACCAAGAAATGTGGGAGGTGCTCTAATTTGCTTTTTATTTCTTGGAATAGTGTTCTGGAAATGCTCTGAAAGAGGATTTTTATGAGCTTCCTGGGGAAATGGCTACTGTCCTGTATTCTTGTACTGGAGGGTGACCTTGGAAACAACAACTAACTACTTGAATCACAATAAGAGAGGAAAAGTGAAAGTGTTAATATGTATTTATTGGAAGAGAAGGTGGCATGAAAATAGCCTTAACGATTCAAGGTGGCTCAGTCTTTGAGTATGGAGGAAGTTACTCTTGATGTCCTGAGTTGGTTTCAGTTTGTTTTAGCATGTCTGTGACCTGCATTTGCATGTATGAACAAGAATATTTCTCTGTGGATATTCTGGGAAAGCACAGGGGAAAATCACTGCTGATATCAACAAACTCTTGACAGGAATGAAAATAATGCAATATTTCCACTTTTAAAAGAGGAAAAGCAGAAACACCTGGGAATAGGTTGGTTCTCTGGGCACTCTTTATATTGGCTTTCCTTGGAGTATGAAAAAATGGCAGGGGAATAAAAATGCTCCCTGGGTTTGTTTACCTAATCATTACCATTTTGCCAGAGAGGAGCACAATAAATGTAGGAACCACATAGAAAGGGGAACAAATGGTGCAGAGGGAGAGGGCGAGGAGTGTCACCCATAGAAAAATTACAGCTTTCTTTTAGGTGCAGTTGGCAAAAGCAAAACTGAACAAGTTGCAGTGATGCCAACCCTGCTGCCAGTTAATGCCCAGCTAGCAGGCAGCCAAAATATTTAAAATGAGCCTTAACAGGGCAAAATTTTAAGGACTATGCACGCATAAACTGGATAGTTCATAACCTACTTTTAATTAGTACCCGTCAGGGAAGGAGCACAGCTCCAGGCACTTCCATCCTGCCTGCTGTGCCCACGTTTTCCAGAGCCAGTGAGGAGAAATGCACATCGACACGGGAGGGGTGAGCTGTTCCCACACAGCTCTCACCAGCTCCTCTCATGGGACAGACGTGCTTTCGGAGCCTTCCCACCAGGAAGAGCTGAAAACCACCATTCCAGGGGCACGCTGCCAGGAATCACATCCTTCAGGCTGAGGTTTAGGGGATGCAGTTTGGTTCTGGGCTCTTGGCAAGACGAGTCTATAGACTTGCATGAAGTCATCGCAGTGTGGCGTCAAACTGGAGCGCAGCAGAACCCCTCCATGCTGGGAGCTGCCAGGAACAGAAGGAGGGATATTTTGGAGTCTGTGGGTTCAGGGCTCTGACGGGGGAACAAGCTGGCTCTGCTGGTGTAGAGCACACTGACATAATGCTGAAGGAGTGAGCCAGAAGAGGGGGTGGATCTCGCTGGTGCTCCCGAGGACGTGAGCGTGGCTGGCATTTGCCACGGTGCCAGTGGGCTGGGAAAGATTGGGATGGCCCAGGGAGCAGCCCTGGTGATTGTCCCACTCTGCTCTGCACTGGGGCGGCCTCACCTGCAATAGTGGGGCAGGTTGGGGGGACACAATGGAAGGGAGAGATGGAGCCATTGGANGATGCTGTTTCCTGGCCATCCTGCCTGGCAGAAGGCTCATCATCTCTCCTGGGAGTGCAGGTGTTACTGCATTTGGCTGTGACCTGTCCCTTATGTTCAGGTGCTGGCACTGCTGGGACAGGGACCAGCCCAGGACACACCACCTGAGTCCCTGAACCTCATTGTCACTAGTGCTGAGGCCACCATGCACCCCCTCAGAGTGTATAAATGAATTTCTGGGGATATAAACTGCACCTGCCTGCACTGTAAGGACACCTCATCCTGGCAGGTTGCTGCAGAATGGTTTCAGTGTAGAAGATGCCTCGTTGGCCAAAAGGCCTCACACTCCTCCCCCCGCCCTCTAAAAACGTGGTGGGACTTCCCCAAAAGAGCTGTTCTGGGTTTAAGCCTTCCTGAGGCTGTTCTGGCCAAAGGACAGCGGGATGGGCACCTCCCTGGAAAGGACCAAGGTGTAATTCCCTGTGAATTGGGCAAATCAGCTCAGCTCCCTCTGCCTTGCTTTCCTCTCTAAATGGGAAATGAACTGTGCCTTAACTCACACTGCATGAACACAGAATTCTGATTTTTTTTTTCATAATAATAATAAATGCTACCTAATCATCAAAAACATGAGTTTAAGGTCTTTCCTGTTTGCTTTTGTTTTTCTTATTTCTTTTTTGGAAAGAACTCAAACTAATTTTACTACACCCACCAGCTCTTTACCTCTCCATTCTTTATTTTTTCTAGTAAGAGTTTTCTTAAGGATTTCAGACTGATTTTAATGTACATATATTGGTGTGAAACAACTGGTAGCTTTTTCCTGTGCCTCCTCTGAGAGGTGGGTCCTATAAATAGTATTTCACATGGCAAGCATATAATACTCATGCTCTGTGGTCTCTGCCAACTGTTTTAGGTATGGAAATGAGGTTAATATTCATCTGAAAGCCATAATATCTTTGGAAACTCTTCCCTGCTGAAGTGTACCCTGTCCCACGTTGCTGTGGGAGGGGTGAGAGGCAGAGATGGACAGCAGCTCCATCCCTGGGAACAGATGGAAAGTGCAAAGCAGACTCTTCAAGAAGAGCTGACATTTTAAGCACTCTAAAGTCTGCAGGGAGAGATAATATAATTCCTGAGACATAATGAAATCCTTGGAAAAGCAGACAAGCTTTACAGCATGCAAGGTGAAGAAGCATTTTGAGCCTGAAAGCTTCTTTTTTTTACTATTCTATCCTGTGCAATAAAGATGTTATCTCTTCCCTCAGACCTTGTCTTGCTTGTGTCTCAAGATCTTCACATCCAAAATGATACTGGCAGGATCTGACTTTCTAACCTGCTTTCCCATCCTTGGTACTGATGTCTGTATTTTCCCACCTTCAAGGCAAGCTCTGTGTCCTGGACAAGTGGCAGAAGATAAAGAGGGCAAGGGTTTACTTGGGGTCCTCATTGCTTTTACTGATGAATATTTATTTGTTGGAATAAGCAGTCATTTGTACTGGATCCTAATTTAGATTAGGGATATTCTAAGTGCTAAGTCATTATTTGTTAGGAGGTTTTAACTAACAGGCATGAGTAAATAATAAGACAATATAAATATAAACCTGCTTAAGTATCTGAGCCTTAAATGCCAGGCAATGATACCAAATCTAAAAAATCAAATCCATGTGAGTAACTAACATGAGAGAGACTTCAGAAAGAATCTGTCTCTTATTAAATTTAAGTGGGTCAAATCCTGCAGCTCCTCAGTGCAGAGGAGAGGTTTGCCCAAGGATTTTAATGGGCTACAGCATGATAAATGATGGCAGAGGGGGTGATAAATACAACATGTTGCTCATTAGGACAGGCAGAGATAGGATGGTAAATGATGGGTACAGTTCTAATGATTTATCTGCTGGAAAACCGAGGAACATTCAAGTTCTAACTCAATGTAAGCTGTATGTTGGGGTGTTGCTAAATAAGGCTGGGCCAAAACTGAGCCTTAGGAGTGGTGTTAGACCTGCTGAGCAGCTGAGCTCCTCACAGGAGCTCTGCTCAGCCCTCTTCCCACCACTTGGGTTCGGGTCCTCCCAAAGCTCTTGGCAGAAGAGGGGCAGGGCTGCACTGGGAAAGGTCAAGTCACAAATGGAGAACCTGGTGTTGTTATCACACTGATCATCGGGCAGAATAGCAGAACATATGCCAAGGTTTTTTCATCCAGCAGTTTCCTTGTGAATGACATGAGTGTCATTGGAAGAGGAATGGGTCAGGTTACCCTCTCCTGGGACTCCAGGGTCACTGCCCCTCACCCTCTCCAGTTTCTCCTGGGCTTTATCCCGATGGCTCCCCAGGCACCAGCACTGAGGAATGCAGAAAGTATATGTGGTATTTTGGGGACAAAGTTTGTCATCTCCAATTTCGGCATGACTCCTCTTTCATGTGACACAGAGACTCTTTAAAAAGTGTTTTTTATAAAGTGAAAATATAAATACAAGCAGTGAACCCCACTGTCTTCCCATAGTTATGTGGATCCCTGCCATGGCCATGGGAGTTGCTGCTCCCACTTAGAGGCAGCATCCAGACTAACAAAGTTAGAGCTGCCACTGATCTCACTGTGTAAGCTGAAACCAAAAATAAACTCCTATGCTATCAAGGACAATTAGCAGCTTTTGTGGGGGATTTCAAAACAGATGGGCAAAAAGACAGTGAAAGAGATGCTGCTTGTTTTCTTTCAAGGAATAAGCATGGAAAGAACACAATTGCCTCTCCCCCTCCCTTTTCTTGTCTCCCTTAGCTGTATGGTTACTGTTAAGGCAGTAATTGTATTTATTTGCTATTTATGTAGAGGACTGTCAGACTAGATAGGTTACAAGATGCTCACGAGGTTTGGGAGAGTTGGATTTCTTCCTGAAGACATCCTATCTAACCTTAGGCAGTTGTAGGATATTTTCAAGATAGATTTTATTTATTTAATTTCTTTATTTATCTATTCCCTAAATTAGGTAAAATGTTCAGACTGAAAAGTGTTCATTGCCTGTCAGGTTCATCAGCCTCACTATCTCAGACATATCAGGAAATACAGTGTTCTGTCTTGTACAAGTGAGACACATTCAGGCTGTATGTTAAGCTAGAGAATTCCTTCATCATAATAGAGTGGAATCTTATGTTATCTGTCTTCTGTAGAAGTGGGATTAATAGCAATAAGGAATAAAAATGTGTATCCAAACAGGTTGATTGAAAGGACAACCTCAAGGATTTTCCTTATCAAAACTGTGATGTTTGCTGGATGTTTTGCATTAACTTCTGAAAAGCTCATCCTTTAGTGAAGCATTAATAGGGAGTGGAGTGGAAAACTGGCAAAAGCCTTCTGAGTTTCCTGGGTTTCAGCATTTTGAGCTGATTCTGTGAGACCTCTGAGCCCAGTGAAGCACAGGTGACCTTTCTGGGATCCCAGTGCACCCTCTTTGTGCCAGAGTTTCCTCCTTCCTCTGTGAAATGGAAGGAATAACAACCCTTTTAAAACATTGCCTGTATTTATTCAACAACAACATGGTGAAAGAAGAGTTACTTGGGAAGCAATCCCTTTCCTTGCTTTGTTTGAACACTTTGAAGGGGTGATGGTGCTGCAATGTCTTCTAAGTATTTTGCAGGAAAAAAACTGGATTATGGTAACTGGAAAGGAAGAAATGGCAGCCACACCTGGGAGGTAAATGGGGCTGCTCTGCCAGCAAAGCCGGGAAGGCAGGATGGGTGGGAAGGAAGGACAATCTAGGGTAGCAGGGAAGGGACCAACCTGCCCAAGGAAAGAAGCCTGCAGGGAAAAGAGGACTTTGCCCTTGAGAGTCAAGGGCGACCTGCCAGAGACAACTGAGACCTGTTATATAAAACTAATGCAATTTCTCCAAGGCTTTGAGCAAACCAGTGCTCCTCAAATTATCTTCAATCCCTAGGGGCTCCCATCCCCCGGTGGCAGTGACTGTGTGAGCTTCTTACCCCTCAGGTGTGTGAAGGGAAATGAAATATTTCTGCTCCCTTTGGAATCCCGAGGGATGACTGAGGCACACAGTGGGAGGAATGGGCAGCAGGACAGTTCTAGAGAGAGGTTACCTGTGAGGATGGGGGGGGGAGGTTGTCCCACCACATCTGGCTGAGGGCAGAGCTGATGTGCAGTTCTATCACTGCTTTGCTAAGATTACCACCTTGAGAGTCTTTCAGGAGAGGACTGCAAAACTCAGAGCAGTGCTGAAGCTGCAGCTGGGCTGCCTCAATCTGCAGGGATTACAGAAGCAGCCTTCTACCTAAGCAAGTATTTTGGTGTTGAATTAATTAGCAGTTCCCTTACCACAGCACTTTCACAGGAACTGCAGCCCACACCTGCACCCATTCCCCTTTCTTGGCTGCAGCCCCAATGGTTAGTCAGGCTCTGAGGGTGCCAACACCACTTGCCTTGAGCCCAAGTCGCTCCTGATGTCATCCACCCTTGTTGCAGTTATACCCACGATGACCTTGCTTCATTATCTCACTGCATTGCACAAATTGGTGCTAAATCAGCCCCTGCAAACCTCCTGATGCTGCCCTGACCCTGCAGACAGGCTCTGTTTGTGGTGGGCAGTCGTGATGCTCTCACAGTGTGCTCACCTGCTGGGCAGGAACACCAGCAGGAGACATTCCAGTGTCCATTCCCCAGGTGACACTGCAGTGTCCATTCCCCAGGAGACATTGCAGTGTTCATTCCTCAGGGGACATTGCAGTGTCCATTCCCCAGGTGACACTGCAGTGTCCATTCCCCAGGAGACATTGCAGTGTTCATTCCTCAGGAGACATTGCAGTGTCCATTTCCCAGGTGACATTGTCCATTCCCCAGGAGACATTGCAGTGTCCATTCCTCTCTTTTTCATTGTCCCCCCTGGCAAAGGTTTTGGGTCTTACTGCTATAAATAAAAGTGAGGCTAATGGCCACTGCTTTCAGTTAGGGCATGAATTTAGGTAACCAGGACAGCCTGGCTGCAAAAGGAGGTGTGGAATTGCTGAGGTGGAGCAGCATGAGGAGCTGTGAGGGCGTGCCCTGAGCCTGTGTTATTGAGGGAACCAAGCAGGCAAAGATTGCAGGATGCACAGCAAGCAACAAACAGCTTGCAAAGACAATGGGCAGTGCTGATCACTGCTTTTCACTAGAGCCATGAGGTTGATCAGGGGGCTGGAGCTCCTCTGCTCTGGAGATAGGATGTGAGAGCAGGAGGTGTTCAGCCTGGAGAAGAGAAGGATCCAGGGAGACCTGAGACCACCTTCCAGTGCCTAAAGGGGCTCTGAGACAGCTGGAGAGGGACTTGGGACAAGGGCTTAGGGGGACAGGAGAAGGAGGAATGGCTTTAAACTGAAGGAGGGTAGTTTTAGATTAGACATTAGGAAGAAATTCTTCCTTGGGAGAAGAATTTCCCTGAGGGTGGGCAGGCCCTGGCACAGGTTGGGCAGAGAAGCTGTCGCTGTCCCATCCCTGGAAGTGTCCAAAGCCAGGTCCATGGCAGGGGGGGGAATGAGATGGTCTTTAAGGTCCTTCCAAGCAAAACCATTCTGGGATTCAATGATTTATTAAACTCTAGAGTTACTGGTACACTCTCCATATGTTCCCTTCATTCCAAAAGTTCTGCCTTCTCCACTTCAGTCCCTTCCCTTGCCCATGCCGTGGCCTGGGAGGCAGGATGGGGCTGCCTGCAGGGAGCAGAGGAGCTGAGGCTCAGCCTCACATCTGTGTGCACAGCACTACAGCCCAGCCACTCTGCTTGGCTCAGATAACATTGTTCTGAGGGGAAACAACATCTAAGAATTATAGATAGGCCAGAATGAGAACAGCATTGTTAAGGATTTTGTCATTCATGATGAATTGTTGCAAGAACCGTTTCTCAGCTTCAGAGGATAAAGGGCTCTTTTTAAAGAGCAGCATCAGCTGATCTAAACCCAGACAAAATTCCCAGCACTCCATTGCATTCATTAGCTGAAGAGTCAGAGAGATGATGAGTACCAGTATCACACAGAGAAAAAGAAGTACAACCAACATCAGACCCCACAACTGCAGGGTTTCCTTGGGAGCTAAGCAAACTTCCAGCAATTTTCCAACCAGGGCTTCATTTCTTTTGTGGTGCTGCCTTTCAGACACATCACAGTTCCTCACAGGCTTTTCAAACTGGGGCTGAGCCATTCACAATTTCTTTGGGAGCAGCAGGGTTACAGGGTGCTGTATCCCTCATAATCCTGGATGCCCCCCTGGGAGGTGAGACCCAAACCAGAAACCAATTTTCTGGAAGTTTCCCATCCAAATAGTTTTTTCTAGAACTCATTTATTCACGTGTATGATGTAAAGAAAGCCAATGGGAATGATCTCTTTCCCCAGAGTTTTTTTAACATCTTTGAGAATCATGCAGTACAAGAGGTAAGAGAGAAAGAGAACAGGCTGGAAATACTGAACTGAGTAATGGCAATTGTGATGAATGCATTTCAGCTACTATAAATACACAACTTTCTGTAAAACATCTATGAGGGAAGGTAAGAAACAGCAAATCTGAGGAATTATTATTTTTTTTAGCATCCTTCAGAGTGGTTATTTGTGAAAGATGCGCTCGTTGTGTTCCACATATAAAAAATGCATGTAGGCAGGTTCCTGAGCATCATGTACTTCACAGCACTTTGTGCTGAGGGAGTGTTTTCTACTTTGGGAAGGGGGTGTTTATGTTTCTTGTTCATTTTTTTTCTGAATGGCTTTCTATGGAACGCTGTTGAAACTGCAATCTTCCCTTTCCCTCCCATGGCAGCAGGGAAGCCAGCAGGCCCCCTGTTATATCAATATACTTACAGGGAGCACTAAGAGTTGTGTAAAATCTTTACATGTGTGTGCTCATCAAAATTCCCTCTTAGAAAACGTGGCTGAGCATTGGCACAGGCTGCCCAGGCAGAGGTGGAGTCACCACCCCTGGAAGGGTTCAAGAAACGTGAGGATGTGGATTGGTGTGAACAGTGTGCTGGGTTGACAACTGGACTTCATGGTCTTAAAGGTCTTTTTCAACCTTGATAATTCTGTGATTCTCTGTATGGTTGGGGGGAAATATAGGCAAGCAGAAAGAGACGTTTCGTCCTTCTATTAATTTACACACACAGCTAGAATTTTTTCTGTTTCTAATATTTTCCTCTGACTGCTTTCATATTCAAATTTCAATTAAAACCAAGGATAACTGGCCAGAAGTTCCCCCTTTTAACCTGTAGATGCTTTTACTCTCAGCATCGAGCACTGTATCCTACAACCTGCTGGCTGAAAGGTTTTAGAATGAAGCTTTGGAGATACATGGCTCATAAATCCGAGGAATTCAGAGTTCTGATTTACACTTTAATTAAAGTATGTATCATACATATATTAAAATTCAAAATGCTTAACTAATATAAAGGTCAATGGAATGCAGAAACTCCTCTCTTCCTACATTTTTAATTTCCACATTTTGGTTCACTCAGTCAAATGTGCACACGGAGCGATCAAGAAATCTAATGCAACAGTTTATAAGGAAAGTTATAGTGATGTGTCTTAATCTAAATTCAAATTACTTTCTTCTGGGGAAAAAAATTATAGCTGTCAAAACCATTGCTGTACTAACTATAAGTTTGTTACATAATCTCTGGGAAAATTTGATTATAGAATCCTTTTCTGATTCTTGAGGCTTACACAGCAAACAATAAAATAATGCCTTGATTGATCACCTTGATTAAAGAAATAGGGAGTCTGGAGATCTATAAATAGCAGTGACACTGACATAGCTTCATTTGCAAGGAAATTACATCCCTAGCTCTGCATTAATCTCCAAATGCTTATGAATGAGAACTTATTTATAAATGTTAGGAAAAATATTTGTAACATTTACAGGTGAGATATGATTTATCTTGGGGAGTTTATAATTTCAATTATATACAATTAATACAAGTCTTCATTTAAGACTTCTGGCTGATGAAAGGCTGTGCATATTGATTAGTTCCTTATTTTTCAGTTAGACATAAAAACTGTTGTGCTTTGAATAGGTTAAGCACTGTAGGTTTTCACCACATAGTAGCAAGGAATGGCACAGATCTGTTTTACGTGGCACAGGTAACACTGGGCTCCTAATGAACTACATACAGAACTCAGGATGTGCAGTGGCAGAATGTTAATGTGATGAATAAAAACTTTGGTAGTGAAGGTGAAAATATAATTTTATGACTGTAGGTGTTGTCTGTATCTCTCTGGTGTCTCCTTTGAAGTCTCTAATACCACCAGTAAGCAGTGCTAGCCTTGGGTGCCTGCTTAGTTCTTCCCGCTGGTGAAGTGGGTTCTTCCCACTGGTGAAGTTGGATCCTGGCACTGGTGAGGTGCCTCTGGTACAGGGAGGTTGTGCTGGGCAGGGACAGGAGGGAGGACACCACCCACCCACCCCCTTCTATACCCACATCAAGGGCTGCTGGGATAAGGCAGCTTCTTGCCCAAACCGCATCAAGTTGGATGCTGTGGCTCCAAAGGTTTGTTCCCTGCAACAGGGGTGACCAAGGACGAGATTTCCTGTGGAAGGGCTCTTTACTCAGGAAATGCATCTGCTGTCCTGGCTCTGTGTTCCCTGGGGGACTGGCTTATATTTGCAAATCCATTTGCTTCTATTTGTGTTTCATATCTACCAAAGCCCCAGTGCCAGGGAAGATTCCATAACACCTATTCCCATGTCCTTGACCTTGTGTCTACCTAAATCCTGAGTCTGAAATAGGAGGAGGGATGTTCACACAGGAGTATTTTAGCAGTCACTGGCAAGATTGGACAATGATATGAGAGTACAGGGGTTTCCTTTGAATGCATGATGCAGAAATGTGAACAATTACAGCCTATGAATGCTTCCAGAGCAGAGCTGTTCTCTGGGCCCAGAAAGTCCTCAGTACAAGTACTAACAGTCCAAGTTTTCCCAGTTTGACAATGTCCTTCAGTTCTCTCAATGTCAAACCACTCAATGCATCGCTAAAAATACTTTCCTTATGCACAAAGCCAGCCTTCATGAAAGGCCGGCGTGCTTTGAAGAGGGAGGCGTCGTGGCTGTCTGTGCTGATTGACTCCTCCAAAGAGCTCTCTGCACATCGCTGCCCAACTTCCTGAATGGATTAGCTCTGGCTACGCTCACCCCCCTTTGTGTTTGCCTCTCTGTGAACATCCAGGCTTTAGGGGGTTTTATTGCTGGGGGTTTGTTCACCACAGGCCGATTTTAACTTGGAGACATGGACACTGGCAAATGGCAGCTTTTAATTTTGCTTTTGAAGCCTGTTTTGATCAAGAATATCAAAAGTTATGCACATCTTGTTAGGGAACAAGAGCAACACGTGTGTCTTGGGAATAATGGAAGCTGCTGGTACCTGCTTGGGTAGCTCGTTAGTCTGACAGTAAAGCCTGGCTAATAAATTAATGGTTCAAATGCTGTGTTTTTGTATAGTTTTTTAACTGAGGCTAATAAAGGTCTCAGTGAAGCAGTGCTTGAGATTGAGGAGCTTCCATTTCTCACAGTGAATCATAGAATCACAGAATCTGCTGGGTTGGAAGGGACCCACAGGGATCATCAAGTCAAACCCTCAACCCTGCACAGCCCCATCTCCAAGAGTCACCCCCTGTGCCCCAGAGCATCATCCAAACCCTCCTGNGCTCCAGGCACTGCTGACTCGTGCCCAGCTGACCACTGAAGTTTCTGTGCTCTTCAATACTTTAGAGCACAACATTGTAGAGCACCAGAACATGGGTTGATGTGCAGTTATGTGACAGCCTGGCTGTCCATTTGTGAGACAGCTGAGTCTGGGTTGTGACAAGATACAGTAAGTGGATGAGACAGATTGAAAGAAGAGCTGAGGAGGATGAAATGGGGAACCAGGCAGGTGATGTTGGAGGTGTTCATAGTCTCAATTGGCTTTTTTCTGTAGCCATTATCTTGCTGGGATGCTGCAGCAGCTCTGTGACTGAAGGAGACTGAAAGTGTCACATTGCAAATAATTGAAATACCCTGGATGGATGGATGAAACTCGCCTGAAATTTGTGTTGAAGATTTTGCTATTTTTGGAAAGGCAAATAAGCTTCTCAAAATGGCAGATGTTTGAATGTGCCTTAATTTGATGGTAATGTAATTTTTTTTTTTTGAAGATAGGCCAAAGTTGGAAGAGAGACCAAAGTGAAGTGGAGCTAAATGCAGCTGAGGGAAATGTGAAATTAATTACAAAATCCCAAGTTGTTTTATGATCTGAACAAGAGACATCAGTGCTGGAAACTCTAATATGGTTCTTATATGGTGATGCCAACAGCACTGAGAACTGGTTCAGGAAATCACTTGCATATGAGCCAGTCCAGGCAGTAAATGGTTCCTCTGATAATTTGTTCCTTTAAATGTTTAGCTGAGTTGGTCTTCATGCTTTCACACTCACTGTCTCACTTTAGTGACTCTTTCAAATTGAAGTATTAAATGACTTTTATTGTCTTCCTGAGGACAATTACCTCTCCAGAGGTTTGTGGTATTGTCATTATTCCTAAAGATAATCCTTATTTTCTAGCAGCTTGGATTGGCTTGCTCCTTATGACTCAGTTTGTGACTTGATGTCTTGATGAAGTTTTCAGGCATCTTCCCACAACAGTCCATGACCACAGTAGTGTCACAGGAAGAGCTGCTGGCATTAAGGTCCCCTAAGGCCAAAGGTAGAAGGCAGGAGAAGGGAGAGCCCCCCTAAATTAAGTTGTAACTGGATGATGCCCCATCCCTGGAAGTGTCCAGGTCCAGGCTGGATGGGTCTTGGAGCAACCTGGGCTAGTGGAAGGTGTCCCTGCCCATGGCAGGGGTTGGAATGAGATGAGCTTTAAGGTCCCTTCCAAGCCAAACCATTCTGGGAATCTCTGATTTTAATACACAGACCTTTCTCATTTACATTAGCCAGGCCCTGGATCACTCAATTCCCATCACAGTCAATCCTGAAACCAAAATAGTTGGAGGTTGATATACAGGACATTGCTGAAACATGACAGTACTCTGTAAGACACCAGCTGATCCCATGGGGGCACCTTTTGTAGGCTTCAGATACGTTCTCTGTTCAAGGCAGGACTTCAGAGTATTCTTAACTTTGAAGACATTGCCGAGAGCCTGGCACTGGGTAGGTGCTGATGGCTGTCCTGCCCTGGGGACTGGCTGCTGCATCCCCACGGGGACAACAACAACCAGCCTCTCCCTTCCAAGCCCCCAGCCAGGTTCTCAGCCACAGGAGGAAGTGGCTTTGATAGCTGAGATGCTGAACATGCTGAAACCCAGCTGTGTTACCAAAGGGAGTTATTTCTTCTTTAAAGATCCTTTCAAAAAAAGTTGATGAATTAAAATGCTTCTCAAATCATGGAAGAAACTGCATTTCTATCTCGCACCTCCCTCTCACAAAAGGAGCTGCAGTCATTACTGGAGAAGCTGATGCTTGTCTGCTCGTGATGGATGTGTATGAGGGAGAAGTGAAAGTTCCTTTTATTCTTAACAGCCCATGCCACAGTCAGAGTTTCAAGCTCTTAATCAATCACTGTCAGGCAGTGTCACAGTCACTAAGCACCAGCGTTAGCACCGCACTCCCCTATTACTCCCTCACTGCTCCTGCTGCTAAACGGGCTCTGCTGCAGAATTTCTTTCATCAGGAGACAGGCCCAGGGTGTGTGAGAAACTGTTCTGCTGGAGAGACTTGCTGGGCTTTGAGGCATCCAGATGTCTGGTGTCTCCTCAGCTGGCTTCGGGGGGCAGATGGCTGGGAAGGGCCAGTTTCTGCAGAGGAGGCACAGGCAGTCAGGTTAAAGAGGATTTATTAACAACATGAAGGGAAGGGAAGGAAAAGGAGTAGGCTGAAATACGTCATTGGGGGTGAATCTCCCAGTCTGGTGTAGTTCCTGTCTCTGGTACTGGAATTCCTAAAGCACCCAGGTGGGATGGGAAGGGTAGAATAGCTGTGACACCACTGCTGCTCTGACCCTGCTGGAGTGTCACAGACAGGGCTCAGCTTGTCCTTCATGAGTGCTTATCAGCTCGTGACCTTCAGCTTTACTGTAGTCTCTAATGTGAGGAGTGAAGCTGAAATCAAGCCAGACTGCTTTTGTCACTTCACTTCCTGCTGCAGCCTTACTGCACTGCTCCCAGCCCTGCCTTCACCTTTTGCATCTTGGACTGATTGCTCAAAGAAGTTAGGGAGAAGTATTGCTTTAAAGACACATTGCTTCTAGAAGCAGGAAAGCAATAGAGGATTTTCTAAGGGTTTGCTGTTAAGTGCGGCCTAGAATTATTTTCTTTGAAGAATGTGAGTTTCCTTTAAACACAATTGGAGTGTTAAAAAGCTAATGGTGGAAAAATCATTTTCTACCTGAAAAGCAGCACAGTTTGCTACTCTGAACAAAACACTGAGGGATCCTGTAACCATCTGAGTTTGTTCCCTCCTAAACCAGAGTCTCCAGGAAAACATCAGCCTGCAGCTTATGTACAGTAGTTTGGGATCTGGGGGGTTCTCACCCTGCATGCCCCCTGTTTGGGTGCAGCCACCGAGCCAGTAGTTCTTCCACCATCATGCCCAGTAGACACAGGAGGAATGGGAAAGCCCTGCATCCCTGCCCTTATCCCCAACTCTCAGCACTGCTGTGATGCTCAGAGAGGAGCTTAAAGATGCACTGAGCATATTCCTCCCCTTCTTCCAGGCAACAACTGAGCTGACAACAACAATCCCCAGCTGAGCAGCCCCACGGGCTCCTGGCTGAGCCACCTCCCTTGTGCATGGAAGAGGTATGGGGAATGGTGAGTGTGGTATCTGCACAAGTGTATGCCCAGTGAATACTGAAATAAAGCTCTGCATGGACTAGCTGAATGTTATTACTTTAAATCCTCATAGCTTTTTTTCCTCTCCACTGTGCTCTGGAGCGCCTCAGTACCCAAGGGTGTAGCTGCTGCTCTGTGGTGGTTCATGACCACCACCTAGTGCACAATTCTGCTCCACTGCTGCACGCAGGAAGGCACAGCATTTGTACAGGGCTGCTCCAGTGGTTGCCTTTTGCCATGGGGCTTTACAAAATTCCCAATCCTTAGAAGAGAATTGCTCTGTTTTGCTGTATCTGACTGTGATGAACTGCAAAGAAAAGAACTGGTTCTCTGTGCAACACTGGTCTGATGTGGCTGCTATCAGCAGCTGTTTTCATGTCTGTAGAAATGTGCTCTAAATAATATTTCCATCACAACTGTTTTTGTTCACAAAATACTATTTTTGTGTTTGTCAGTCCTTTAGCCTTATACAGATGGTGCAAAAGATGTGTGTCATCACAGCAGAGACTCTGAATACCCAGAGAGAATGCATATTGCATGTTTGTGTGTTCCTTCTGTGCCTGTCACCACAAGCCCTGGGGGAAAAGCTGTACAGGCAATACCTTCATCCTCTGCTGTGTTTTGAGTGCTTATCCCCTTGTGCATGTATTCCCACCTGGACACTGCTTTTTGGGGACCATTTCTCTCTTGCTGAGCTGGGGATGTCCCCCCAGGAGCCCTCCAGCCCTCCCCTGGTGCAGAGGGTAGGAGAGCACTCCAGGGCCAGCTCTCTCTGTCCTGAACAAGCCTTGCCATCCCCAAAAGATTTGCACCTTCAAATGCAAGGCACACAAGTTGGTTTTTTGGAATTAACCCAAAGGTGGCCTGCAAGAAAGTCATTATGCTGCTTCAAATGCTTTGGGTAAAAAAATCCTCGCAACAGCAGCCAAATCAGAATCAAGTTATAGTGATGTCCTATGGCCAAATGAACACCTTGAGAAGCCCCAGGGAGACTTGGACAAACACCTGGCCTAAGGTGGGCTAGTCCTGAGCAATGGGCATAAAAACACTGTTTCCTTTAGGATTTAGGGCCCATTTCCAGAGTGGGTGCTTCCATTCCAGTCCACATTGCCACAGCTCCAAGCAGGCCAGGCAGGAGATGGTTTTGAGGTGGAGTGGTGTGTTAACAACCAGGAGCAGGTTCCCGAGGTCCTGTAGCTATTGTTAGTGCTGAAAAACGAGAGGGGGGAGAGCAAAGCTGTGATTTACTGGAGTGCCCTGCTAGAGCACAATCGACTGCAGCTGCTACAAAGCTGACAAATCGATCTGGAAGGCTCCTGAAATCACACTTCAATGAAAATATTATATAAAGATACTTTGGGACAGTTTGGAAAGGTGCCTTTTTTTTTTCCTCCCTCCTTAGAAACAAGCAAAAGGTTATTTATTTTGTAGGCTTAAAACCTTGTTCTCAGCTAAAGGTTGTTAATAACTAGGCAAGGTCATTTCTAAAAGATGGTTAGAGACTGTCCTGGTCCTAAAGAAGTAAATCTGAAGGAAAATTGCCGCAGAGATTAAGTGATTTGCACAGGGCAATAGTGATCAGTGACAAAGCAAGATACGAAAGCCTGGTTTGGGAATTTGAAATCTTTATCAGTTTTCAAGGTAAGTTACACAAATCATAGAAGAGTTTGGGTTGGAAGGGACCTCAAAGTTCATCTCACCCCCTGCCCTGGGCAGGAACATCTTCCACTAGCCAAGGTTGCTCCAAGCCCTGTCCAACCTGGCCTTGGACACTTCCAGGGATGGGGCAGCCTCAGCTTCTCTGCCCAACCTGTGCCAGGGCCTGCCCACAGAATCCCAGGATATGCTGAGTTGGAAGGGACCCACAAAGATCATCCAGTCCAACCCTCAGCCCTGCACAGCCCCATCCCCAAGAGAAACCCCCTGTGCCCCAGAGCATCATCCAAACCCTCCTGCAGCTCTGGCAGCCTTGGGGCTGTGCCCACTGCCCTGGGCAGCCTGGTCAGTGCCCACCACCCTCTGGGGGAAGAACCTTTCCCTGAGGTCCAACCTGACCCTGCCCTGACACAACTCCAGGCATTCCCTGGGTGCTGTCCCTGGTTACCCTCACATCCACGAATTCCTTTCTCAATATCCCATCTAGCCCTGCCCTCTGGCAGTGGGAAGCTATTCCCCCTTGTGCTGTCCCTCCATGCCTTGTCCTGAGTTCCTCTCCTGGAGCCCCTTTAGGCACTGGAAGGGGCTCTCAGGTCTCCCTGGAGCCTTCTCTCCTCCAGGTGAACACCTCCAGCTCTCCCAGCCTGGCTCCACAGCAGAGGGGCTCCAGCCCCGTTATCAACTTAGTGGTCTCCTCTGGATTTGATCCCATATGTGCCCACCTTTCTTGTGCCAGGGGCCCAGGGGTGGATGCCATGCTCCAGGTGGAGTGCAGGGCTCCAGCTGGGGTCAGTCACTGCAGACTTGCATTCCTGGGCATGGGTTTGCTGTGAAAAGTCACACTGACAATGAATTTAACACAGGAGGATGGGCTCCTCTGAAACACAGGGAGGCATAAGGCACTGCAGAAATGATGAGGAATTTACATTAAACAAGGCCCACCGAAACAATGTCATTGCTGAAAGATGTTGCTGAGGCATTTCTCGGTTTCCTTGGGCCAGGGAGGAGGTCAGAGCAGCTCAGAGCTCAGCTCAGCACTTCCACATGGTTTAGCCAGGTTAATCGTGCCGTGGGAGCCTGGCCAGCAAATCTGATGAGTAAGGGACTCAGTTATTCAACACTTCCCTCTAACAATCCCAAGCAGATTAAAATTTGGCAAATGCTGGTTGCTACAGTGAGTGATGCAGAGGATCATAAATGGAGCAAAATTAATCCAACTTCCTCTTGGAAATTTTGCAAATATGCATATTAAATCATGCTTGAATCACAATGACTGTAAAAAGCAAACGTTCACCCAAACACACTGCCCATTTACAACTTCTGTTCCCTATAAATCCATAGTTTACAAGGGATGTAAATCTTATGCAGGCCCACCTCCACAGTAAATCAAACTTAAAAGAGTTTGTTGGATGCCAGAAGCTACTTCATATTTCTTCACAGGCTGTTGTGTTAAAAGAAATCCTTCCAGAGAATCTGCTCTGTTGGGCAGGATGGAGACCCTGCCCAAGGGAAAAACATGAACAAAAATTCCTGAAGGATGGGCTCTCAGATTTCCATTTTTATTTGTAAACTTCCGTATTTGTATATGCTTATATCCTACAGGCTCAAGGGATTCTTGTTTTTAAACATTTTTAAGAGCTCCTGGGCTGCGAGCCAGGATGTCAAGCTTCTACCTTAATTTTTTTTAGTGTTAAAAATAAATAAATACACCTGCATTGATGCGGAAAAAAAAATCCAGAATATAAATGTTGAGGTGGTTTGGATGAGCCTGGGAAAATGTCCCCAGTTTTGTAGAATGCTTTTGCCTACAAAGAATGAAAATTTTATATAATTAAAGGGCATCATGGTATGTCTGAAGGAAATATCTAAGTATTCCTTTAAAAATAATAAACATATTGTCGAAGTTTGACCCACAACACACATTCTGCTTCTTGTGATTTCCTTTGTCACTTCTGCTCTGTTGGACTTGGTTTTACACTTAGTATTAAATGTGCAATTAATCCTCCTGCCTTCTATGCGAGTTGTCTGGCTTGGTTTTATTTTGGGGATCTGTTTTGGTTTGGATTTTTTTTGGGGGGAAGGATAGGTTGTTTGGGGAATTTTTTTTGTGTATGATGTGTTTGGTTTATGTTTTGGGGGTTTTTTTGTGTGTTGGGGTTTGGTTTTCTTGTGAGTTGATTTTTTTTCCTATTTGTTTTGTTATTTGTGTGTGTATGTGAAACGCCTCAGAGACAGAGTTACTTAAGGCAGGGATTTCTCTCAGTGATATTGAGACAGAATCACCAGTTGTCATGGCAAGGTTGTTCTGATACCCCTCGGAGTGCTTTTTAGTGTCTGTATTTTCCTTCTTCCAGGGACAGAAAGTTAACTACCCCCTGCCAATAATTTTAAACCAAGTATTGACAGTAACACGACCATGCTGTCTTTGAAGCCAGAGCTTTTCAGGCTGGATTTTGAATTTTACCACCTTCAATGCTTTTGCTGGAGGAGGAGACTGCTCTTCTGTGCTTTCTTCCCTTAGCTTAAAACCTGATTTCCCATTTAGAGTCCCTTTTTCCTCTGGGTGCACTGGCCAGGTGTTTTTTTTTTGTTTGATTACATCTGAATCAGGACAGAACAAACTCCAGGGAGGGCAGGAGACCTTTCTCCAAGACACTGGTGTTTTTGGTGGCACAGACTGTTGTCCTTCTGTGAACATGGGCAACCAAAGGGTAGAACTGGAGGTGCTGGAGTGAGGGATGAGCAGGAACTGGGCTGGACAAGGCACCGAGGCTGAGACATTGAGTAGCTGTAAGAACAATGGGCTTTATAACTTCTCATCCTCTTTCTCCTTTTATAGGAAAAGAGTTTCTTGTTGGCAGTGTTATTTACTTCAAGATTTCAAATGTTGAACTTCTGTCATGTTAAACACCAGATAAACAGTTCAGATAAGAACAAACTGCAACCAGAGGTGTGACTGCCATGGAATGGTTGGGGTTGGAAGGGACCATCCCTTTCCACCCCCTGCCACAAGCAGGGACACCTTCCACTAGCCCAGGTTGTTCCAAGCCCTGCAACCTGGTCTTGGACACTTCCAGGGATGGGGCAGACACAGCTTCTCTGGGCAGTGGGTTTTGTTTCAGCTCTGCATTTTCTTCAGGAGAAAAAAATTCGGTTGAAGTAATTAAAGAGCTATAGAAAAATCCTTCTTTGAGCAGTTTCAGAATTCAGGTTTCACTTAACTTTAGAGGGAATGGGTCATATGAAAGTGCTGCAGGGAGTGTTAGTACCCCAGGCAGTCAAGATTCCTGCAGGAAGTCATATCCTGATGCCTTTGGTAGGGAGAAGGGGTTGTGTTACCACATGGATTTTTTTTGCTGATCAGATTCTGTGCTGCAGTAAAAAGCTGGGGTTCAAATCTCATATTCTGCAGCACCTCAGGGCCTATTTGCCCATGTAACTCCAGGTATGATGTGTCTGGCGTTGGTCTGGGGGGGGAAAATGTTCCTCTGAGGAGCATAGCACTCTGAACAGCATAAAGCTTGTGGTGTTGTGTGCACTGGTGCCAGGAGAGGAGCTCAGATGATTTAGGGATCCATATGATCTGCAGAAGAGGAAAACACATAATTTAGGTGAAATTAAGGGCAGGGAGCAAGGTAACATACAGTTAAGTAAGGACCTGAATGGAACTGAAACACAGAGATGGCATTAAGGGAATTTCTCTCTCTGGGTGTTGCCTTTGTCTCATATGTTTGTATGAGCAGTAAAAGCAGAAGAGAGCTGTTGTGGCCAGCATGGAAAAAGAATGAGGGTTTGTGCTGGAAGTGCCCTTTGGGTGCTTGCACAGAAGATGCCAAATTCTGAAATTTTCCCAGTTCCATCAGGTTGAAGTCTGCACACAGTCAGGAGTTTGCTTCTGCCCCAGCTCTGGTTTGGCTCAATACTGAGGAAAGAGGTGAGGGAAAGGTACTGCATACATTGATTTTAGTGGGTTGGGTTGGGTTGGGTTTTTCCCTATGATGACACTGCTCATCTGCCTTTCAGGTGTATGGAAAAATGACTAGTTTTATTCTGCTGCTGACAGGCAGTTCTTACCCAGCTGAAAACTCTACCTGCTTGAACAGCTGGGTCCCAGGGAATCCCTGCCAGCTGCCTATGGCAAATAAACATTATGGATTTTAATGAGCAGTTCCATGGCCACATAAATCAGCTGCCTCGCAGTAACACTGTGCTGCTGTGTTGTCTCTGTGCTGCTGCTGCCCAGCAGTTCAGAGCAGAGTCCTGACAAACTGGTGGGTCTCTTCCAACCCACAGATATCCTTATCCTGAAAGGATCATGTCACCTGGTACACACTTTGCCACCATCACCAACTGGTGATGTGAAAGGAGTTTCTTGTATATTGGTGGTAAATAAATCATCTGCCATATAAAGCAGTCTAGTTCGGACTCAGAACCTGCTTACAAAAAAAAATAAGTTCATCATCCACTTTCCAATATCACATTTTCTAATCTCTAAGCTACTCCTTGAACCTTTTCCTCTAATTGATTTTATACTTCTTGTGGCTGCATAAAGTAATCATCTTCCAGTGTTCCTTTCCGTCTTTAAATAACTTCCTTCTTCCTTATTTCCCAAGAGGCTGCCAACCAGAACATCACATTTTGCTGCAGTCAGTTCTCAGAAATACAAAATAAAGCATCTGTATAAACAATACCCCCAAGTATGTGATAGGTCATGTTGAGAGGGAATAAAATAAAACCAACCCCTCTATTGGCAATCCTGTTACTGATGGCAGTTTTGTCAGCTGTGTGAGCTGAGTTGCTGTGGGGGCTGTGAAGGAGAATCACAGAGTCCCAGAATGGTTTGGGCTGGAAGGGACCTCAAAGTTCATCTCATTCCACTCCCTGCCCTGGGCAGGGACATCTTCCACTAGCCAAGGTTGCTCCAAGCCCCATCCAACCTGGCCTTGGACACTTCCAGGGATGGGGCAGCCACAGCTTCTCTGGGCACCCTGTGCCAGGGCCTGCCCACCCTCAGTCAAGAATTTCTTCCTAATATTTAATCTAAATATGTCATCTTTTAGTTCAAAAACGTCCCCCCCTTGTTGTAATCTTATGATTTTCTCCTACCTGAGCTGAGGCCAAGCTGCATTCCTGCCTCTGTTCTGATTTCCAATACACTGGGAAAGTGGGCAGTGGTGTGTGGGACTGTTCATAGCCTGTGCCCGAGAGGAGGAGTAGGTGGGCAGTAGGAGAGAAATGCAGTTTTGGGGTTTCATCAGGAGCAAAATTTTCTGTGTTCCCCTGCCCTTCCAAATAACCAGGGCCATAGAGTGAAGGAGTAGCATGTGGCAGGGTTGTTTCCCTGGAAGCTGGAAGCATTGCCACGTTCCTCTGTCAGCCCTGCAGGTCTCTCCAGGTTTGTCACCCGTCTGCCCATCACAAGCAGCTGAGAGTTTATTCAGCTTATCCTTCCCAAGGCTTTAGGATCCTCTGGATGAAAGGGAGGTGCCAGATAAGCAGTACAATAACAGCAATAACAGTCCAAGGGCGTTTGTTAACTCCCTATAGAACACATTGGCTCAGTACTGCAAAATGGGGATTTCAGTTTTAAATATCAGATTTCCCCATTCCCTGAGGAATTATGTGTACCTGGTAGCAACAACCTCAGGAATCTAGGTGTGGTTTTTGCAAAGATGTCTCTTTAACCAGTGCTGGAGACAGCTCTGTCTTTGCTCAGTGTGTTATTTTCACTCTCTCTTTAAAGCCCTGGGTTACTGAGGACTAACCCATAATTTCACACCATGTGGTGGCTGCTGATAGCAAATTCAGCCTCTTTCCTCATGAGCTTTATGCTGGATGGGAGGTCAGCAGCAGTGGGAGCTTCAGTGATAGCTGGAAGATGACTGTGAATGTTGTTTTACTGGAGCCAGGTGTCTTCAGCATCCCTTTGGAGCCTCTGTGGGGAATGTGTACAACACCTGAACTCAGTGACAATGGCACAGGTTGTCCAACACCTGCAATAACGTGGGTAAAATGAAATGCAGAGAGTAGCTTTAAAAACAGACAGCTCAGCTCTGGCAGCTTCCCAGCTTAGCAGGTGCCACTGGTGAGTACAACTAACTCTCCCAGTGACCCTTTCCTGCTCCCAGATCTTGGAGGTGTGAGCTGTGCAGAAGTGATGTAGAAGAACAGGAATTAGAGCTCATGGAGTATCTTCCTCTGTGTGTCAGCTCAGAATTTAATTCACACCAGGCTTTCTGTGATCTGCCATTGTGTCTTCTTTTAATAGAACCATCTTTCAAGATTAGGAAGATGAGCCTGCTGAGTGGTGTCTGAAGGATGTGTGCACCACGGGTTAAATGAAAGTGATGGCACTGCCCTTCAACTCAGTGGTGTGAGGCTCCTGTCAGTCGTGAGCCCTCTAATTTCATTACTCAGCAAGCTGCTGAAATTGATTTTGGTTCTCCAGCTGTTAGCAAGGGTAAAATTACATTTTTACTAGATTTCTGGCTTTCAGCAAATTAACTTGAAGCCAATCAGGATTCTTCAGGGAGTATAGGAAGCAGAACAATTAGCCAAGCCATAAAAATCTAACTGAAAAAAGCTGCCAAATACGAGGCCAGTTCTCTCTTTAAAAGTTTTATATCAGTGTAGTTCCACTTATGTAAATTATTGATCTAAACGAATATAGAAAAGGTCTACTCCCTTTCTGCAGTATGAATTTTAATATATTTTCTTATTTCTTCAAAATAAGGAATATTTTGTTTTGAGTTCTTATTAGGTGATCATGGCTGTAACTACTCTTTCAGAGGATGCTCATGGAATTTCCTTGCTTCAGAAATGCCTCTTGTCCTTGAGAATTAAAAGCAATTTGGAACATTCTTATGTAGAATCTGCAGACCCATTTCCTGAAATGATACAGTGCTTCTTGTTAGGTGGAGATATTCAGTGAGTCCCAGTTTAGCTTTTGGGGTTTGGGACAGTTATAGCTGTGAACATTTTAGTTGTGCAGGAAAATGCCCCTTTTTTGTGGGCATATTTCCATTCCTCAGTGGATCATAAGTGAAGGAAAGCACCTGCTGTTTTTTATCACCATATTTGGCCTTATCCTTTTTTCTCTCCACAGACTGTTCCAAAGTGTCCTCTGCCTCTTCCAGGCTCTCTCTGTTTTGGACCTGTGGTCTGTGCTTTGGTCTCCCATGAGCTCTCCATCCCTACGAGCGTGCTGCTGCCTTTCCTTGCCACTGCTGCCATTTCTCCACCTTCTTTATCAGGAAGGTAAGAGGAATCAACCTGTCCCTCTTCCTCTTTCTGAGCACATCTCCAGATATGCTTGTCTATCTCCCAGGTGGTGGATTCTTATCTCATTGACATGCCAATCTTAGCCTTCACTTCTTGGATCATTTCTCTGTCATGAGGTACATCAAGTACCATCTTATCCTTGTTTCCAATCTCAAAACATCCCAGGAGCTGTCAGTATGTATTACCTTGATTTCACTCCTTCACCTGCCTCCTCTGCTCAGCAGTATCCAGTTTTTATCCCCAAAACTATTCCATCCCTTTTTCCCTTTGATTTGTCTCTGCTCTTCAGGACATAGATGTGCCATTTAGACTTGGTGTCTTTTTGCCATCTCACTTCTGCACGTGTCCCCTTCCTTTAGCTGTGCTCTAGAAAAGAAGAAATCAAAAAGAATTTCCTCAGCATCCCTGATGTAACATATATCCCTGGGGAAAAAATGTGCTTATTCCCATTTAAACAGGTGAAATAAATGGCTTATTGGTGATGGAATAAATGATCTATTGGTGATGGAATAAATGGTTTACTGGGGGGGGAATAAATGGTTTATTGCTACAGCAGGAGATGGGTAGGTGGCACAGGACCTCGTTAAGGGAGGGCATCATCCTACTCTTGGGTCCCTGAAGCTTAGAATTCCAAGCCCAGGGAGGCAGATTGGTTTTCACTTGGTGGGTAACTCCATCTGAAGCCCAAGGGATGCTGTCAGTGCCCCCAAAGATGCTCCAGAACCGCTCAGCAGTGCCTTGCTTTGGCCCCTGGACCGTTCAGGGCTGTGTGGTCCAGACTCCCGGAGGGACCAGCGTGGCAAAGGAAAGGCAGGGGTGGCAAAGCCCGTGGGGACCAGCTCCTCTCTAGCCCTGTTGTCATCTCGGGGCAGGAAATTCCCGTTTTCAAGTCTCCTTTTCACTTCTCACAGAACAGTAAAATCGGCCCTGGCTGGTTGGAGCTCTTTCATGCTCCAGCAGCAGCATCTTGTGGCCCCTCGGGTTATTGCACACGCTGCTCCTCGGGGTCCGCCAAGTTCCTCCACCCTTTTCAGGGATTGCCCAGCAATTCCTTCCTCCTTGTGTAAGTTTGTAAGAGGAAGGCACAGAGAATATCGTGTTTGTCCTAAGCTGGTCCCACTCTGGGGTGGGGGGTCCCCTCCCCAGCGTGGGTGTCCCCCCAATGCAGGGTGATGTCCCCTCAGTGCAGGGTGATGTCCCCCCAGTGCAGGGATGTGTCCCCTCAGTGCAGGGTGATATGTCCCCTCAGTGCAGAGATGTGTCCCCTCAGTTCAGGGTGATATCCCCTCAGTGCAGGGTGATGTCCCCCCCAGTGCAGGATGATGTGTCCCCCCAGTGCAGGGTGATGTCCCCCCAGTGCAGGGATGTGTCCCCTCAGTGCAGGGTGATATGTCCCCTCAGTGCAGAGATGTGTCCCCTCAGTTCAGGGTGATATCCCCTCAGTGCAGGGTGATGTCCCCCCCAGTGCAGGATGATGTGTCCCCCCAGTGCAGGGTGATGTCCCCCCAGTGCAGGGATGTGTCCCCTCAGTGCAGGGTGATATGTCCCCTCAGTGCAGAGATGTGTCCCCTCAGTTCAGGGTGATATCCCCTCAGTGCAGGGTGATGTCCCCCCCAGTGCAGGATGATGTGTCCCCCCAGTGCAGGGTGATGTCCCCCCAGTGCAGGGATGTGTCCCCTCAGTGCAGGGTGATATGTCCCCTCAGTGCAGAGATGTGTCCCCTCAGTTCAGGGTGATATCCCCTCAGTGCAGGGTGATGTCCCCCCCAGTGCAGGATGATGTGTCCCCCCAGTGCAGGGTGATGTCCCCCCAGTGCAGGGATGTGTCCCCTCAGTGCAGGGTGATATGTCCCCTCAGTGCAGAGATGTGTCCCCTCAGTTCAGGGTGATATCCCCTCAGTGCAGGGTGATGTCCCCCCCAGTGCAGGATGATGTGTCCCCCCAGTGCAGGGTGATGTCCCCCCAGTGCAGGGTGATGTGTTCCCCTCCGTGTGGCACACGGGGTGTCCTCCTAAGTGTGGGGCAATGTGCTACCCCTCAGTGTGACCCCTCCTCAGCATGTGGTGTCTCTCTCAACAACACTGGGGGGGGATGTGTTTCCCCTTAGTATGGCATGAGGGGTCCCCTCCTCAGAGAGGGATGACCCCCTCAGTTTGGGGCAGTGTCCCCTCCTCAGAGAGGGATGATGCCCTCAGTGGAGGGCAGTGTTTTCCCCTTCAGCATGGGATGGTGTCCCCCATGGTGGTGTGTCTCCTCAGCACAGGATGTCCCCTGGGCTTGTGCAGCAGCTGCCACAGCACCCTGACATGGACTGAGGCATCTGGTGTTTCTGGAGCACTTCTCAACCTTAGCCACACTTTTAATGCTTTAGTGTTGACTATACACAGTGTAAATTTAGCAAAAGTGAGTCTGGCCATAGAGATGGAATGTTCCATAGAGATGGAATGCTCAGGGGAATACAGGTCCTGTCAGAATGGGGCTGTAATCTGGTACTTTCCATGTGTTATGGCCTCATCCTTTTCCTTGGGACAGGCATGTGCCAAGTACACTGCTGACCCTAGCACATAATTTTTTTTTTCACTAACAAATGAAAATGGTGAGGGGAAAAAGGAGGTATTTCTAAAGGAAACTTTCACTATAAACTTTAAAAATGAAATCTGTTGATATGGGATAAGGGATATGTCCTGCTTCCTTCAACCTGTCACCCTGTGTTACGCACAAGATGTGACCTGGAGCTGGCACCCCCAGAAGAGGCAGATTACATCTGCTCACGTCAGAGGGAAAGATCTGTCTGAAATGGTGCAACTTCAAAGCTACTCCGGGCTGCAAACCAAGAGTGTGTCTGGCAATGGCAGGACAACTAGAAACTCATAGGTGCTGTTTGGTTTGTGGGTGCTCTCTAGGTCTCAGGAACAGCACACTGACCTGGGAGAGGTGCTGGGCTCTGTTGCCAGTGCCCCACTGCATGAACCCACCCTGGCAGTGCCTGCCCTTCCCTCTCACCCTTATCTCACCAAGTGCCATTGTTGAGCTTGGGCTGGAGTGGGGGAATGATGACAGACAACTCCAAGGCTCCTCAGACCTTTTTGCTCTGGGTCTTTGGGGGAAGCAGAACTGGACTTGCTTCAAACATTTTTACTCCCAGTATGCCAAGCAGGGCAACAATTTCACTTGCGTGGGCCAAGATAAAGAACTACTTCCAGCATCCTGGAGTCCACCCAAAGAACACCCATTTCTTGGCTTTTTTATAATCAGAGGGTTCAGCAACTCTGGCAAGAAGCCATGAGGGGAAAAGCAGTAACTCAGGTGGGTCAGTCCCAGGCTGTTTCAGGTTGGACTAGTTGAAAGTAGCCCCTTGGAATGTAGGTGAAAACCCAGGGAGAAGTTCTGGCCCACCTGTTCCCAACAGCTTGCTCTCTCAGTTGAAAAATCCCAGTTTGTTAAAATATTATTGTCTTCTTACCAGAGTGATGATTCCAGGACCTATTACATAAGGGAAATGGTTATCTCATATGGACAAATGCAAGCTCAGTACATAAGGAATGGAATTCTAGACAAATATGAAACCAAATATTTATATGATAATTAGAAACCATCGATACCATATCATATAGATACCATATCCCATGCTATGGAGTACCATAATTTAGTTTGTGTCTGCAGGAGAAAGACAGATCTTGTAGGCTAGAGAACAAAGTGAATGGATCTTTCCAGTTGTCTGTGAAAAAGGGAAAATGAGGAATGTACCCTGTCAAGGTCAGTCTGGTTTTGTCATGTTTCCTGAGGTGATACTCATTTAGAGAATTAAACTACTCATTTTGGGGGGAATCCACCTCCCCCCAGCAGCTGTGCTCTCATCCAGAAAAGTGCAGCCCTCAAAAAGACACTAAGGAGTTTATAAAATCTGTCATGGCATTGAGAGCAGCAAACACAATTCTTCATGCAGGTCTAAGATTCGGTATCCAAGAGGTAAAATGAAAACTGATTGTAAGATTTTTCAAAGCCTTCGTAGGAGATGGAGAGCTGGAAGAAGAGTAGTCACCCATGTAGTTTCTGGTAATGACTGACAGTCCCCCACAGCAGCTCTGACAGTGGAGTTTGGGTGCCACTATGGCAGCCTTGAAGTGCTTTAGCATTTCAATTAGTGACAATTTAGCTCTACCTCCCCAAACTGTGTACACAGCTGGAATAATTGCGTGAGTGCTCCACTTTCAGAGCTTGTTAATGAGAAGGAGCTTGTTAATGAGGAGTCATGAGCTGCCAGGGGGTGTTCCTGGGTAAGTGGATGCCTGGAGAAGAGAAGTCTTAGGGGTGACCTAATTGCAGCCTTCCAGTACCTGAGGAGAGCCTCCAAGAAGGTGGGGAGAGGCTTTCTGCAAGAGCATGAAGTGGCAGGACAAGGGTAAATGGCTTCAAACTGAACGAGATTAGTTTTAAATAGATATTGGGAAGAAATTGTTCTATGTGACGGTAGGGAGGCCCTGGCACAGGTTGGGCAGAGAAACTGTGGCTGCCCCATCACTGGAACTGTCCAAGGGCAGGTTGGACAGGACTTGGAGCAACCTGGGCTGGTGGAAGGTGTCCCTGCCCATGGCAGGTGGTGGGATGAGGTGGTGTTTAAGGTCCTTCCCACTCAAATCAGTGTGTTTCTATAATTCTACGAAGTGCAGTTGTGTTTAGAACAGGGGGAGATTTGCATGGATCCAACATTCAGACACTGACTCTCCTGACCTCATGCAGGCCACTACTGGGTTTTTTTTTTTAATATTTGAAGATGCTATTAAGTGCCTAAAGACTCACTGATTTCATTAACAAACTCTGAACCACCATTCTGTGCAGCCATACTCTTACTTTAGGATCTCTGCTCATCATGGAACCAAAATAACACTCTGACATTCTCTTTAAAAGCAAATTTTCAGTGCCTGTGTCGAAGCAGTTGAGAGGAAACCCACCACTGAAGTCACCTCCTATTTATGTGCTGTATGTTGGTTACACAGAAACACAACTAATTTACACATAGGTAATGCACCTAAAGAATGTTTCTCATTCTCTTCAGACCTACTGATGAGTGTGACCTCTGATCATAATTCATTTGCCAGGAGGACTTGAAACTGCTATTTAACTTACCTAAGTAATTTCTCATTCTTCCTGAGGCACGCCATAGAAGACTTCCTTCTTAATTATAAATATAGGAAAGGGTGTGAAAAGGACTTGGACATTGATATATATGGGATTGTATGTTCAATTCAGGATCATTGTCTTTTCTATCATTAAAAATAAATTATATCTTGTTGTAAACAATTAATTCAATTTCCTTTATTACAGTATAATTTAATTTCTGTTTGCCATGCATTTCCATAATGTTATTGTTTTATTCTCTCTTCATTAAGCTGTTTTCCCGCTCCCTCCAAGCTCCCCTTCTGTTTTCTCTCAGCGAAAACAACACACTGCAGACCATCCCCTTGTAATCAGTAGCACTGCTATCTGTTTTTTGCCAAAACCTGCCCTGCAGATGGGCCTTGCCCATTGTCACGTTGTTCCCAAGTACAAATACCATTTCCTTTGCTCTAATCTGCTGTGTTTAGTTTGTCTGATCTACTCTCTCTCGAAGGTTTTCTGTTCTGCAGCTCATTCAGCAAGTGGGATGTGTTTTACCTGGGCTGGGACACGGCAAGAATTTATCCCCTCGCTGGGGCAAGTTCCAAATTTGGGACACTGGGAGGGACATGAGTGCTGGCAGAAGGCAGCATGTATTAGACTTCCCTGACTACCTGTCTTGTGAAACCTGACCCTCTGGACTCCTGGGGACCTGTGTGTTGTGAGCACTTCCTTCCCCTGCCCAGGTCCCAGCCATCACCCTTGGAATGACATTCATTTCCTGGTGGAAGCTGCTGTCAAACCCTTTTGCTGTGAATTCTCCTCATCAGCTTTCCAGGGGCAGCCTGATCTTCACTGGAGAAAACTATCAGCAGGGCAAATGGAAGTTAGAGAGGTGGGCCAGGTGGATCCATTTATGCTTTTCAGGACCTCTTTTAAAATTATTAGAAGACTAATCTTCATCCTTCCCCTTCTTGTCCATGAACTCAGATCCCGAGAAGTTCCCCAAATGTTGCCACTGGCCCTCGGTGTGGTCAGGAGGGCATTAGCCCAGCTGTGTTTATGAGGAATGCTCTATACTTTACAGCATAGGTACCCAGTCAAGCTACAGAGTTTTCTGAGAAAAGTCAGCGTTTGAGAAGTTCCTGAGCTGCACTGAAAAGAGGGGGGAAAATAAAACCATTGGGTTCAGCTCCATCATGGGATGTAAATTGCTCCCAGTGGGAAAAGCATCTGGCTTCCTGTCAATCCAGAGGGAGACAAAGGAACCCTTTTCCATCTGTTCATCTGCACCAGTTGCATCCCAAATCTTTCTTCAAGGTTCCCTGTCTCAACAACTCCCAGGAGCCATGGCTTAAGTCCTCAACTGGGCATGCTTATTTGCTTAGGCAGTATCTTAATTGCAGGCAGATTATGAGCATGAGGCACTGCGTATCTTGGCCCTGTTTGACTCCCTGGGCCATTGTAGTCTGTCACCCCCCATGCTCTGGCACTTCCTGGTGAGCCTTCTCTATTGCTGGGCTATCCTGAAGAGCCTACTGGGTACAAGAGATGTAAACACTTAGGAAGCAAGTGGAAAATACCACTAGGAAACAATGGGAGCCAATTGCTCCTGGGGAAGCTGGGTATATTGTTACTGGGATCTTGCCCAATCCTTTTCCTTAACCCTGAGCCATTTTCAGGGCTCCAGAGACCTGCCTGGGGACATGAAGAGCTGGTTCCCTCAGAGTGCTCTGAACTGCAGCATTAAATCTGTCACAAAGGTAGCAACCCCATGTGTCTTCAGGGCTAGATCTCAGGGGAGAGCACTTTCTCTTTTTTGCTAAAGAGTAAGGCACACATTTCTTTTTGCTGTTAAGGAAACATTCCTTTTGAAAGGCCCCAGACTGCCATGTGCTCCTGTGAATGGCTATCACGAGCTGAAACAGCAGCACCAACCCTCTCAGTTGATTGCCAGGGACAGGAAGGGAGTTTTCTTGCAGATGTGGGGCTCTAACAGAGTTTTTCTGTATTTCAGCAACAGTTGTATTCCCCTTCCTCAGTCTGGGTGTACACATATGTATTTCTGCTACT
Source organism: Campylorhamphus procurvoides (assembly GCA_013396655.1). Classification (NCBI taxonomy): domain Eukaryota; kingdom Metazoa; phylum Chordata; class Aves; order Passeriformes; family Dendrocolaptidae; genus Campylorhamphus; species Campylorhamphus procurvoides. Next base: position 182,901 of record WBMV01008849.1, read on the forward strand.
CTAGTCACCCACACACGTGTGTGAACACTGATTATTTCCATTCCAACACTGCCCTTTGCTGCCTGCCAGGTGCTCTCAGGGCTGTGCTGCAGGGGCTCCCCAGGTCTGCCATCACTGAGCCCTCCCAGTAACACAGACACCGGGGAAGAGCAGCCCACCTGCAGTTCCTCAGGAGCTGGGATGTGTCTCTGATCCATCCATTTGGACCAAGGGCTCTGGAAAGGACACAGTGACTGCAGCTGGGGATATATTATCTCACTATGTGAGACAGGAATGCAGTTACTCATGGCGATGCTCAGCCAGAAATAATTTAGTATTTGAAAGGCTGAGGAGCACCTTTAAATTCTCTATTAAAAAATTTCCAAAAAATAGAGAATCCCAAAACTAATTCTCACTCACTCCCCAAGAAGAGTTTCTCTTTGATTGGAACAGAATAGGAAAGTATTGCATCTTTCAGTTGTGTGATCAGGACTGCTGAGTCCACTGGCATCTGTTTACATCTGTCACATCATCCCTGCTCTACTCAATACCTTCCAGCCCAGCTGTGCATGGTGATGTAGGTGTGACAGTCACAGCCAGGACTGTGTCCCAGCCTGCGCTGCCACTGCCACTGAGCTGTGTTCTCTGCACACCCTTCACACCCTGGGTATGGGGGCACCAAGTGTCTTAGTGCTTCCTGCATGTGGGGTGGGAGACAAGAGGTCAGACAGGCAGGAAAGAGGTGATTTATGGTTCTGATGAGCCATCCATGACTCTTACCCAGCCCTTGCCTGGTTTCTGTGCGTGTGATACCTCCTGGCATATATTAATACTCCCCCAAGCTCTTCTCACGTCATCACTGAGCTTCTGCTGCCACCAGCAAAGCCCTGGACCTTCCTCCCACCCGCAGGAAAACACTTATCTCACAGCCTTCTCCTCCCAAGGCCACAACCAATGTCTCTCCCTGGTTCAGCTGCCAAGGGATGTTCCTGCAGAAGTCTGCTCACGCCCTGTCACTTTTCTTGTCTGTTAGCTAAATATAACACGGGTGATAACTCTGCTGGCACAAGGTAAATGGCCATAATTCTTCATTACAGAGCCTCTGCTTGGGATCCTGTGTTGGAATAGAGAAAGGAGACAGTTTTTCAGGTATGTGTCTTGTTGCCATACTGTACTGTGCTGTTACACATTGCTTAAATCAACACAGTGATGCACTAAACACTTTCACATGAATTGGATCTAATTTGTTTAAAAGTATGTATTTCTAAGCATTTATATCTGATGCTATATAGATATCACTCATTCCTACTTCAACAGAAGCCTTAACCATTCTCACATGTTGAGAGGGCTGGAACTCAAGGGAAAAGAGTTACTGCTCTGGAATACAAAATGTTTCCATACAATTAATATAGAGCAGAGGGTGCTGATAAAGCATTTAACAAAGTGCTCTTAAATATGGCCCTCTGGCAGTTTCATTTGTGCTGTGCCCACAAACCCCTTCTTTCTCTTACCTTAAAAAGTAAGTTTCAAGGTTCAGTGTCTTTAGGCAGCTCCAAACAGTGTGAATTCCACCTACCAGGCATTCCCACCAATGGGCAACAAAAAGTTCCTTTGGCTCAAGATTGAAAGAAAGCAACGTGTCTTGGAGGTCAGCCTTGTGTAGCTGAAACCAAGTAATTTTTTGTTCCATTTCTGCCCTGGAAAACAGCATTTATATGAAGTGTTGCTGCTAATGTGATTGCCACGTTCAAGAGAGTATCAGCAGAAATAGGAAACAGGACCTGGACAATTTATGTGTTCTGGGGCACAGACAGGATCAGGCTTCCTGCAGAAATGGAAGAGCTATGGGTAATTTTTTTTAAAGTGTGTTGTTCTGCAACCTGCTATTCAATGTCCTGGGGAATTTGTGAGGAAGTGAGAGGTACAGAATTCCCTCCTCTGTGTGGCTGCATTGAGATCCTCAACATTCACCTCGAAGGAGAATGAATGCTTCAAGTGCCAGACTAGTCTGGGCGTGGGCAATCCTCACACTCCTGCTGAGCTCTGTCAGGCCAGACAGAGGGAAGGGATGAGCACCACTCTGGGGGAAGCTGGCTGGGAGGAGAGATCTCAGTTCTCTGCCCCCAGGTTCTCTCCTTCCACTCTGTTGTATGTCAGGCAGAGCAGGAGCTCTCAGGACTCCTCCCTTGCAGGTGAGTGCTCTGATCCCTGTACTGCACACTCATCCTCCCTTGCTCCAATCTCTTACATTTCCACCTCTGCTATCAACAAACTGCCCTGTTCAGGTTCTTGAGAATATTGGGACAGGTGTTTTTCTTTGTAGAAAGTTGTGGGCTGTTTCTAAGTGGATACCACTTTCATGCAAAGCTTACTTGGGCATTGTGGGAGAGCTGGGATTCAGGACATACTAAGCTGAGGTCTTATTGCAGTTATCAGTAGCTATAAACCAAGCCTGATGTTAGGCAGCTTCCCACTTAATCTCTGGTTGAGTTTGGACAGGGGATTTTTACACTCCTGTACCACATACAGAATGTATGACCCCTCTTAAGGTTCTAGTTTTCACTCTGGAGCTCCAACTTTCTGCACTGCTGTGCCCTTTTGGGACCTAGCTGACTCTAGTGGTGCTGCTGGGCTGTGTGTCTGCTCTGAAATAAAGCCTGGGTGCTGTTCTACACCCAGTTAATTCCTGGCCTCAGAGAGACTCCTCTGCAGTCTCTTGTTCTCCTAGTGGCTAGTAAAAAACAATTTCACACCTGACCAGGCATTTATTTTTCACAGTATGCCTAAGAACTTTCAGAGAGCTGTTTTTCTGGTCTCTGAACAGACCAAAGATCAGCTGCCTTGTGTGATCAGGTCTTCTTAGCTCAGTCATTGTGCCATAATTATACACTTGTACACCTTCTAGATAGAGGCTCATGTTCAGCCAGCTCCAAATAATCAAGGTCCTTGGAGAATTACTTAATTCTTATTCCTAATGTTCACTTTAAAAAGAACAAAACCATGTGTCTGATTCTCTGAATTATTTCATGTGCTTTCTTTTAGCGGAAAAGGAGTTCAGTTTTTTTCCCCTCTGAGAATACTAGTGTGCACATCCCAGAAAGGAAGAATTTCCCCAAGAAGGCATTTTTTACTGTGTTATTAACTCTGGAGTACCTGCTCTGATGGTGGAATGAGAATTATTGGCTGGTTATGAGTTGAGAATGCTGGCAGAGGAGATTCTTTGTTATGTCAAAGGTGATAAGCTCTGATATATTGCACACTGCTGCAACAAAGGGTTGGGGGGAAAGAAAAAGTGACTTGTGCAGCAGTTGCATCCTTTGAACCAGGGAATGGTTTCATACATGCACTTCCCTTGTGGGAATGTTTTCAACATGTGCTCCACAATCCACACGGAACACTGTTATTGCTGGGGCTTTAGGGGACAGGAGAGTCCACAAACATGCAAGTTAAAGGGCTTATGTTAATTTGGCTTATTGTCAGCATTGAAAGGCTGTGTGGATCCTGCCTCCCGTGGATAAACACTGTCTTGTTCACGCAGGCTGCCCATTTGCAGTTATATAACCCCAGCCTTGGAGCCTGGGGGAACTGATGCAGAAGGAATAAGTACCCACATAATCCTGCTTCTGCCTTTCCTAAACGGATCTGGTGATTTGAACCCCGTGCTCTGCTGGGAATGGAGTGCTGGGACTGCTTTGTGCTGCCTTCCACCAGGCCAGGGCCAGCCTTAGGGGCTGGTACAGCTTCCCCAAAACTCCGGAGCCAGCCCCAGAAGAAAAGAAACAGGAGGGTAGTGTGGAGGAGCCTCAGGGCAGGGAGGTAAAATATCTGAAGCAGCTGAGAAATGAGCCTGTGGTATAAAGGTTAGCTGGTCACAAAGAGGAGATAGGAGCATCTTAAATCTTTACCTGAACACGGGATCTGTACATACCTGGAAAGCACAAAACCCATGTGAGAGATACTGAGTGGCTGAGTAAAATAGAGGCTGTTTTTTCCTGCAGGCCACCATCACACAAGAGAATTGACCTCCCTTTTTGACAACAAGTAGCAGCCCTGGGACAATTAAGGGAAGAAAAACCATGTGAAAGTCACAAATCTTCAGCGTATAGCTTTAGATGAGAAGAAATGTAGATACAACAGTCATAACACTGCAATAGTCTTCTCAGTATTAGTATTCCTGGGAAACATAAAATTGAACTCTTTGGGATAACTCCTGCCTTGTGTTGCAAACATCTCACCTGCTTCACTGTCTCTCAGAAAGCCCAGTGAAGCTTTGGGCATCTTTTAATAGACCACTTCAACGTGGGGACACCTTGGGAACAGTTCAGGCAGGTGAGACATTACAGTAACAGGTATTTCTTCACCAAAATGAAATCAATTTTTTGATGCAATAATCCTGAGCCTTGACCACTTGTTTTCAAACAGATTGCATGCATGGTTCCAGTTTTTGTTTCCAAAACTGCAGATGTCACAAAACAACAGCCACGGTGAATGCTAACATGGAACCAGATAAATGCACCTAAAGGTTTGTATTTTCCTGGCGCCTTTATAGGTATTTTGATATGGAATTGGAGCTTCCCAAGGTTCATTGATGAAAACCCACTGAACTCTCTCCACCAACCAGACGACTGGCCCTTGGCTGCATGACCATGAAGAAGGGATGGGGCCTAAGAAGGTGCAATTCAAGAATCTTTTCTGACCTGTCCCTTTGCCCTGCTCCAGTTTGCCCAGTATCTTGCACGTTTCCTCCCTGGTGAGGAGCAGATATGCTGGAGAATGCTCTCTCCCTCAATTAGAGTGCAGACATGAGCACGGTGCTGCCTTTTCCTCTCTGCTGTCGGGGTCCAACTGGGAACACTTCCGTGGATTGATTTGCAGGGCCCATTATGTTTAGGAGCAGCAAGATTTGACAAATTATTTGCTTCCCCCGCTGGCTTTATCAGTAAAGCTGTCCCAGTTTGACTGAGTGCCAAGCTGTTTGTCGTAATCCCAAGTGATGGGAAATGGACCAGAGACATTCTGATTGAATGGGTGAGAGGATTCACTCATGAATTAGAAGACAAGAATCTGGCACTTGCAGAATAATTATGGTTTGTGAAACCCACAGAGATTATAGTTGTTTACCATTATATTAAAAAATTCAATGTTCTGATTGGCTGGAGGAACTAATATTAAAGATCAGCACAGCTTTTTGGAAGTTTGCCATAATAATAACAATAATAATTATTCTTATTAACAGTTATTAAAACTTATCCAAGGTGCCTGCAATCTCTCTCCCTGCATCCACTTATGGTAAATGAAGGGAATAATTTTGCAGGTGCTTATAACTAATTTTAGTAACGTAATTATTAATTCCCTTTTTCCCTTCCCCTTTTTTTGCACAACAGTGATTAGTCATTAAACAGCGAAGGCTCAAACATTCCCTTTGGAAAAAAGTGTGTCATGTGGTGGGACAGGAATGGGAACCTGGTGCCCCGCTCCCTGTTCCTTGTTGTGCTTTGTAAATCTCAGTTCTGGGCACAGCAGAAGTTTACCCAGGACAACAATCATGCCCATGTGCAGGTACTGAAGGCTTTTCCTGAGGGTTCCCAAGGATCAATCACAGGTTTGAATGTTCCCAGCTAGAGCCAAACGCTGCTCTCTCTTTATGGTGAGTTGTGTGAGATCACACAAACTCCCTTCACTCTTTCAGTCACTCTGGTGACACTGAGCTCATGGATTAGTCCTTGGGCCCAACCAAGACTTCACCTGGACCAGTTCAGGATCACAGAATATTCTGAGTGAGAAGGGACCCACAAGGATCATCCAGTCCAGCTTTTCAGTGAATGGCCCATACAGGGATCAAACCCTGGCATTGTTAGCACCAAACTCTACCCAACAGAGCTCCTCGCAGGTTCGGTGTGCCCTTATGGAGGAAATCTTGAATGGCATCATTCAGTTGATTGAAAGGGAAATATTGAGCAATGGGAGGTGAAACAAGAACAGGTTTTTTTTCATTTTTTTTAGTACTGACCATTGCTGTGGTGCTGGAGGGGCCTCCACATATGAGCAGTTATACTCCAGGGTGTAGGTATATGGAAATCTGATTCCTTTTTGGCTCTCTGTTGCCATGCCTCTGCCACCCTTCCTCAGTGGTATTTGATCAGTGATAGCTCTGAAATTAGTCTTGCCCCAGACATTCATTGTCTGTGCAAAAATCCTACTTTCACCTGACCAACTGTGAACATTGTTCATAAAGCTGTGAATTCTTGGGCAGGCAGGGGTGGCTGAGGTGTGGTCATTCCCTTTTGGAGGGAAGAGCGCCCTCTGAGCCACGAATAAGGTTTGGGGATTGTCTAGACTGTCTATTCAGAACATTCATGAGGTGCATGTCTGTGTTTCATACAGGGAGCAGAAATTATGGCCTGTTGCATTAGAACAAGCTCTGGGCACAGCAGTTTTTGTGTCTGCTTTCTTCTCACAGTCATAACTTCACCTCCCCTCCTCTTGCCCCCTGTTTGCCCCAAGCCTCTGTCTCTGTTGTTGCAGCTACTTCAGTTTTTACCATCTTCTAAAATCCAAAATGTGTTGGCAGACATATGAGCTGGGACCAGGACCTAGTCCAGTCCTCATGTCTCCAAAGGCAGCATGGTGACAAGAGCTTGTCCACCTGTGAACCTTGAATTATGTCCCACTCAATGTCCCTTCCATGGGCTGACAGTGGCCAAATAGCCATTTTTTTGGGGAAGGTGAGGGATATGGCTTTCAACCCTCACTGGGAGAAAACTGAGCCTGCTTCTTCCACTTTTGAAGATCAGGCTACTGTAAAAATAATATCCACTAGTGCTTCCCAGAACTTTACAGAAGTTGGCACTTATTTTGTAAGGAGTGTGGACGTGTCTCTGTGCTTTGTGCACCCTTTAATAACACCTGCTCTCACAAGTGTCAGGCAGTGAACCAGCTGATTTCAGGTCTTGATTAGGTGCAGGTCTCATTGTGGGTTTGTGCAGAGGGATGAACCTTCAGGGAGCCTTATCCTACAAAAATGCACTTGCCCCGGAGTTGAGGCAGCTCATGCATGGCAGAAAGAAATGGTCCACACTTTTAGCTTTAGGCACTAAAATGCCACTGAGGTATCTGCTTAGGCTTTGAATGGGAAGGGAGTAGCAGAAGCTGAAAGGGAAACCAGGGCACGGAGTCTTCACATTCAATTGGTTTGTTTTGTGCACTAAGACCACTTGGAAGGGGAGGGTGTCAAATACCACCTGATCCTTGTGGGTCCCTCCCAGCTCAGGATATTCTGTGACAGTCTGTGGTCAGTAGAGTACCAGTTTGTACCCACAGTTTGTGGGCTGAATGCTGCTGTGGGTGTTTTTTGTCCACAGTGCTGGGTAGTATGAGCTTAATAAGCTCATGAGCTCCCAGTGAAAGAAACTCCTTTCCACACCCATTATTCTGCACAACAAAATCAATACTCTCCTAGGCTTTGTCAAAGAGGAACAAAGGCCCTGTACTGCTGGTGTAGAAATAATTACCATTCACCCACTTGCTGTGGCTGAGGGAATTATGCAGGTCCTTTAACCCAGTTCCCAGCAGGTAAAATATCCATAATGACAAGAGACAAACTAACATGGGCTGCTCTCTTTGCATGTGCTTTTCTTTAACCATAAGAAAATAGGTATTTTGAGAATTAGAAATTTTTTGGTGTCATAAAGACTTGAAAATGAGATTTAGAGGTTTAAAAAAAAAAAAAGACATGTCACCTAACCTCATTATTTAGAAACCAACTCACCCTCACAGTCAAGTGTGGGTTGCGAGGCCCTGGCACAGGTTGCCCAAAAAGCTGTGGCTGCCCCATCCCTGGAAGTGTCCAAGGCCAGGTTGGAGCAACCTGGGCTGGTGGAAGGTGTCCCTGCCTGTGGCAGAGGGTGGGACAGAATGAGCTTTGAGGTCCCTTCCGAACCAAACCCTTCTGTGATTTTTTTTTCTGAGAATCAAAACAGTTGCATTCCCACTACTAAGAGAGTATCCCAGTTTACACTTAGCAGGCAGTGGCTTTCCTGGGTTTCAAGAACAGTTTGCAGGCTGAAAATCAGGAGTGATGTAAAAGGAATGGTTATTATTTTAAAATCTCATTGTTGTAGCCTATTGCCTGACCTGGGAAAGGAGGAGACTGCAGGGCTGCTCCTCAGCCCTGGGCTGGTGAAACTGGTCTCCTGCCACTCTGAGATTCACTGCTGAATTGGGGTATCTCAAATAAGCTGCAGTTTTGAGCAGTCTCCCTGCATTTCAGCTGTGATTCCAACTGCAGTTCCGTGCACCACCTGTGACTGGTCCCACAGAGTGCCATGGCCCCAGACCTCACCCAGAAACATTTCTGCAGCCCGTAAGGGAAGATGAGTGGTGTGGGACCTATCCTTCTACTCAGGATATGGAAGTGGGAAGAGGTGGAAGTGTGAAAGAGAGAAAACGGAGAAGCTTGTAGTATTAGAGAGAAAATTGCGGCAGGGTCAAAACACATCAGAAGGTTGAAAAGAACATGTGGGAGTGACAGAAGAAATCCTGAAGAAACCCCACCTCTATCAGGTAGAGTAGCACTGGAGAGAAGAAACCAAGCAAGTCTTGGCTCTTCAGGGTCTGACCTGGGCAATAGAGAGCAGGGGAAGGGCCAGCTCGGGGGAAGCCAGTGCCCAGGCAGAGGTCAGGGGTGAGACACCTGTCTCTGAGGTCAGCTCTGCACATGGAGCCTGGAGAGAAGGGCATCCTTCACCCCTCCTGCTCCACTCTTCTGCCAGGGGTAGTGTGTCCCACCCATGTGCTCATGGTGAAAAATCCACCACCCTGTGCTGTGCTAACAGTCAGCTGTGGCCATGCAAGATCAGCACCTTGGTAGAATCTGAGCTCACTCCCTCTTCTACAAAACACACTTCTTGTAGGGGAAAACAAGAATTTCAGAAGAAGAAAGTCAAATTTTTGTTCTAAGTCAAAATGTGCCAGGAATGCTTTAGAAGGATGTTTACAGGGTGTGCTCTGTGCATACACAGAGTCCTCTGCACCCTCTCCTCTGTGTCCTGTACATAGTGAGGCCACAGCAAATGTCACCAGGCACATCCCTAAATAAGACAGGCCACTTTGGGGAAATGCACTTTTGCAATGCCATTTCTTCTCACGAGAGGCTTTGCTTTATAAGAGTAACCTCTGGCCAAAGGCTGTAGTTCCTTTGGCATCAACAGCTGATTTACTGCACTGACAGAGTCACAAACCCATGGACTATCCTGAGCTGGGAGGGACCCACAAGGACCATCCAGTCCAACTCCTCTTCCTGAGATCCAGCCTAAGCTTCCCCTGACATAACTTCATGCTCTGACCCAGCTTCATGCCATACATCTCCAAAATAATTCAGAAAGCTTCAGTTAAAAGCTGTCTTTGATGTGAGGCTTTGGAAATTATACCTGCAAAGTGATTTAACTTCTTCATGAACTTAATCCGTGTTGAGAAGGATTTATCTCGGGATTTCTGTTTTATTAACAGTTCGTTACTTTATCAAACAAAAAAAATATTATTCTGTTCTCTTTTTACAAATATGATAATTTCAGCAAGTGAGGCTAAAACGTTTTGGTTGGTGCTTTTTATTTTGTTCTGCCTTGACCTATTCTCCAGTTAACCCCCAGTTAAACCACTGGAGGGCAGGATGGAAACAAAGGAAAGCTGTTTCCAAGAGGGGACTCTCCCCGGTGCACAGATTTGTGTGTGTAGGACATGTATTTTCAATATCCTGCAGCCCCACTTCTAGTCATTGGGATTAATGCCTTAAACAGTCAAATCTTGGCACAGATAATTAGAAGAAAAGTTTAATTATTTTGAATAAGAGTAAAAACTTCTTATTTAGCAAATTCCTTTGGCAAGTCTGATGAACAAGCCTCCTTGAGTGTTCAGGTTATACTGCTGCAGAAGAAACACCCCCAAATTTAAACCCAGAAGCATCTCTTGGACAGCAGTTTGAGCACAGGCTTCAGCTGATTGGTGGCATCACTGACAGATTTAGGGAGTCAAAATTTGGTGTCTGGCTTGGAAATTCACTTACTTTTAGGAAAACACATAAGCAGGACTAATTAATTAATTTCTCTAGTTGCATCAGTAAACCCACAATTATATATCTTGCTATAAATATCAATCTTTTCATGTCTTTGGTGCAAATGTCCCAGTATAGCTGTAGGAACTCTATTGTCTCCATGTATTTGCTACTTTTTTTGTTTATTGTTCCAGTTATTTACAAGTAAAAAGATTTAGGTACTAATTGAAATGATTTGGTGAGTTGTTGAGGGGCAGTTTTTTGTGGATTTTGTTTGTTTGTGCTCTTGGGGGCGTTTGTTTATTGCTGTTTTTTTGGGGGTTTGTTTAAGGAAATCTATTCTGCTCGGCAGCAGTGATGCGATTAAGAGCACTCAGCAAAACCTCAGGAGCATCTCAAAGAGTCTGGCAACATGAAATAACACCAAGGAGGGAATGTTCCTATCACTGCCATGAGTTGGTTGCTACAAATGAACGTCCCCAACATCTGTTCTTGATCCCCACCCCAAAAAAACTGATGGGAAGAGTGGCCTTTGAAGAGGATGTATTAATCTTAGTCCTTGTGGTTGAACAGGAAGGAACAACATTCCAAGAGCACATTTTTGGCTGCTGAAGTGCCACTAATTCAGTGTTGTGGTTGTCACTCCCGAGTGAGGACAGGCTGGTCCCTGCGTCGTGCTTTGCACCAGCCATGGGGGTTCCTGCATTTGTTGTGATACATTAGAGCTTCTTTTTGGGATTGTTTTAATGCCTTCCCTTGTGCCATGTAAAACAGCAGATGCCAGTGGGCCTGCAGCATCCAGCAGTGATGGGAAAGCTGTGGAGATTTATCTGCAGTGCCCCACCAGCTCCTCAGCAGGCAATAAAAAGCTGGTGCCAGCAAGCACAGTTCTGTTGCAAGTCCAGCTTCTGCACTTGCTCCTGCATTGTCTTGAGTGAAGTAGAAAGAAGCTCAGGCTCAGCTAAGCAGTAAAGTGCTTGGGTAATAAAAAAGGCATCTTTATTTCAAAAAAAAAAAGGAAAGAAAAAAAGGAAAAAAAGGGATTTGTCTAGACTGAGAAAATCAATGGGGTTAGAAGGTGCCTCAGGTGATGAGTGCAGTAACATCTATTTGAGCAGCACACACACCAGAGACAAAGCTGGTCCCACTGGGGAGCACTTCCCGTGGTCCCAGGGAGCAGGAAGGCAGGCTGTGACTTCTGGCAGCTTTGTAAGGCCTTCACTAATTTATTCTCTAGGCAGTGTTTAAGATATATGAGTTAAAGTTTGCAAAGTCCCACCTACTCTCCTGCCAGCTCTCCATGCAGTTTAGTGACCCAGCATCTTCCCTGAGGGTGTTCCACTATTCTGTCCCAATTTGATCTGGGCTTAGAGCAGGTGAGGTGTCAAGAGGCTGGAAACAGGTCAGTCCTAGTGCAAATACATATGCTGTGTCTAACCTGCCTGCTTTTGTTTATCTCCAGACAGACCAGGAGAGCTGGTCTCAGGAGCTCTGGTCGTGTCCTGTCCAGGCAGTGTGGAGGGAGATGCCAGCCCAGGAGATAACCTGATGAAACGATATCTCTGGGAGCTGCAGGAGCCCCACAGCTGCACCTGGCTGCACATCCCCCTCTCCCACGTGGGGTTGGGCTTGGGGTGCTCTCCCCAGGCACGAAGCAGCAGCACACACACCTATTTCTGCCTCTGAGCCCTCATTTTACTGTTGGCCAGTCTTACATTTTCATTTTTCTGCTAACCCTGTGTTTATCTTTTTTTTTCTTTTTTTCCTACACAAGGTGAAATTGTATTTTTGCCAGCCAGGATGGAAATCCTGCTTCCATTCTTAGCAACCTGACAGGTTTTTACAAACCAAGGATACCAAGTGAGTATAACAATGTGTTTTCCTTGTGGTGAAGACAGCATTTAAAGTACAGAACAGCGATTAAAGGCAGCAAAAAATGCAATTTTGATGTTTTCCAATTTTTATTATGGTAGACAGGTAGTTTCATGTTTGAGATAAGCCTATCTGTAAGTGAAATAATTACTCTTTAATTAAGATAATTATAAAAACAGGAATGTAAATACTCAAAGTATAGTATGCCTCAACATTTTTCCTTCCACATTATCCACAAACTTATCTTGCATACCTAAACCCTGTTTTCACTTAATGATTACAACAGCATATGCTCAAAACTGAAAACAGAGTAAGCAATTAAATTGTATGTAGACTGTTAAGTTTAATAGCTGAGAAAGACTTTTTGTTATCATTTTCCTCATTTCTTCAATTCTTATCTTTCAATCTTATTTTCTAAGGAACTAGTGGGATTCTCCCCCTATCTCTGACACTGAGCTTGTTTCCAGCTAGATTGGGTCCAGGGGCAAAGCTGTCAAACTTCCTGCAGATTTCACAAAAATACCTTATCAGAGGCTTTACTAGGACTGGGGAAAGCAGTAGCAGAGAGTGAATACTTATTAGAGAAACAGGTGTAAAATGTTGTGAGTACCCCAGTTGCAGGAAAAGCCCTTTATTTTGAGGCCACAGAGTCTCCAACCATGAGCCAGCACTCAGGGGTCAATCAAACTGCAGCAGCTCTGCTGCTGGCAGAGTGGATTATTTCATCTATTCTGATAAGTCCTATCAAACTGTGAATCTCCTGTGTGTCTTATTAATATATAAATCTACCAAACACAAAAATGCAACAGCAAATTTACAGCATTGTTCTATTCTGACAAAAGAAAAATTAAGAATTAAGAGAAAATCAACTCTTTGCAGTCCCAGAGCCTGTTATTTCTAAGCTCATTCCTGTTCACTACATGATAGTGAACAAACATTATTACAGAATAATGGCAGTTTTTTAATTCTATTTTATTATTTTTTGTAATAAAAAGGGACTCATGCATATGGAATTAATGGTCTAGGGAAATACTCATATGCCTAAGTGGTCTCTTGTCTCTTTGTGGAAGCTCCTTTCTCTGTGTCTGTGCTGCAGAGAGGTCTGTGGGGTTCCTGGTTGAGTCTCACAGTGCTGCTCTCTGTTAATAATAACATCTGAGTAAGATGTTTAATTTTCTCTGTCCCCCTTTCCTGACACTGCAGAGCTTGACAAGCAGGATCAATTCCACGAGTCCACGAAGCTGTGATTTCTGGCACAGTTGCTGAGAAGCTGTAGGAGAGTATTTCCAAATACTTGGAAGCTGCTGTTGCACATTCATAACGTTGTATTATCACAGTTTGTTGTCTCTGTGCTCTGCCTGTGCTTGTTTCAGACATATATAGGAGCAGTGTGGGAGAAAATCCTCGGGCAGAGGAAATCCCTGGGTCTCCTGTGCAAATGTGGTGCTGTAAATGAAAGCCCTTTGGCCCCAGGGAGAACCAACTAAACAAACAAACAAACTAACAAGCAAAAGTAGCACCTGGATCGATTTTCAGTGTCAATGTCAAGCCATGTTGCTGCCCTTCCCCTCCAGCTGTTTGCTGCTCTGCTGAATTAGGGAGATCTGAACAACCTGCTGGATTCTGTGACACCAAATGAATCTGGAGAGGATGCTGAGTACCCTCAGTGTCCATTGAAAAGGGAGACTATCACATCAGGTGGGGATAAGAGAACTCAATACCTTAAAAATCCACAGTTATCTGATGGCTTCTTCCAACTGGGAAACTCAGGTCATGATCAAGGTAGAAATTCCAAGAGCAGAATTTGTTCTCTAGGAGCTCAGTCCCTGTGGGAAGAGCACTACTATTTTCTGTGAAATGGAGATGGCAGCTTCTAGTTCTGCAGAGATCAGAGGATGGCCAACCCCTCTGGACAGCCCCTTCACCTCAAGGTCTCTTTCAGCATAGATGGAACAATGATTTTGGCCACATCACACAGGTGCCAACACTTCAGAACCAGTGCACGGCCACCCTGAGTGGTGTCAAACCTCACCTGGGATGTGACCAAGTCAATAAAGACTTCCCTTGATTTCAGGGGTATTTGGATTAGGCTTTAGGATGACATTCACTCTCTGGTTATTGATATGTCGGTTTACTGGAAAATATTAAAAAAACTTTCTTTAGAAAATCATTCCAGCACTACATTTGGTTGGAGCCAAATGAGCAAGTATTCCATGTCTCCAGAGGTTCTGACTCTAGGAAGTTCCCAGTCTGATTACTGCCCTGTTGAGGGTAGGATGTTCTTGTACAAGGTACAACAATGAATCCAAGATCAACCTCTGAGGTTTCTGGAGGCTTATAACTTGCTAATTTAATAAAGAAGATGATCAGATGCCCTTTCACTAGAACAGCCTTGGTTTAGACTTGACACTAAACCAACTGTTCGTGGGAGCAAACTGGCCATCCTAAGCTTTGTAAAGAAAATGAGAGAAATCACAGAACCCCAGAATAGTTTGGGTTGGAAGGGACCTTAAGCCCATCTAATTCCATCTCCTACCATGGGCAGGGACACTTTCTACTTTCCCAGGTTGCTCCAAGCCCTGTCCAACCTGGCCTTGGACACTTCCAGGGATGGGGCAGCCACAGCTTCTCTGGGC
>WBMV01008849.1:197466-301621 GCA_013396655.1 Campylorhamphus procurvoides
AACTAATCTTTCTCTCTGTCAGCGTAAAGCCATTCCCCCTTGTCCTGTCACCACATGCCCGTGCCCAAAGTCCCTCTCCAGCCTTCTCATAGGCCCCCATTTTACTTAATTCACATGTACGTGTTTTACTTAATTCTTAATGATCCCCACTGGTCCATTATTTGAGTTTGCCAGTTATTTCTATTTAACTCTTATAGTCTAAGAATTGCTATCTTTCAAATGGGAAGTATGTGGACTTCCCATTATAACCCAGTCAATCTTTAAAGTCATTCCTGACTGACTGGGCAGTTCAATTTTCTGTCTGAAGGAGCCTGATCTCAGCTTTGACTTTGCCTCTGAAGACCAGAACTCCTGAAGCCACCTCTTAAAAAATGCTGCCCAGAAATGTTGTCTCAAAGTTCAATAGTTTGAATTACATAGTGTTTTAATGGTTTTATCAAATCATATTGTACTACAGAACGTCCTATAATCTATTTTAAACATGAGTTAGTTTTTGCATGTAACAATTCATATTTATTTACTAAAAATAGCCAATTAAGTTCCCTTAGTGCAGCAAAAAGCTTGAGGATTCATTTTCAACCCTCAAAATTCCATATCCCAAAGGCAATAAGTAATCTATGTATGTGTTTATACGATAACTGTATTTATAGCTAGACATCCCTGTTAAGCCAATCTGATGAGCTTTTGGGGATTGACTTTGAAGGTGTGAGGGGTTGGCAATACCACAAAAGCAGCAAATGAGTCATATCTGTTGAAAAGAGTTTTTATATCCAGGACAGCGCTTTGGTGGGTGTGAAAGGGCTGGTTTGTCTCCCCATGAGGTCAGGAGTGTGACCATTTTCTGTGGCCAGTGTGTCCAGCCTGGGTGAGCTGGTCTAGGCTGGCAGGCTGGCCTAACAGAGGACACGTCCCCACTGTGTGTCAGAAGCCCAGCCTGCTGCTCCCAGATGTTCTCTGACATTTGGTGAATACCAGGGCTTGTCAGTACGTGCCCAAAAGAGGAATGAAGGAAGGGGGAATCTTTTCCAGATCAAGATAATCCTCGCAAATTTCAGGGACAGAATTCTTGAAAACCAAGTGCTGTGGAAATTTATAACCTAAGTTGTTTTTTTTTTCTGGAAATCGGAATTAGAGGAGAGAACCTGAACACCAAGTGTGAGGTGCAAAGTTAGTTATGCAGCCTCCTAACTTGTATATCCAGGCAGACAAACAGGGCATATATAGAAGCAGACAGCAATTCAAAATAACTCCAGGTTAGTAAAGACAACCAGTTCTTGAGTTTTAAAGGAAGCTGAGTGAGTTCTGTAAGGTAGATGGTTCTGGATGCTGCATGTAGAGCACAGATATTCTAATTTAACCATTACTGTGATTTCTAAATGGCCTGTTTACTGACACTCTTGACAAAGCTGCCAGGTAGAGAATGACACCCAAGGGATGTGGGCTGTGCAGTGGCACTGCCAGCTCAGTGCTGGGACTTCCAAAGTTCTGCTTGGTAAACTTTACCTCTCTTGGGTGTCCTTGGTGTCCTCTGAGGGTATAAACCAAAAAGCTTCACATTTTAAGGCTCTTATTAATCCAGAGAATGAGTGTATTTTTTTGTGAGGTCAGCATTGTTTTTGCTCTGAATGATCTAAATTGATAAGCTCGATACCTCAGGCAGGTATTGATCATTTTAGGGCTTGTTAAAGAAGTAATCTCTCAAAAGTAACACCTGAATCCTTTTTCAAACTACTGTATTTTCACTTCTTGATGTTATTATTCTTTTATTTAATGTAAAAAAAACCACATAGCCCCCATCAGACACCTTCTAAGCTGGACATCAGTATCATTACTACTGTTCTCTCTTCTTTTGCACACCTTGTTTTCCTGCAATGGAGTCTGTGACAGTGCAGCCACCTTACCCCTTTGCAGCAGGTTCACCTTCAGTTCAACAGGATAATTGATCAGCAAGGGTACACCAGGCAGGTGGGAACAGTCTGGAATTTGCCTGAAAGGAAAAAGGATTAAAGGAGCCTGGGTGCATGTGTTGGACTGGAGCTCCCTTCCTGCTTGTAGCTTTGTGGTGGTGCTGTGATTGGTATCTCAGTGCTGCAGGGTTACCTTTAAACAGAACACCAGCACGGCCCACAAACTCACTTTGGAACACTCTGCTTGGGATCATTTATTTTACTTCAATTGAAAATTTCTGCAGGTGTTGGTGGAAAATGTATAGAACTTCCTGTTCCTTGATGAGTTTGTGCTTGTGTTTCTGCTCCTTCCAGCTTTCATCTGGAATTCATCCTGCACTATGTGGTTCAGTTTTATGGTCCTTCACCACATCTTCTTCACAGTAAATGAGGAGAATGCCAGTCAGGCTGCTTATACCTGGTTATACTTGGTTATACCTGGTTACATTTGGTTATACTTGGTTGTACCTGGTTATACTTGGTTATACCTGGGTATACTTGGTACCCAGTGCAGAACTGGAATAGACTGGGGTTACCATTGGCTACTGACCAGCATGTTTGCCAAATGCATGACCTCTAACAGGGATTTTGTGTTGTGGACTCTTGGATTCTATTCTCTGAGGGCTCCTGGTTCCCCTTGGGAAGTTGTGCAAGTTGTTTTCCTCCATATGCTTCAATTTGCTTGTTTGTGAATTGGGATTCCATATGAATGTCCTCTTATAAATTTATTATTCCACTGTTGTCATCGATAGACATGCCCAGCAGAATGAAATACTGATTGCTAATTTCTACCCAATCTCTCCATGTTGTATTTGTGGGGTAATGCTTTTGCCATAGTATCTTTTGTGATAGCACAGGAGATGAGAGTCAGATCATACCCTACGAGGGCAAAAATTGCTTGGGCCAGGAAACACTGGGAGTAGATAAGTCCAAGGAAATGCTTTGAATTTCCTTATCAGAGGAGTGGCATTGCCTTTGTCTCTCTGAGCAGGGTGGAGCCCTGCTAATCACGGAGTGTCTCAGATCCTGGAGGGAGAACACATGAATTCCAGGTATTGCAGGAGGGATGGTGGATTTAGGCAAAATTTGGGTCCTCACTCTCCACTTTCATGCCAGTGTTGGCTCCACTCATGGTGTGTGAGCTCAGGAAGCTGCTCTAACCCTTCCCCTTCCCTGCTGCCCCAGCTCAGGGCTGCAGTGGCAGCAGGGCTGGCAGTGACAGCCAGCTCCAAGCACCACCACGCCGTGGGGGGAACCAGGGAATGGTGCCAAGAAGCAAAGCATTGATTAATGGACTTGAGAATTAATCCTTTTTCATTTTTTTCTTTTGGTGTGCCTGGTTGGGAAATGATTCAAATCATATCCCTTGTAGATTGCATATTTAATAATATGATAGGGAATATATGTAATGTAAAACAAAATTTAGGAATATATTAGTAAGTAAATTGATGTGTTCTGCAGCCTTTATGTATTCCCCTAAATACCATATGGATTTACAGTTCACAATTTGCATTCAAATGTTAGAGATGCTGTGGATGTAGTGTTGTACAGTTTAATGAGATGGGATATTTATGTGCTAAATTGGAATGCAAAACCCACCCTGGCTGAACTGAACCATCCTCACACCTTGTGTGGGCATGAGGTGGTCAAATGACAGAGCGACAGCTCAGCATACTCAACCCTCTGCCCTGTGATCTTACCTGGTGTGTCAGGGGTGACAGGCTGTGTCAGGGGAACGGCTGGAGTTGTGGCAGGGCAGGGTTAGGGGGGATCTCAGCAAAAGGTTCTTCCCCCAGAGGGTGGTGGGCACTGACCAGGCTCCCCAGGGCAGTGGGCACAGCCCCAAGGCTGCCAGAGCTCCAGGAGGGTTTGGATAATGCTCTGGGGCACAGGGGGTGACTCTTGGGGATGGGTCTGTGCAGTGTCAGGGATTGGACTTGGATGATCCCTGTGGGTCCCTTCCAGCTCAGCATGTTCTGTGATCACAGGTGAAGGTCACACGTTTCATGGTGGATGTGACCCTGGGCCTTTGTGAGCCTTGCACAATGTGTCGATGGAGAAGCAGCAAATAAAGAAACCTGGGCCAGGAGAGAGATCTTGGCATGGGGAAAGATTGGAGGTTCAGGTAGGAGAATAGGAGAAAGAGGACTGGGCCACCAAGGGTGGATCCAGTTAAAGTTCTGGGGAAGGGCTGGTCATTTGATCTTTTCCTGCAGCCTTTTTCCTCTACACTAAGAGGGAAAAGTCATAAGAAAAATTCCCCACACACCAAGGGGCAGGAACTAATTCTAAATGTAGTGTCAGAGTCTGATTGCCTTTGGATCTGTAGTGTTGTGCCTCGGTGTCATCTTTGATGTCCCCATGCCCTTTCCCCACTCCTGAGATTGCATTAGAGTGCAACCACAAAGCAAACCAGTAGGAAGTTCCTCGTGCAGCAACACTCGCAGAGTGGTTTCACTGCCCTGGGCTTTTGTGAACGTCTTCTGGAACCTAAGGCAAGTTCAAGATCACTTCTATATAGGCAGTGACCAGTCAAGTCTTACCTGACCCTGTAATTGGAATTGATGCAAAAGTAATTAAGAATTTCCTTTGTTCACCTTTCTGTGTCTCTCACCACACTGCTGAGGACATTTCCATCTCCCTGGGTTAATTAGTCTTGAATTTCCTTGTTTTAAAACACCCTTTTGTTCATTTAAAAAAAAATTATTGGGAATTCTTTTACTGTTTCAGTGTCTGTCATGTGTTACTCCAGTAAATAACTTTAAAAAATCAAATATTGATTTATATGTTTGGCTTCCCTTTGTTCTATACAAGAGCAATGATTTCACTTAGCTATTATGATGGATAAAACTTCAGAGATAATTAAATACATTAAATCCCTAAGGGAAGACTTACTTCAGGTCTGAACTATTCAGACTTAAAAGCACTTGGAAAGTGTTAAACCCACTATCATTTCAATGTTGTGACTTTACAAAGCCCACCAAACCCTCAGTGAGCAGATGCACAAATAACTGTTGTGTGTTAAAGGCATTTGCCTGTTTTCTAACAAAAACATCAGCAGAGCAAGGCTATTTCTTTGGCTTATTGTATATTTTATGTAATCCTTTAATACAGCTGCACTATTTGGATAAGAAATTTGACTTAATTCACTTTTTGAAATGATCTACAGCTGTGGGCAGGTGCTAAGGGTCTTGTTTGCCCAGAACACTGTGGGTGCCAGGTCTGACACTGCTATGCCAAGGGTGGTAAAACCTCTTAATGTGTTTCTTTTCTTCTGCCTTAAACCAACATTTCCTTTTTCCTAGATAAAACCATAAGAATTGTTTAACATTACCACGTTACTGGATGGATTCCCCATCCCTGGAAGTGTTCAAGGCCAGGTTGGATGGGGCTTGGAGCAACCTGGGCTGGAGGAAGGTGTCCCTGCCCACGGCAGGGGTGGAACTGGGTGGGCTTTAAGGTCCCATCCAACCCAAACCATTCTGGGATTCTGTGATAACAAGCTAATCCTGACTTGAAGACTTGTTAGATGTTCAGGATTACTCCTTTGACAGCAGTGTGCTTAGTGTCTTCTGCATCTTCCACATTTGTTCTGGATTGACTCAGGGCTTGCTGTTCATATTAATGCCATTGTCACCTGATTGTCCCCTGGGCTATTCAGGTGAACCAAGCAATGCTAACTAGGAAACTCCAGGAAATCATCAGCTCTGTGAATTATATTTAAATCAAAATATTTATTTCTCATTTCCTTATATGTCAAAAAAGTATTTTTTTCAACTTCAGCTGAAAATTTTGAATAAGGCAAAGCATAAAATTGACTGAAAAGACCAAAAATTTGCACACATAAAATATTAACACTCCACATCAAAATCTATTATACATCCACACTGAAATAAGGAAGGTGGGAGTATACATGTGTGAGAGGTGTAAATACCCTCCCTGAAGGAGGCATTATTGCCAGGCAGGAGTACCACATCCTGGGGCTCTCTCTAGGAGCAGGGCCCATGCCAGCAGAGCTCACTTGTTGCCCAAATCCTTCTCTGTGCTGCTCAGGCAGCCGTGGAAGAGCAAGGAGGGTATCTGGAAGCCCAGTCCTGCCTCCAGGCTGGAATGTGGGAACACAGTTTGGCCATGGGTTTCAAGTCAGATGAGCTGAATCCAAGCTTTACAAACCCATTATTTACCAAATATAGGGAACCAAACAGGTGGGGAGTATTATGCTGGTCCTTCAATTTTTTGGCTAAGATATAATTATGAACAGAGAGACTAAACCCTAGTGTGTATATATATATATATATATATTTTTTCAAATCTTTTATTTTACAAGAAGACCAAGTGTTCATGCTGACTAGATTGGTCTAGGAGGGCCCAGCCTATTTTATCTCTCTTCTGACAACATATCTTGACAACCCTTGGTCTGAGACACCCATTAACCATTTTGAAGCTGTCCTTCCAAGCCTTGTTTGCTCAGCAGTGGTGACGGGCCAGTGCCGCACAGTGCCAGCAACCAAGGCAATCCTTGCAGACACCACCAGCAACCCCAGCCAGCAGGGCAAGGCATCAGGATTCTGTGGGAAGGATATGTGAATCAGAAGATTTATGAGCGAGAGAATGAATCCAGTGGATGATAATGTGGGAGACTTGGCATCTCTGTTTTGCCTGCCTCATGAATAAAACTCAGTATTTGGATGTCTAATGAAAAAAAAGGAACCTCTTTAATATTAAAAGGGTTAATTCTTAACTCATTTCTCTTTCACAGACAAGAAATATTTTCTGTAAGCCATAAATAACACTTTTTAATAAGCTGAGACTTTGATTACTTCATGCGGTCCGACTTGCATTGTAATTCTGCAGAGTCTTTGACACTGTTCCAACAGCCAGTTTCTGTTGTGCATATTAAAAGATCTACATATTTCAGACGTGTCCAGGTCTTCATGGTCTACCAGTGAACAGTGTTATTACTGAAAATATTTGACCTTTAGCAAAATAATTGACTTTTAACGGAAAGTGATTTTATTTTTAAAAAAACCTTCATTGTTTTCATGGGTTACCTGTAATTTATGTTCCTGCACTATACAGTCATTTTTCTCAGACTGCACTAATTTTGCAGTTCAAACAAGGCTTCCATTTCACCCTTGAGCCAGGATCCCTGAGTTTTCTTTCAACTGGAAGCGCACAAGCCAAATTTTTGGAATTGGTTCAAGGTCAAATTCAGTTCCTTGGAGTTTTGTCTTGAACCTGAACTTCAACAAGGAATGAGAAAGTGTAGCTTATTCTTAGTGACAAATACTAGTCAATACACTGATGGTGGCATTAAAGGAGTAAGAGGACTCATCCTGGCATGTGCTTCAGTGCAGGAAGGGCTTTATCTGTTCCAAAGGACTAGAAACTAATTCAAGCATCTAGTTTGTCCTCCTTAATTTGCTTTTATTCATTATATCACTACAATAAGCATTTGGTAGAGAACATTTTTAATGTGGTTCCCTCTCTGACTCCCAGAAAAAGGAGTAAGGAATGAACATACTTACAGGGACTTCTGCAGATGTATGCTGAATTACTTGAAATTTTATTTCCATATTGGGAAAAAATGTGTCTTACGTACTTGGAAAACTAGTTATATCTGTCTAATTAGGAGCACAAGAGATATTAGTTATAATCTATGTGTAATTAAGTAAACTTTCTAGAAGGTTAAGACTGCCCAGGACTGCAGAGGAGTCAAAGTGACTCTAAGGTTGGGGGGGTGAAACAATCTCTTTATTTTAGTGAAGGTCCAAAATCCCCAAGCTCTGATGGGTTTCACCTGGCTGTGTCAGTGCTTCTAGTCCAGTCCCTCAGCACATGTGCCTGCAGAGCATGAACCAGGGTCACCAGCTGTCCTCAGGGGAGCTTTGGCCAGCATTTCTGGAGAACTGGAAGGCTTGTTGGGCCAGTTTCTCACAAATACAGGAGATTTCATATTACTGTTCTCACTCACATTAGGGGAATGTTTCATTAGCTGGCTGTAAATGTGCAAAAAAATGTAGACAACTGTTTGCTAAACTTTAGTTTCTGCAGGAAGATGTTTGGGCAGCCCTGAACACAAGATAAGACCTTGCCCCGTGTTTGAGCTGGATGAGCTTCCTCCAGAAAGCCTGAACAGTTTTCTCTGTTCACAGCAAAACATTAAGGACTTTCCCCCATATCTCCAGTATTTCACTGTCTTTTCATTGAATAAGATGACATCGGGAATCTCTGCATTTCTGTCATTGCAGGTCTCTTGTAGCCTGGAACAGCCTCCACTGGGCTCTCCTGCTCTGCCCCCCTTGGCGATTGCTTTGCTGTGAGAAGAAGCAGCACCATGGATGGTTTTCCACATCCAGTGACCACAGCCGAGAGGGGAAGCAGCTCTTTGTGGTCCAACCGAGCCCCTCTTTGGAGAGTGAAGTTCTGAAGTCCCACAAGGCTCCTCATTCAAACCATCCATGGCTGCTGAGCCTGGCCATGCTTCCCTCCCTGTGGAATTCCTTTGTTCTGAGCTGACAGCTCATCTTTAACCACGATTATTTATGGGTTACCTGATTTTGGCTGAGTTTGGGACTGAGCAATTTTCCAGCGACTTTGTACATGGTGAACACTTCACTAAACTTGCTACAAATGCCTTTGATCAATGTTCTCCTATAAAGCTAATTCTTCAAGGCACAACAGGCTACTGATGTAGTTCTTAGCTGGCTTTTGAACTGCCAGACTGGTGGTGGGCAGTGTGTATATTCTAATTGTAAAGGATAATGGTGTTTATTGCTCCTTGCAATTGCCTTTACTGAATGGTGTGCTGTAATCTGGGGCTTTTCTATTAACTTGCCCAGACATTTTACTCATTTTACCCAGAGACAGTTCTCACTTGTTCAGTGTCAATGAAATAGCTCCTGCACAGCAGCATAGAGGGATATAGAGACTGATAAAAAATTACCTATGAAGGGGAAAGTCATTCTTACAAGCAACACAGAAAAGAGCAGACCAGGGGTGAGAATCCTTTCAGTGTGGTTGCAGGAGCTACAGAAAACCATTCTTAGATAACCTCAGGGAAAAAAGATGCTTGAAAGAAGGATTTAAATGAAAAGTCAGAAATCATCTGAGGCTTCAAGTTTGGAGAGATTGTCTGTAGGATGAGTAGTAGCGTAGAAAAAGCAAAGACAAGAACAGGAGTCTGTAAAAGAAAACTTAGAGATGAATGTAGAGGAATAAACCTTGAAAAACAAATCCCTTGAGACTGGGAGAGTTGTCATGTGCTTTATTTTTTTCTTTCTCAGCTGGTTTTGCATCAAACTTTATATTTTTCTAAGAGGTCAGTAACTTATTTTTTAAGCTACATCAGAAGTTTGTTGTCACAGCACATTGTCATGGCACAGCACCAGAGCAGGAGATACAATATAAAGCACCTCAGACCTTCCTTCAGAGCCTGTGTCACCCAGGAACTCCCAATAACGCTGCCCACAGGGGTCTTAGAGCTGACATTGCATGATAGACTTAATTTAAGATTTTGGGGTTTTTTTGTGACCTGCTCTCTCTGTTTATGAGGAAAAAGAAAGCCAGAAGACAGTGTCTCCAGAAAAGAAAGCTTCCTACCATTACATGCTGCTTTTCATCCTTTGCTGTTCACGTGGAAGGAGCTGCTCTTCCTCAGGTGTCCTTATTTTGCTGTGTTTAAGGATTGTCCCCTGGGAATCATTTCCTAGTCTGAGTTAATTTTGGCCTCTCTGTGTACTCCCTCAGACTCTTGCCTGCTGTAGTTGGTGCTCTTATTCAGGTCACTGGAGTCAGAAATCCAAATGTTGAAGATTTACTTCAGTGTTTAAACACAAGTAATGTAATTTGAAATTTCTGGTGATTTTGTCCATATGACTTAGATGAAGAAAAAAAGGCAGTGATTATTCTTATTTTGCTTTTGAGTTGTGTTAGAACCTGTAATACCTGTGTTTATGTATCTTGTGTAAATGTATTTCCAAGATACTTCCAATTGTACAATAGAAAAGAATTAATTGGGGTGCAAACCCTGGCTGCAAAGATGGATTTACATAGTGTTTGCACATGACTGTGTCCATACAAACATGAGGAGTCACCTACCCATCCCTCCTTAAAAAAACCCCTATCCAAATATTGGTTTAGTCCTGTGCAAAATGAGTAACTCGGTTTCTGATGTCAGAGGATGGATATTCCACATCCAGCAAACACCTTTCTAGACAGGTTTTTCATCCCATGGTCTGCTGGGGCTTTTGTCCCTTCTCTAGTAATCTCATGAGCCAAATCTGACTGGAAAGCACGGAAAGGGCAATGACTGGAAACTTTCCTATGGGAATGAAGCCAAATGGAGTAGGAGAACACAGTGGCTCATGGGTTTGGCAGTAAAGATTGGTATGTGCATCCGAGCATGGAGCTTGTGTACACTTTTTGGAGATACTGCTCTGTGACTGTAACTGGGCTTTCGAGCTCTGCTTGTTCAGGGATTTCTTTGGTTGCATCTCCAGGAATACACAGAAGCCCATTACAAAACACTACCAGGCTTCTTTCTTCTTGCTATTGGAAAATGATCATAAAAGAGAGCAGTGCTCTCATTTGTCCTTCAGCCAAACACAGACTCTTTGTTTCTGTTCAGATCTGGGTTTTCCTTGTCTTTCCTGGGTGTGCAATGAATTCATCTTACAGAATCCCAGAATACGCTGAGCTGGAAGGGACCCACAAGGACCATCCAGTCCAACCCTCAGCCCTGCACAGGATCCACAAGAGTCACTCCCTGTGCCCCAGAGCATCATCCAAACCCTCCTGGAGCTCTGGCAGCCTTGGGGCTGTGCCCACTGCCCTGGGGAGCCTGCTCAGTGCCCACCACCCTCTGGGGGAAGGATCTTTTGCTGAGATCCACCCTAAGCCTGCCCTGCCACAATTCCAGCCATTCCCTGGGTGCTGTCCCTGGTCCCCACAGAGCAGAGATCAGTGCCTGCCCCTCCTCTGCCCCTCCTCAGGAAATTGTTCCTGCAATGAGGTCTCCCCTCAGTCTCCTCTTCTCCAGCTGGACACCCCAAGTACCCTCAGTGTTCCCACACCTTCCCCTCCAGGCCCTTGCCCATCCCCATGTCCCTCCTTTGGACACTCCAATGGCTCCATCTCTCCCTTCCATTGTGTTCCCCCCAAACTGCCCCAGTACTGCAGGTGATGCTGGTCTATCAGGAGATGTTTCAAGGAGATCATTGAGCTGGGGTTTGGTTGCCTTGACCTTGTGTGTGGTTTGCCTTTCTCTTCCCTCTCTAGGTTCCCCTCTCTCATGGAATTCACAGTCAGCCTTAATTCCAGGCTCAGTTTGGGCCTGCCACCCCCTGAGAGGGCAGCAAAGCTATGGATGCTCTCAGTTTCTCTCATTCTCAAATCCCTTGCACTGGAACTAGATTTTCCTTTGGTTTCAATGGAATCTCTTCTTGTTAATCCCAGTACAAAAAAGAGTGGGAGCTGGTCTGCAAATGTGGAATTATTCATTGTGTCTTCATCAGAGCTTTCAAAGATACCCAGTATCTTTGATCTATGACATCATTCATTGTGAAAGCCAAGAGGAGGCATCCTACAACTGAAATGCAAATTCCCAGATATGACCTGAAACGTAAATTCCAGTAATATTCCTCCTCCAGGAGATCTCTTATTTCAAATAAACCCAGTTTAACAAATGTTCCCCACCCCCACTTCTGTCAGCTTTGTGCAATTTAAAAGCAACGATGCACAACTAATTGCTGGTGCATTGTGCTCAGTTACAGCAGCTGGGAATGATTTCCAAAAGTTGATTATTCTTGGATGAATGATTTTCTTACCTGTAGTACATCCAGGATGTGCTTTTGCTGCTGTGACAGACAACTAACCAAGTGTTCTGCCTTGGTGATCCATCAGCCCATGGTGGTGGAATCCATTCCCCACATTGCAGCGGGTATTTCCTCTGATGGCTTCTGACATTGATGTTTTATGCCTGTGTGGTGGACACATTCTCCAGGCCACACTTGGAAGAGCAAAGCCTAAAATGGAATTTAAAACCTTTTCAATTTGATCCAAAGCCTTCAAAAGGTTTCCAAAAAGAAAATGTGTACTGGCAGGGGACAGTGTTTGCAGATTTAATACTCCTACTCTTTTCATTTGTGAAATAGGCAAAAAATAAACAGTATCAAGTCATTCTTCATGGCAGGCAGGTAACTTCAGTGGCCTTGTCAGCAGGCTGAAATTAGCCATAAGTATTCAAACCAATATGACTATCAACACATGTGCCTGTAGGCTGCTCAGTAGGGTTATCTACCAAGGTGTCCAGAAAATATTAGTTCATCCACCAACTCCAAGCTGTCTCTTTTAGATTTGGCAAATTAAGTGAATCTTTTGCATTCAAAGCCACTCACAGAGATGAAGATCAGCTCTCAGTGTCCAACCCTCAATGCTGAAGTAAAGAGGAGGGAAATTATTAAAGAGTTTAAATGACTAGAAGGCCCAATTGGTATTTCTGAAATAAGGCTGCCCAGAGAAGCTGTGGCTGCCCCAGCCCTGAAAGTGTCCAAGCCCAGGTTGGACAGGGCTTGGAGCAACCTGGGCTAGTGGGAGGTGTCCCTGACCATGGCAGGGGGTAGGATGAGATGAGCTTTAAGGTCATCCCTTCCAACCCAAACCATTCTGTGATCCTCTTCTAAATGAGGGATGGATTTTCAAGGGGATTTGGGTAGCTAGAAACAAAAAAAGGCACATCTGGCCTGACACTCACCAGGGTCCTTCAAAGCTTTCTGAAGCCTCCATGGGCACTGGAGCTCTTGGAGGGCATTGCTGTAGGTAGATGGTGCCTGTGGCCAAAAGACCACGATCTGCCCTGAAAGGTGATGCCAGAGGACTTTCATGTGGCTGGATAAGGGAAGTGCCCAGTGCTAATTGAAATCATGAGTTTGAGATCCTGGGAAATACTTGGTGTCTAGGTGGTGTCATACAACAGTGCACTGGGTTTTACTCCTGGGAGAAGTCCATGGGATTCAGCTCCTCCAGTCTCAGTTTATGTTTGCAAAGGAAGTTACCCAAATGTTTGAAAAGTTAGTCCAGGGTGTGTTGCTGTCCATTAGGCTGGAACCTGCCAAGACCAGATCCTAATGTGATTACTTAGACAAAAGTATCACTGGAGCTCTGGAATGTTGCCCAAATTAGGAGTCCAGACCTTGGTTTTTTATGTCACCAGCAATCAAACTGAGGTTATTTCTTAGTGTTCTCACCTCAATAGTATCTAACAAGAAATCATCACACTTGTCTGACAGAACAAAGTATGTTTGCATGTTAAATCTGTTCTTCAAAATCACAAGCCCTGTTTACACCCAGGAAATTGCTTCATTTGTAGCAATTTCCTTTTCTTTAATTCCATTTCCAATTCCCATTATGAAACTCCCAGGCATGTAGTATGGCCCAGTAAATAGGTGGAGTAGGACCAGAAAGGAGGAAATACCTGCCCTTTTGTACGTTTTACTCCTATTTAGAGAAGGAAAATAAGAGAGACATATGCAGAAATTCCAAATGTAAGCAGATAAAATAATTAGCAGCAAGATTAGCAGTTGATTAACACTTTTTTGATTTTTTCCGTCTCTCCCTTCACAACCAGATGTAAGTGGAATATTGTAGCTGACGTGCTAATGGCCCTTTGGTGGAAATTCCAGGGCAGATTATGGAGCTACACCCCTCAGCTCTGCCACATGCAGAGGTGGAGATCCCCATACCCAGCCTGGAGAGGCTGAAGGGCAGCAAACCAGCCCTTAAGCCACGTTCAAAATCAGTCACAGAGCCAGGAGTGAGTGTGAGCCACCTGAAGCCACCCCCTGGTTTGCCCTTTTGACCCCCTTCCTGACACAAAATGTTCTGGGCTGGACTGTGGGAGGCAATTTGTGTTTAAACAGGACCCTGTGGTTCTGCAGAGCTTGCTCTGGTGGACAGAGCTGGTGTTGCCTTCACTGCTCCTTCCCTGGGCTAGCAGGTCAGAAGAGTCACAGGACATGCTGGGTTGGAAGGGACCCACAGGGACCATCCAGTCCAACCCTCAACCCTGCACAAAACCATACCCAGGAGTCACCCCCTNAATGACCCCGAGGGTATTTCCCTCCCATTGCTGTTGGCACGAAGGTGCTGCCAACCTGCCTGTTCCCAGGGCTGGGGGCAGTTCGGGTGTTTGAACACTGGGCAGGGGTGTCCAAGCGTTGCCCTCACCATGTTTGGCCTGTGATTACATTGGTGTCATTGGCACCGGTGCCAGCAGCCCGTGAAAAGGTGGCAACAAAGAGCATTGCTGGGCAGGGAGGAGCAGCGTGTTTTACATGGGACAGGCACTGGCATGGAAGTGCAAGAGCCAGAACAAACAGAAGAAAGAAGAAGTTGGCATATATTTTTCTTGCTTGATAGCAGGACTGACTTGACAGAGGGGGGAGTCAGAATGCTAGGAATTACCTTGCCAAAACCAGCAGTATGGTGTGCTGGCATCATAGCTCACCTCTCCCATGCTCTAGTGCTCTCTCTCCCATCCACAGCCACTCTTTTGGACCAGATTCCAGCTCCCCTTGTCCTTAGGAAAAGCCCCTGTTTCTGCTGGCAAATGTCATCTGATGCAATGTCACTGGGAGCTCCATGTCCGTGTTTATAACAGGGTGTGTAGCTCTTCAGCTTCCTAAAAATAAAGGGAGATATGATTGCAAATCCGAATGAGCCACAGGAATGGGAGCCTCTTTCTCACAGCCATATCATCTTCCATGTGTTTCCTTCTCAGCCTTCTCCATCTGCCCAGCAGCTTCCCCATAGCCCCTGTGCAATCAAAAGGGTGTTTTCCCTCTGAGATCTCTCAGCAACTGTTCTTAGGTGAGGTCTGAGGTGGAGGCTGCTCGCAAGCACTGATGCAAACAGCACAGTTCTGCTCAGCCTCATAAATCTGACATAGTACTTGAAATTCAGAGATACCTCATGAAATTGGGAAAAAATACTAAAACACAGTTACTCTGAGTGAGAGCAGCCAGTTCAGAAATGACAGTTCAACTCCCAGTGCTTTCCACCAAGTTTTCCTAAACAGAGCTGACTAAATGCAGCTCCTGCAAATAGAAAATGCAAAGAGTTCTTTCATGCTCCTTGAAACTCACATCAGTTCTGTCAGATCCTGGGACGCTCATAGGAGGTCTAATTCAGAGTTGTGACTTCAGACCCCAGTTCCTGCAGCTAATTTGGATGCAAGGGTTGTTCATCAGGTTGTAGGGACATTCCAACTTCACTTGCTGCCCCTGGTGTGCCACAGACTTCTCCTGGTAATGGTGCTAGCGCACACAAGTTGACAGGGCCAGTTCCAGGCTACTACAGTTCTACTTGCTGAGGTTTCTTTATTCTCTACTCTGCCCTCTCTTTGTGGTGTAAATAAATTGGAGAAATTTGGGTGAATACTGCCACAGAATACTCATTGTCCTCAATGCAAATGGACAACTACTTTGTTGGAGGAATTTTGTCCATGTCCTGAGCTTAGTAGGATATCCACTTTTTCTGGATGTGTTACCAACAATGTGTTCTGACTGGCACATTTTTGTGAGAAAATCAGCCAAACCATGTATTTTGCATCTTACCCATTGCTCTTTGTTCTTATTTTCCCCTGGGAAGCAAAAGTTTCAAAAACCTTGAACAACCAACAACCGAAAAACGTGAAGAATTTTAACTTCAAAAATGGCCAAAGGCTTCTGATTGACCTACAAAATCCAGTAGAATTGTAGCATTGTCAGACTTGGAGAGATGATCTTTCTGATCAGGGTCAGGCACATGGTGGCTCACAATGTTAACTTCATTTAGAGACTTTAATGAAAGGAACTAATACAGCCAAGGTTGCATCTGGCAAACTGGACTCCCAACCCTGTGCTCAGAAGCTTTGGAGTTGCCAGGGTATGACTTTGACTTTCTGAAGCAGGTAACTGCAAAACTCAGATTCACAGAATCCCAGAATGGTTGGGGTTGGCAGGGACCTCAAAGCTCATCCAGTACCACCCCCACTATCCCAGGTTGCTCCAATGATCCAACCTGGCCTTGGACACTTCCAGGGATGGGGCAGCCACAGCTTCTCTGGGCAGTCTGTCCCAGGGCCTTCCCACCCTCACAGGGAGCATTTTTTTCCTAATATCCAGTCTAAACCTACTCTCTCTCAGTTTATAGCTTTGGCTTAGCAGCAAAACAAAGCAACAGCCTGGTTTTCTGCCATATCCCAGTGCAGGGGCTGCCAATAGGAAGAGAATCACTGGGAAATGTGCCACCAGCAAGTGAAAAAAATGAGGCAGCTCTTCAACAGAATGACAAATACCATCCAGGGGCACTTGCAAAGTGTTACAAACAAATTTGGAAAGGTAACTAGTTTTTAAAACATTCCTTGCCCATTGCAAAAGTATGTGGATGGAAATGGATGATTTCTAAAGTGCTAGAGCCACAAAAGAGTTGTTTTTTCCCACTGCTTTGCTTTTTTGGGGATTTTGGGGGGGGGGTGTTTGTTTGGTTGCTGTCTTGGAGGTCTCTTCTTGAATAATGGCGCCTCTTTCCCTGGTTTCTGGGTCTGTACTGTGGTTTTGGGGGCTGGGAAGTGACAAATCTGTGTATGTCAAATATGTTGGTTGGTATTTCCCTTTATGTATTTATTTAATTCACTCTGAAGTGCAATTGCTCTTAACGCGTGATCTGAGTGGTAACTTACAACTGAGGAACAGCTCTTTTTATCCTGATCTTGCACCTTCTTCTCCATGATGGTTTGTGCAACCAGAGTCAGCCCACAGTAACACTCCAGGGCCCTTGCTGTCCTGTGCATTTGCTTTTCAGGCAGCTTTCCTAAGGCACTATTTGCTAGAGAGAACAGGACAGGCAGGGGGGGAATGAAAATTGCTGAGGGTGGTTGTTTCACTGCTGCTGCTGCTGTGGTCTCCCCTCTGCTCTGACAGCCTCATCTCTGCTGTCCTTCCCCTTGAACCAGCAGGGTGATGGGCAGGGTGTCTGCAATGCTGGAGTTGAGCAGCCACAGAGCAGTGAAGTTTGGGAAGCCCTGGCGTGGCAAACACCCAGCACTTTGATGTGTCAGTGCTGCCCATGACAAATGCAGGGCTGCTCTCTGGAGCACATAAAGCTGATGTGTGCTGGCACCCCTGCCCACGCTGCTGGGTTCTGGTGTTAATAGCAGATTGTGAAGTCAGAGACTTCATCAGGTGTTGTTCTGCATCACTTACTCCTGGAGAATCTATCAATCTTTCCGTACATTCTTGCTCCGTCTTTAAGGTCGTACAGATTTCCTCTGGTTGTTCAAAAACATCATATGAGGTAGAGATCTGTACTTTTTTCTTTTTTTGATCTGCCTCCTGTTATCCAGATATGTGAAAGATTTGTTGTTTTAAAAGGACTTTCGGTGGAAAGCAGGACCAGATTAAAAGGAAAACAAAAAAACAATCACAAAAATGCGAGACTGAGATTAACTGGGTGACTTTCTTAATTGGTCTCAATATAGACCTGGGGAAAATGCAGTGAAACCAGTGCAAGTTCTCTCTTGTCTCAGATAAGCCTTGCATTAGGCTGCAGCCTTCTCTCTTGTGCCATGGAGAAACCAGCCCCAGCCTTTCTCCTGCTGCAGTTCTTTCCCAGCCAGACGAGTTGTCCTACCTGGTTAAACTTGTGCTGTGTGTTTCATGAGTATGTAAAAATCCTTATTGCTGTTCTAAAAATGCAATGCATTCAACAATCCTAATCCAACAGTGCAAGACAACACAGGTCCTTTCCATTAGTGGATTGTGGTAGGTATTGCTGAATCTCGTTCAAACAATTACCATTCAATTTGATGTCTGCAGGCAATGTAATAAACTGGAATACAGTTTGCACTCTGATCAGTCACATGAGAAATATCTGCTTACTGTTGCACACCCTTAAGCATCCTTGTTCATCCATACATTCATTCTGGCAAGGGCTGTGTCCTTTCCACCAGTACAGACTCAAACCAGGGCTTGGTATTCTGGGAGTCAGACAGCATCTTCTCAATGTGCCACCCAAAGCCAGACACTGAGCCCAAAGTCTGAGCCTGAAGAACTGGGTCAAAGCACCCAGCCTGGAGTGGGTGATGGGAGGAGTTGTGTTGGTTCTTAATGTCTTCCAAATCTGGGGGTTTGTTGTTGTTTTGTTTGAGTTTTTTTGAGAATAATTTCATGAGGAGTAGAAGGAAGTGGTGAAAGGAAAGATTTACAAGACCCCTCACAAAGTAGGCTTGGTCCAAATTAATGTTCTGACATGGGGTCTTTTCTAAAGGTTTTGTCTTGTTTGTAGAGAAAATGCAGCATAAGCCTGTCCACAGCTGAAGATCAGGGCCTGTTCTGGAGAGACAACACTCTGCATGGTATTGGTTATCACAGTGCCTCTTAAAAAGAACAGTGGGACAAAGTCAGGTTGAGGAAGTTGTTTTATTAACACAGCTCAAAAAATGAGAAGGAAGAAGTCAACTAAACAAAGAAAGTCAAGGTTTGCAGGATTCTTAAAAAACTATCTTCTTGCTGTAATCTCCCTGCATTCCTAGAGGAGCTGTTCTAGTTTGCATTGTGTGTGGAGCAATTCAGAACGAAACATGACATGGACCTGCAGAGGAAAGGGAGAGGGGATGGGCTGGAAGAGCAAAGGAAGCTCAAATCCTGCCTGTGGATGAAAACACAGCACTTCATGCCAAGAGGGCTTTGCCAGTGGAGTGGCTGCTACTCTGTCAGCTCTGACCCTGCCTGGAGAGATGAGGCTGCAGCTTCCAGGAGTAGGAAGGATCTCCTTGTAGATCACAGGGAGTAAAGGAGTATCTTCTTTAAGGCCAAGGAGGTAGAACATGATCTGAAGTGTGGACATAATTTCTTTTACATGATTATTTAATTCTATTTCAAAAGCTCAGGACAATAAAAGTGCCTGAATTTTTACTGAATGCCATCAGTGGCTGAATTTCTATTGAACACCATCAGTGGCTTAATGAAGTGACATTAGTGTCACTCAAGCCTTGTGTGCCAAACTGGGAGGCAAACTGAAGACTTGCTGCTGTTTCAGAACCTGCCATGAGGCAGGAAGGTGGCTACAGACAAACCTTTCCATGTGTCTGTGCTTTATGGGCTTGCTTAGCCACAATCAGGGATAGTAGTGCTTAATTCCTCCTCTAAAACTGGGATTTTGAATGCAGACGAGCCTCCAAAGTTACTACTAAGACTACTTAGACTAGTCCAAAGTAGTAGACTACTAGCAGACTGCTCCAAAGAAACCTCACCACCTACCCAGGTGGCTAAGAAGGCCCATGACATCCTGGCTTCTGTCAAAGAGAGTGTGGCCAGCAGGACCAGGGGAGTGGCTGTCCCCCTGTCCCCTGTACTGGGTGCTGGCAAGGCCACTCATTGAGTGCCCACTTTTAGTGCCCTCACTTCAAAGAGGAGCTGGAGGGTGCCCAGAGAAGGGCAACAGTGCTGGGGAAGGGGCTGGAGAGTCAGTCCTGGAGGTGTTGAAGGAAAGACTGGCCATGGCATTCAGTGCTCTGGTCTAGTTGATAGGACATGGATCAGTCACAGGTTGGACTCGACCATCTTGGAGGGATTTTTCCAACATAAATGTTTCTGTGGTCCTGTGAAAGGGGTGGGGGCAGGGATGTTGGTTTGTTTGTTTCTTTGCTTGCTTGCTATTTGGTATCATTTTGTTTGGTCGTTTTGCATTTTTGGGGGGGTTTGTTAGTTGGTTGGAGTTTTTTTCGGTTTTTTGTTGTGTTTTTGTCGTGTTTTTTTTTTTTTTTACACAAAAATCCTTATTAAATCCAAAAGTCCATATTTAATGCATCACTTTTTGGAAATGCTTTCTTTCTGGTGGCAGTGTGTGTTGAGGTAACACTGCTTTGCTTCACTGCAGGTGCTCTGCCACCTCCTGACACTCAGCTCATGAGGGCTCACCTGGCTTTTCATTCTTCCTCTAATGATTTATCTGCTTGGTCTCTGGCTTAACTCCCAGTTCAGTCACCAGCTCAACTCAGAGCTGCCTTCATTGGGACATGAGGGCCCTAATTTTTTCCTAAAGCTGTGAGACTTTAGGCCTCATCAAGGAGTTAGAAAGAGAGCTAAAAATTTAGGAAGGGCAACCTCCTACTCCTCAGACTGGTTTTGTTCTGTTGTACCCAAACCACACAGTTAAATCTACCTTC
This sequence comes from Campylorhamphus procurvoides, assembly GCA_013396655.1. Lineage (NCBI taxonomy): Eukaryota > Metazoa > Chordata > Aves > Passeriformes > Dendrocolaptidae > Campylorhamphus > Campylorhamphus procurvoides. The sequence continues at coordinate 217,618 of WBMV01008849.1, forward strand.
CCCAAGAGTCTGGGGAAGCCTGAGTACTTCTGTATCATTCTTAACTTGGGTGTTTGTATAAAAGCTCAACACAAAGGAAAGTATGTGCAGGCACCAGGTTACCACACGTGCTCCAAACACATGCCTTTCCAAAGCTAATTCTGGTTCAGAGGGGATGTAATACAGGGGGAGTGCAAGGAGGCTCCAGGAGAGCTCTTGCTAATTAGCTTTTTTCTATTTTTATGTCTGAACTGTGAAAATTGGCTCTAGCACTCCCTGTGATTATACCTTTAGCTACTACAAATTTTGCTGATGTTTGGTTGAGAGAGAAAGACCAATTATGCAACATGCAGGTGCCCTGATAGCACTCGAAGGTGTGTTGATGAAGTAAACAGCCCTGCAGGATCAATTTTCCCATATTTCAAAGCAGAGCAGGTATTCTCCAAATCTGCTGATGCTGACAGATGTGTCTCTTTACATGTCCAAGTCTCAGTGCCAAACAGCTCCAGAGAATACCAGGAAAGGAGTGACCTTGTTGTATTTCTTCAAGGCTGGGCTCTAATGTGCCATGCAAAGGTAAACAAACGTCACATCTTGGTAGAAAAAATGCTCCTCATCAGGATTTAGGCTGTTGGTAAGGGGAATATGGAGAATTCTCATTAGTGTTTTCTCTGTGGATCCATGTGGAAGTTGCTACAGCAGAGAATGTGGGATGGGATGGGATGGGATGGGATGGGATGGGATGGGATGGGATGGGATGGGATGGGATGGGGATGGTGAGGATACTCTCTGTGCTGCTCCTGCTTTCCCTTTGCGAAAGGCAGAGAGTGCAGAACCATTTCAGGTCCACCTTGTGCATTTTAAATATTACACTGACTACCACAGGGTCATATGAAATGTTTGCAGAGTGAAATATCCCCTCTCTACAGAAAATTCATCTCTACATTATCAAATATGACCCAAAGGGAACACAGGCTGCCTTCCCATAGAATCTCAGAGTGGTCTGGGTGGGAAGGGACCTTAAAGATCATCTCGTTCCAACTCTATCATCCACTGCTCTTGTTCTCCCTGTATCCCCTCAATAACTCCTGACCTATTCCTTTTTGATGCAGCCTCCTTTGGTTTACCTCTGCCACTCTAGATCTTTGGGAATCTCTTGCTCCCTGTAGCTCTGCCTGTAAGAATTTCCCCTTCCTGATTTATGTATGTTCTCCTTGGTGTTGAAAACACTTCAGTCTTGAAGCCCATAATTGGACCAGGCAAATAAAAAGGTGAAATTTTGGTGTGGCCAGAAATGAATCCCTAAGGGACACTTCAGCACACAGAGCCCAGCTAAGATTCAATCCCTTCAAGTAAATATTTCAGCCAAGAACTGGTACCCACAAAACATTAGAAGGGTCAAAAAAGAATTATTTCAAAGCTTTTAAGTTAAGTTGTTGCAGTTTCTATTCTGAAATGAGCTCTATGAAAAAATTGAATAATTAACCCCTACACACAAATCTAGGTATTTTATGTCAAACAAATTCATTTCCATTCATGGGACAGACCCATGTGGAGTTTGGTTGATATCAGTGTCCTAAGTCAGGCAGAAAATGAAGGAGATTTTGGGCCAAGTCCATTTGGGGTGGCTTGGAATAGTAATTGTAATGTGAGAAGGAAAGACAATGTGTCCAAGACATTGGAGTTGTCCAGTTACTGACTCCTTCCACTGCTAGTTAATGAATTTAAATTGAATCTAAAATAGCTGAATCTAGTCTCAAGACAACTAGATATGTTTTACAGGTGAAAAACAACTTGGAGAGTGAAAGAAAAAATCCCTTTTAACCTTTTCACTCTGGACGTTGAAGGGTAATTCTGTAACTTAGTTGTACCTCAGCCTTGGTTTTACCTCTGGTAAATTTAGGTCTCCAAATAAAATTTAGACAGCACAAATAGTCCAGCACGTATTTTCTCCCAAAATTTCACTAGTAGCTGGAGTAAAATTGTACCAGGAAGGGGCTTTCTAACTGCACAGTGGCAGCTTTCCTTGGAATGGGGATGATCAAGGGAGACATTACAATTGGAGGGATGGGTTGTGCACAGACCCCAAACACAGACACTCAGAGACACACACACCCTAAAAAAAACCCCAAACTCTCCTCTTCAGGTGGAGAGGGAGCTCTTCAGGAGCGTTTTTGTAGGACACACAGAGTAAAAGGTGTTGTGCAAGCCCAGGGTCTGGCACGCAAGTGGCTTTTCCCTAAACTGAATAGGAGAACTGGGAAGGTGGGGCAAGGCAAGCCTGGGGCCAGGCAGGTGTGACAAGGAGCCTTCCTGCAAAGGGAGTGAAGGGCATTCAACTGGAATGGCTTGGAGAGGATAATGGAGGTGCATTTGGAAAGCAATGGGGACTGTATTTACTTTACATCTCAAGCTGGCACTGATTTGGTGGAGGGTAGCAGATATTCCCCTTTCTCCTGGCATTTGTTGACATGAGAAACACTGAGCTGGTGGGTGTGGAAGAACATCACCCAGGAAAGTGGTGAGTTACTCTGGGGCTAACTGTGGAAAGCTGTGGAAAACTAGTGGATGTTTGTTCACTGGGCTTCTCCTGGAGGTGGGGAATGTGTCTGGAGGTGAGGTGGCTGCCGTGGGGAGCAGCAATTCTCACACTGCTGCTGCTGGGTGAGCAGCAATTCTGTCTGCTCAATGTGGCACAACTGGATGAAAGACTCGCTAGAATGAATCCTCACAAATGCTGCCTTTTGGAAAAGGAGGAGTCTAGCTGGGCAAATACACCCCAGCTATCATGAGGTGCTTCTAATGAATGTGGAAGTGCCATGTCTGCCCCAGCAGCTGCTTTGCAAATGGAAGAAAATTGGATGTGATGCACCTTTTCCTCTAAGCTTCCAGTTAACATTCATGCTTTAATGGGATATTTACTTCCCAAACCAGCAAGATTCTGTTCCCAAGCCTTTAATGATCAGTCCCAAGATGGTGCTTCCAGTCTGCATGGACACTGCAACAAAAATCCCCAAGTTTGAAAAGCTGCTCTCCTGTGGTTGTTGGGGGATGCAAGAAGAGAGCGGGATCTGGAGTCACCACGTCTCGAGGAAGCCAGGACTAGATGATGATGATGACGATTTTATTTTTTATAAGTTAAACAAGATGATTTTATTTTTTTAAGTTAAACAAGATTCCATCAAGGGACATAATGGTGGGGGTTTGTCTCTTCTTCCCCTCCACCCTTATGCTTATGAAAAGTTAGAGTGGCTTTGTGTTTTGTTTTGCTTTTCCTTAAATGGAGATGTTCCATCTACTCTCTTCTCAAGCCTGATCAAGCCTTTTATTTGATCCCAAATCGTCCAGGTTTTTAGATTATAGAATTATGAATAAAGGCTTCATATGCCATTTAATATACTCGTTCCTTCTCATTCAGAAGTGTTTGGCATTTACAATTCTTATTTAAACATGTTTAAGCGATTCCATTACTAAATACTGCTGGAGGGAACCAAAGAGGGAGAAAAGATTTGGCATCGATCCCAGTGCAATTTGGAGGCAAAGGTCTGAGGATGCTCACTATCCTATAGCATGACAGTAATTAAAATTAATGAAAAATCACTGCATAACACCCACCACTTGACATATTTCCTCAGGTGGTTTTTGCAAAAATCTCCAGGAGAGACCTGTGGCTTGGAGCTTTGAAGTTCCCCTGCCCCTCCTCAGTCTCACCTCTGCTTTCATAAAATGCAGACTTGAATAAATATTCTGAAAGAAGCCCATTACTTCAAACTCTTCTGTCCTAAGTAGCTTAAGATGACTTTGTAAAGCTGCAGTTTTCCCCAGGTAGAAGGAAGAGCTTTTGAGGAACTGCTGAGCCCAGTGGCTCCTCCTCAACAGCCTTGGAGCTTCAGCAAGAGGATTCATCAGGGCTGGTGGAGGATCGGAGCACAAAGGGCAAAAAACCCAACAAAACAAGACAAAAAAACCACCCCGACCGCACCAAATATTTTGTGTGAAGATAAACCTGCTTAGTTGATGAATATAATTATTTAAGAAGAACTACTTTGAGGTGGCATTGTCTCTTTCTATATTTACACAATTTCAGATGTTGACCAAGCTGTTCAGAGCCATCCACCAGAAGGGAAAGTCCATCCCAATATCAAAACGCTGATTTAGACACGTCGAATTTACCCAGGGTCACTTTCCAAGGGTACCTTATTTTGAAGACCTTTCTCCCATCTGCAGCAAAGAAGGGTTTGGGAATACACTTGGGACTTTTCGACCTCTCTTTATGGTTAAATACTGTGGGATAAGAAGCATCATACAAAGAGTTATTTCTTCATGCACTTCAAATCTTCTAGTTATTTCCCTTTATTCCTCAGGTGGTGTCAGGATCTCATAACAGGATGCCAAAAGGCAGACTTGCTTTTGGACAAACTTTGAGGGAGAAGACCATTTTTATGGAATTTTTGCCGTGTGATACAGTCCTGGAGGAACCCTAATAATTGTCCCTTCTTGCCACCACCACACGGGGCCACCCACCCAGGGCTATGGATTCTCTTTAAGATGAAGGAAGTCTTCTGAGCTCTTTTTTTCCAATTTTTTTCCCCCCGAAACAATGCACTTAAGACAAAATTATTATCCATTTGTAAGGATCTAACCTTTTTCTTGTGGGGAAAAAAAATAAACATCAGTGTCTCAGAAGAGTTTTCAGTGTCACTTGAAAGTGACATTAAAAGATCCTTTGGAATCAGCAAATCAAACATATAAAATCTTCTTGCTTTACAAGCTCAGTGTTTGGTGAACAGTCAAGACACTTTATCACCCTAAGGAAAGAGACAGAAGATTTCTGTCTTGGTACTTCTTATTCTGAGTTACTCTTTGTTTTTTGTCATGTTGCAAATCAGCAATGAAGAAAACTCACTCAGCAAGCAGTAAAAGCAGCAACAAATGTTTACCCCTTGGGATATGTACTCTGGAGAGAATTCCCCACCCAAAGGAGCAGACACTTCAAGGTCTGCATGTGCAAGTTTAGCCTGACTTGGAATACAGGCAGGGAGCCAACCCAGGAATCACACAATCCAGCCTGTTCTTTGAGGTTCAAAAATTCTCCATCCAGCAGGTTAATAAGTTATCCAAGAAGCACAAGAAGCATCAGAACTGTAGTTTGAAAGATCTGATATTAAATCTCTAAAATAAACACTGAGAACTAGAGAAAATAAATTGCTCAGTGAAAGAATTGAGTAATATTATGATTTCCCTCTCCCTCACCCCTTGAACATGTTGCTTAATCTATGGTAAGACTGTAATTGCTGTCCTGAAGAAGGATGTGCTTGGAGGTGCCTTGGGCTTCCACAGTCTGTTTTCTTTCTGGCAGCAAAGGGTTGCCTTTCTGACTTCAGTGCTTGTCAGTGTTTATGAATAATCTGCTTTTTGGGCAAGATTCTTACACCACCTTCATGAGAATGAATCCTGGTTTGAGTGGAGTCGATGGGAACTTTGTCACTGTTCTAAAGCTTTTAGTTTGGCAAAGGGGCATTTCTATAACATGCAATGAAAATGTTGAGTATATCCCATTCAGCACTTCCCCCCAGAATGGTGGAGTTATAAGTTGGTTCCTTTGTACTTTTTCTTTGATTTTTTTAATTATTTTTTTAATACTCTGAGTCACAAAAGGTTGAACAAAAACATCTTCCAGGACTTGCACATCTTTGCAAATACGGATCTTGTGTTATAATTTATGTGGCTGTGTTGTAATTTATTGGGTCGTGTTATCCTCCTTCAGGAGTTTTTGGAGACCATTTATTTATGTGGATGTTCTAAATATTTTGTTTAGAAGTCTCTAGCCAAATGTCACACCTACAACAGCAGAGTCAACACACTCTCAGAGTGTAAAATCTTCAAGGTAGGGTTTGCACAGAAGTGAACAAACCATAAGATATATGAATGTGCCTTTTGCAGGGCATGTGTGTGACTGACAAGTGCTTCCAGGAAAACTTGTGAATTCCTTTCTTTCCTAGGATTTTACAATTATTTCTTTAGTGAGTTCTGGAATTAAATTTTCATCCTCTCTTCTTGTTCGTTAGACTTTTGTTTCTTCCTGTCTTGTCTTCCAGGTTTTATGATGACTTATTTATAGGTTTGTTTCTTCCAGGCGGTTCAATTGATCTTTAATTTTATTCCATGACCACAGAGGAAAACAGCACAAGCTCCAGCAAGTTGGGAGCAGGCAGGGATTGTGCACACTCTCCTGAGGCTAAACAGACCTTTCCTTTGGTGTCCTGCTGCTGAAGTGTGCTCTGCTAAGGAAGAGGATGTTGAAGGAAATCTAGGGAATTTGTCCTTTTATTAGATTAAATGGAATAAAGATATGTGGTCACTCAGCCCAGAGTGGAGTCCAGGTCTGGGCTTAGTTACCAGTTGAAGTGAGTCAGCCTGAGATGGGGTGTGGGTGGGGAAAGAGCAGGAAAAACAAAATCTCTTGGGAGCAGAACAGATTATCACTGTGAGTCAGGGCTCTGGCCTCTGAGGGTGCTTTGGGGTTGGAAATCAAGGTGATAAAGGTTACAAAAAAATAAAAAATCAAAAAATCAAGGAAATAAAGGCCTTTCATATCAGGACCCAAGGCCTGGTTATTACCTAAAGCCTGCCTTTTATTCCAAAGCCCCATGGATTATAGTGATGGGGTTTGCATTCTCCACTTTCCAGCTGTTGAGAGGGAAGCAGAGCTGACAAACCCCTGGGCAGGGCCTGGTGCTGAGCAAACAGGAGCTGTCCTTACTTGCCAGGCAGCTGTGTCGTGGTGCAGAGGGGCAACATTACTCTGCTCCTGATCCCAGCCCTCTGGGGAATGGTGTTTGCCACTTTGTTCCTGTGTCTGGAGCAATTGTCGTGCTCTCAGAAGGAAATTGCTTTCCTGCAGTCCTGATTTCCACTTTTTCAATACTCTTTTTCATCTTCACTTTCTCTTTGCTTTCCTGGGATGGAGCAAAACAGGATGCAGCAGTTTCCCCACTGGCAAGGGGGTCAAGATATTTGGATGGTGGCAAGTCCCTCCCTCAGGTTGTGTGACATGCTGGCAGGTGCCAGAGTGAATGGTGAGGACACACAGTTATACATAATAGGGCTCTGGAAAAATCCTGGGGCTTCACTCCATTGTTTAGTGCCCATGGAGGGCATTAATTTCTTTTAATACTGTACAAATAAAGATGTAAATATGTGTATATTAAATATAAAAATTATTATTTATATTAGTCATTAGAAAGACCTCTTTATACAGATATGGCTCTATTTATAATTATAAATATATAGAATATATAAACTATATGAAACTACACTTGGGTATCTCTGATAGAACCAAAGCTTTCTTGTGTTCAGGGAATTGCCCTCAGCAACAATGACTTTTGGGAGCTGGTCTCTTGGTCAGGTATCAGCAGATTGTGATCACAGCTCCCACCAGACACAGGAAAACTTAAATATGTGCATTTCCTGGGCTGGAACATCCTGCAGAATTAATGCTGTGTGTGACTTGAACGAGGATCATGGAGCTCCTGTCACTTGCATTTTCCCCCGGGGATTGTTTTGGGAGGGTTTTATCATCCCAGAGTTGTGGAACTGTGCCCCAGCTCTTGAAACACCTGAAGGAAATGCCATAAAACCAACTTAAATCAGCTGAAAAAAGGGGAATAGTTCTGTACACAGCAGGGAGAGACCTGCTGGACCTGGAACCTGCCCAAAGCCATGGTGAGGACAAAGGGCTGTTCTGCAGAGGCCGGGATGTCTCCTCAGTGTGGATCTCAGGGATGTCCAAGGGCAATGGCCTGGGCTGGAATATTTTGACTAAGTAACACTTTTGCCACACTTGGATAGACAACACCAAATCGAACAGAACATTGGCCAGACCCAGAGGGTGTTTCACACCTTGGAGGGGCTCTGGCTGCCAAAGCTGAGCCTGACTGGGGTTTCTCCTGCTGGAGAGTGAAACCCTGTGACTAACCAGCACCCTTGCATGTTTGGGGATCAGTCCAGCATATGGCTGAGCAGGACTTGCCCACCTGCCTACAGGGCAGGTGTTCACAGGTGCCAACCTGGGAGTTCCCACATTTTATATAAGCTGTAGCTCTAGATGCTCCTACTACGCCAGGAGAAAAACAAAAACTTGGCCCTCCAGTAAGCTGGTTTGCTCAGAATCCCCCAGTGCACCTCTTCAGCTTTGGGAGAAAAAAAATAAAATCAGAGTTTTCCTTGCAAAACAAGTCACTGCTTTAGCCAGCTTAGGAGTCCCTGCTTATTGCAATTTTGAAAGCAGTTTTTCAAAGTATCTCAATGGCATTAAAATTTATGCCAGAGCTGGCTGAAAAATACCCCCTTTCCTTGTCATAGCACCAGAAAAATCATTAGGGGTGGCTTCTGCATATAAACCATTTGATGTCAATAAAATAATTGGGATTTAGTGTCAGTCTTATCCAGTTCAGGTTATGCACAATAACGAAGCCTGGCATAAATTGTATAAAATCCTCTGATCATTATTTTTATTGCTGTTGCCCAAGCTGGAGAAACAGCTCTTCCATAGTATTGACTTTTTCTCTGTTTGTTTCTTTCTTATCAAGTTTCAAGCATTTTTGAGGGTTTGGCAGGAGTCCCTGATCCCTGAAGCTCTAAATGATTTATCACCTTGCTGTTCATGCACTGCAGTGCCCATGTGCCAGCTGCTCTCCCATGCCATTCCCACTCCTCAAGCCCAAGCTGGCTGTGCACAAGCAGAGCCCCCCCAGTGCCTCCCCAGCCAGGGCACTTATCTCTGGGAAGTTTAGTGCTCTAAAAACTGCATTTTTAGTGAACACGCTCAGGAAATGTGTTTGTAAACACAGATTTATCACTATTTTGCTGATAACTATGGAGTGTTTCCTCCCAGTTCTGTCTGGAGCTCCTGATCCTTCACTCAACCAGTAGTTGCTCAGTCTTTTCTGTATCATCTCTCCATTTTAAACCCATGGCAAATTAGGCCTTTTTTTTTTCCATTTACCCATAAAGTATGGTTTTCTGGATTTGACTTATGGGTTTTAATTAATCTTCCCATCCCTTCCCTCTTTCCAGAAAGCCTTTATCTGGCAGTTCTCCAGTGGAGGTTCTGCCCCAAGTGGAAATCCTGCCTCAGGATTTCCTGCTCTTGCTTCAGCTCATTGCATGTCCATGGAGTCATTCTGCAAACAAATTAATTTCTTCTTGTCTAGAAAAGGTAGAGCTCTTTCATTCTGTCCTTCCTTAAAGGATGTTCAAACAAATCTCTCTGAGGGCCTTTCAGGGCACCGTGTACAGAAGTGCCAGGTGCATCTGTGGATGGAAGAGAAGCAAGAGGGCTTCAAGAAACGAGAGGCAGGAAAAGCAAATTGTTATAGTGGGGAAACGTTGGTTGTTTCTTTTGTGTGAGTGGATTAAACTTAAAGGCTGCCCATGAAAACCATGGCCCTTCCCCTATGCCCTGTTTGGGGTGTAGGGCCATGTAAATGTAAAGGGCACCTTGTCTGCCTCCTTTTCTTCATGTGTTGAAAAGTTCTAGCCAGATTTCTTCATGCCCCTTCTGCAGCTTTAACCTCCCATCTCAATGTTCTCTTGCCTACCAGCTTTGGACAATTGGCTTCTTGCCCTACAAATCTTCAACTGCAGATATTGAGAGAAGTGTGTTTTTGTTTGGCTTGAAATCTAGTTCTTCTCAGGGGATTTTCGGGGCTGTAAAGCAAAGTGGCACACCAGAGTTCTGAGCATCCTGGTTCTCCTTTGGCAGCAGATGACAGTCTGTGACCAGCTAAAAATCTTCCTCAGGCACCCAGGAAAATAAGCAGCAGATGGAGTCAGTTGCCAAGCAAACTGGATTTGTGTGAGGTTCCTACAACCACAGAATCATTAAGGTCAGAAAAGACCTTTGACATCATCAGGTCCAACCACCAACCCAGCACCAGCACCAGCACCATGGTCACCACTAAACCGTTTCATGCCCTCTGGGAGGGTTTAGAACTAAAGGGCACAGTGTGGTTTTGCTGGGGTTTGGGAAATTTCTTGGGTTTTGTTTTTTTTCTCAGTCTCACCTTGCATGTAGCTGAACTTCTCTGACTTCAGAAATATCAGTCTAAGCTACACAATATCTTTGTTTCTTGCTGCTGAATTCTGACTGTTCACCCAGCTCTGTGTAAAACAACTACTGTTGAGTTGAACTGAAAAAGAGATGGATATAACCAACAGAAGGTTTACTGGCACAAGGGAATTTGATTTGGGAATTAAAAGTTCCTTGTAGCATTGGTAGTTAACTCCAGTCTTTTATCAGCTGGATTAATTTTCTAGTCTACTGGAACTGTGAAGAGATCAAAAGTTTAATTACCAGTGGGGCCTGGATTGTAATGCATTATCTTCCTTGTCTTGAAAATATTGCAAAACCAGAAAATGTTTTGAAGGTTATATGATGCACCATTAGTCACAATGCAGCCCTTAATGAACAGGCACTCTGCAGGATTGAGAGGCAAAGGAAACATCACCCAGTTCAGGGCAATGCACCCCCAGACTAAGGGCTGGCAAGAGCTGATGGCATTAGAACCTCTGCCAGCTCCAGCCTAGTTTCTGCTCCTCATCCTTTAGACATTGTAAACCTTCTTAGAATAGAATATAGGGAGGGGGGAAGGCCACTGAGGGTATTAAAATAAGTGTTCCACGGCATGATATTTGTACCATGTAACCATGATGAGACGGTGATGATTTGCAGTTAGGTGGGATGATTTGAGTGTGTGCATGTAAATCACAGGTTGTGCCAGGGATGTTTTATGGTGAAGAGTCTACAGCAGGAGGACACTGAGGGCACTTGGGGTGTCCAGCTGGAGAAGAGGAGACTGCGAGGAGACCTCATTGCAGGGACACCTTCCTGGGGAGGGGCAGACACTGATCTCTGCTCTGTGGGGACCAGGGACAGCACCCAGGGAATGGCTGGAGTTGTGGCAGGGCAGGCTTAGGGTGGATCTCAGCAAAAGGTTCTTCCCCCAGAGGGTGGTGGGCACTGCCCCAAGGCTGCCAGAGCTCCAGGAGGGTTCGGACAACAGTCAGGGACAGGGCGGGATTGTTGGGGTGTCCTGGGCAGGGCCAGCAGTTGGACTGGATGATCCCTGTGGGTCCCTTCCAGCTCAGGAGGTTCCATGTTCTGGTGGTGTGATGTGTCCATGGAACCACGATCAAGATGCTCTTTCACAAGCGAGTGAAAGGCAGGTACCTACATAGGGAAACCAGTCCAGGGCACTGCCTGTGGGTGACACTGTCTTATTATTATCACAAGGCTGATCCTTGATCATGGCAACAAAGTTTGGTTCTCTTCCTTGTTCCACTAATCGTAGACTCTGTGTAGGTATTTCATCTCTCTGCGTTTTAGCTAAATCTTCTCTAACTTGTTATCCCGTGTCAGGGAAATGGAGCCATCAACTGAATGTTCATAGGTAGTGTGTGAAAGGTCCTGAAATCAGCTCTCCAGGACAGGGACTGGCCCTTGGTTTGTCCTGTGCTGGGTCAGTTTTGTACTTCATACATTTTTAACAAGCAAAAATGCAATAGGTGGACAGGACATGCTGCTAATGCTGCACTTTGTCTATTTTTAGAAAGTTTTCTGTCTGCTTGTTTTCAGTTGTTGCAATCAAGGACAAATATCCTCAGTCAGTGCACAAATTAAAAACATGTTAATATGCTGGTCTGGGTTCTGATGTCAGCCAGGCAGATGCTGCTCTGAACTAGCTCTCTTAAGGTTCAGGAGCACATCTGATCAAAGGTGACATCAAAAGCAGCCTGATCTATAAAACAATAGTGCTGGTGTAGAACATACTGGGCTGCAACAAAAGAAAAGAGCTTTATTGAATTACTTTAAATTGCTGTCAGTGTGTGAGTGGAAAAGCAAAGCTCAAAGTGATAATGGGAGGGAGTTGGCCTGGACAGTTTTGATGGAGCTTTTGCCACAGCATGGTTGGAATAGATGGGGAGATTCTTGTGCTGCTCAGCTTCACAGCTTGGCTGAGGTTGTTGTTGGCAGTGCCCTCCACGGCTGACTCGCTGTGCAGCTGGCACACTAGGGCAAGTTTACATGTTTGGAGTGCCAGGAGATTAAAATTCTGATAGGAGGGGTAAGAGAGGATTGCTTTGGCACGATGGAGGTGTGCGAAATGATTATCCCTGAAGCCTGATGAGTGTGGCAGCCTCTACCTGCTGGGTTCTCTTGCTGTGCACTGACCCCCACTCCTGCACAATTACCTACCTCAAATATTCATCTTTCTCTCCTTTTCACTATTTGCAGGAGGGCTGAGTGAATGTGTGAGTGGAAGCAGAGCTGCAGACCTGGAGCACGATGAGATCACCACACACGGTGCTCCAGGGGATGTTTTCAGCTGGGAAAAGCACACAGGTAAAGGGGTCGTCTTCTGTTTCATCCAAAGGATCAATATTCGTGTGACAGTGAGCAGAGGGGGAGGCCAGGCAGGCACAGGATCCTTGCTGAGGCAGGGAATGTTCACATTCAGGTTGCCATCTAGTGGAACTGGTTCTGTGTCACTGAGCCTGCTGCAGTCCTGCTCCAAAAGCCTGACCTAAACCCTCTTTGCATTCATTTTGTTTGTCTTTTTTACTTTCTCCATCTTTGCAGTGTAATACCAATTGAATTCAATCCTAATTTAAAAAATATGAGATAATAAAGGCAGATTGGTTGTGCATTTGCAGTTTTGATTTTCATTCCCAGCACATTATAGTGATTCTATAAAGGTTGCTGCTCTGTGAAATGATGATGTGCAGGCCTGTGGGGTTTTTGTTTCTGTGGGAATCAGGAACATGCAGCCATATCTGCATTCGAATCCTTATCAACTTGGAGGGAGAACAGTGGAACACTCTGGCTTTGTCTTTTATCCCCCACAGAAGGAAAAAACAAATTTCCTAGGCTGGAAGTTGCATTGGGGGAACAGAGCTGTGTTTGGGGGAAGGGATTGAGGGGTTTGAATTTGAGTTTTGGGTTTTTTTGCATTAGTTTGGTTTGGGTATTTTAGGTTGGTTGTTTGGGTTTTTTTTTATGATCAATGAAGCAAAGAGGAATTTGCTCATCATTTCTATGTTGTGTTGTCAATGAAAAGCTGAGATAGAGACAAAATTCAAAATACATGGCTCTTAATTCATGGTTTTTCTGGAAGCCAGTTCTGTAACAAAGGTGTGGTAATTCTTGGGATAAGCCCCTGCTTTGAGGAAAGCAGGGATGTTACCAATGGATATATTAATTTAAAAATTTTTCATCCAGAACATTTGGTATTTCATACCCAGATTGGCTCTTCTCTGATCCTGCCACAGTGAGTGAAACAGAAGGGGAGGCAGTGACTGGAATCCTTCCCTTTCCACTCTGGCAAAAAGAGAACTGTTCCAGACAGAATAAATATGTAGCTTTGGGCTTTCATGCTGTGACAGCAATGGACAGACTTGAGAGATCTCTTTTATTTCATAGACGTTGTATGTTTTCCAAGGCAGATGATGGCACTGAGATGGCTGCATGGCTTTGAGGACAGCCTTTGGACCAGCATATCTGGCAAGGAGTGCTTTAAATAATAATAAGACAGTGGGAACATTTTAATAATAAGACAGTGAACCATCTTAAAATAGTCCCTCTTCAAAAGTGTGTTTAAAAATACAACTTCCCTCTATGCTTGGAAAGTGCTTGTTGGAGATGCAGCTTTTATAGGAAAAGCCAAATTCACCAAGTACTGGCTAGGGTTGAAGTTGGCAGGTGTAGATATATATTATAAGGAATCAAAATCTAAAATCAAAGAATAGAAACAAAAGTGGTTAATTGTGTCGTCTACAGCTATGACACATTCAGGGTCTGGCCCTTATGGCAAAGCTGGGTTTGAAGGCCTTTAAGGACCTCTGTTCTTCTGAGCTTGCGCAAAACCCAGTGACAGCAGCACGAGGTTTCCAAAATTCTTCTCAGGCAAGACGATGCAGAAAAGTAAATGTTCCTTAGAGCAGCCCTTGCTCTGACTTCCCATTGCTGGAGACCCTCAGGAAAGGTGACTTGTCAAACAGTTGTGCACCTCTGACCTTTGGTTGCCAGATCTTTGGCTGGCAGATACTGCAGCTGAGACATCATTTTCAGCTCATGGCTCTGACACAGCCCTGCAGTTTTCACCCAGTCCTTGTGTTTGTCACAGCCCAGATATACTGGGAGAAGGCCCCGTGCCAGGTCCTTGTTCCAAATGAAGGATTTAAATAATTTAATTCTTAAAAAACACGGCTAGAAATCAATAGGGGGGATTAGAAAATCAAATCTGTTCAAGTTCAGTGCAGAGCCATAAGGGTGGAAAAAGGTGTCAGAGTATTCCCAAAATATTCAAACTTGGGGAAAAAGGCTCAGGACAAACCTCGGTGGAAGCACAAAGTGTGAGCAGGAGCTCAGAGTGGTGTGACCCTGCTTTGCTCTGAGTGAGCTGAAGAATGCACCACCCGGACCTGAGCAGCAAGGCTGGGCTTTCCAGCATGAGAGCCACGTTCCATTTAAGAAGTTAGAAACCCCAAATCTAACCAGGCTGGCACCTCGATGCAGGAAATCAAGCCAAAACCCTTCCTCTGGAAGTTCTAAGTATCAGGGAGCTTTAGTTTTAAACTTTCTTTTTACCCTCTGTCTGTTTGTCCAATGTGAATTGTTTGTTAGTGTTGGGGAAAGCAGAAAGCAAGCTCTGCAAGCAGAAATTAGGACACCCTACTGAAGAGAAGGGGTGCTTGAGTCACAAATGAGCCCATTAATTTCCAGAACAGCAACATCAAAAGCAAGCCTGTCCTGTAAATAGAGACCATTGTAAAGGGGTTACATTAATCTGCTGGTAGTGACAGTTGAACAAGTGAGGAGCTTCTCTCAGCAAGCTGGAACAAGGTACTATCAGTGTCCTCAAAGGAAAAGTCAAGCTTGGTTTCCAAATCTGAGTGTGGGTTTCCAAAACTGGACTGGAGAGTACTGAGAGGAGGGAATTGCAAGAGGACAGCAAGAATGGTTTTCTTTACATGTACAGTCTCTCAGCTTGGGTAGGAGTGGATCAAAATCAAGTTTAATTAAATGGCAATTGAATTTCAAGGCCAGGCTAAGCAGGACTGGAACAACCTGGTCTAGTGGAAGGTGTCCCTGCCCATGGCAGGGGATGGAACTGGCTGAGCTTTAAGGTCCCCTCCAGCCCAAACCACCCTGTGATTCTAAAACTGACCAGAAACACAAATGTTTTCCTGTCCCCTAAAAAATCTCTCTGAACAAGAGTTGGAAACAACTTGCAGATGTAAAATGAAATAAAATGGATGCTCAGTTGGGACTTCACTGGAGAAGTTTTCAGTAGCAGTTCTGCTCACTTAGAATTTAAATCTTTTCTTCCCACTTTCCAGTGAAACTGATACTTGGAGGTGGGAATAGGAGATGGGGAGATCCTTGGGGAGAAAAGGATTCTGCCAATATCCCCCCCTGTTTTTTGGGGAGAGGTGGTGGAGGTGTGCTGGCTACTTTCTCAGAGCTTTATCTCAGGCGCACTTCCAGAAGACTATTCCTATTTTAGATCAAAGAAAAATGCAAAAGCACTCTAGAAATCCTTTTTCAGGCTTTTGCTGTGGTTTCATGGGTTTTTTTTCTTCCTCCCCTTCAGTTTGCTGTGTGGTCAACCTTGACAGGCTTTTAATGCTCTGCCAAGATCTCCAGGAGCTGCAATGACCACCCTACTAATGGATATATGAGGTAATTATATTTCAGCATCCTTTAATGGGTCTCTACTCCTACCAGGGTCCTTACCTGTGCATGCAGTTGGAAGTTCTTTTCTGTGCATATGTTTTTAATGGAGGATGTGGCCCTAAATTATCACAGAGGGCTGTGAGAGTTTTTGGTACCCAGAATTGACCGTGATGACTCTGAATGTTTTTCATTTGTCTGATTAAATAACTTCTCCAATGTAAAAGTAACTAGAACTGCTTGTTTTCATTATTCAGCTCCAGTACTAAGTGACCAGAAACGTGAAGAAAAACCAAGGTGGAAAAACCCCAACCCTTCATGACTTTAAAAGCTGCCCTTTTAACCCATATTTTCAACACCTTCCTTGAGCAAGGCTTTGGTGCCACAAAGGCTGATGACTGATCCATGGTGATGATCTCCACCTCCCCACAGCAAACTGCTGCTTCCAGGAGAGCCAGAAAGCCCCAGGGACCTGTTTGTTTTTGAAACTGGAAACAATCTCCTTGGACTCTTGGTGTACAAATGGGGGATTTGGAACACTTGGCACCACAAATTGCAAACGAGGACTGGAAGCTGTGGTCCTCTTGGAGGTGTTGCTGCATTTTCCTCACCTGACCTCCTGGAGGCTTTGGCGCAGAGATTGGCTCCAAAGCACGAGTTTGGGCGTGGACTAGCTTGGGTTTGGGTGCTTTCTAGTAGTATTTTGTGTTCTGCATGTGCTCGAGTGGCAGTGTTTGGATTTGCAGAACCCAGGGGATCTGTGTGCTGGGCATAGACTGGCTCTGCTCGCCTGGTCTCCCAGCCAATTTGCAGTTCACAACTTGCCCTTGTTTACAAATGGTTTTTAGAACACACACAGAGACATGGGCAGTTGCCCCAGATGCCAAAATACAAATCATAGAATACCAGAATGGTTTGAGTTGAAAGGGACCTTAAAGCTCATCCTGTCCCACCACTCTGCCGAGTGCAGGGACACCTCCCACTAGTCCAGGTTGTTCCAGCCTGGTCTTGGACACTTCCAGGGTTGAGGAGTCCACAACCTCTCTGGGAAACCTGTGCCAGAGGCTGCCCATCCTCACAGGGAGGAATTCCTTCCCAATATCCTATCTAACCCTGCCCTCTGGCAGTGGGAAGCCATTCCCTGTATCCTGTCTCTCCATCGCTTGTCCCAGGTCCCTCTCCTGCTCTCCTGGAGCCCCTTTAGGCACTGCAAGGGGCTCTCAGGTCCCCCTGGTGCCTTCTCCCCTCCAGGTGAGCACCTCCAGCTCTCCCAGCCTGTCAATGTGTTATTATGGACAAACCAGGCATTTTCTTTGGGTATGTTTTTTTGTCTTCACTGAGATGCAACGTTACTGTAGGAAATAAAGAACAGTTGGATTCAAGCAGGATCAAAGCCCCCCTGGCTGTTCTTGGGTGTCAGGACTCCCCTGTGACAGCCTTGGTTTGGGGTGTTATAAAATCCCCTGTTAAATTAACCCTGTAGTCTGTGGCCTAAATACAGCTCATCAAGGCCACCAATGATTTTTCTTGGACAAAGATCACAGAAGATTCGTGTCTTAAATAGGAGCTTTGGAAATCATTTAAATGACAGATAATGCTGCTCTTTTTTCACTCTAGACTTCACTCTGCAGAGTGCTCAGAGTAGCCTGGGTTGGGTCTGACCAGTTTGGGGTTTTTACAGTCAGTATTTTGAGGGAGAACTGAAAAGCAAAATAGCTGTGGGATAAAAATAAATAAAAAAAATAAAGGGAGGGAGGAAAGTCCTTTACATTAAAGGAAGAATAGATGTTTAACAACTTTAAAAATACAAGCAATCAATTTCCAGCAGTGTTGATTATGTGATTATGGAATGGCGCACTAGAACATGACTCAGGCAGAGGGAGAGAATGGATAAGGGAACACAGTTTGTAGGTTGCCCAGTCCCTGAGCAGGTTGGGAGAGGCTCAGTGAAGCTCCTTTGAACAGAGAAGCTGCAAACACCCACATGTTAAACTCAGAACAACCCAAACTCACCTGCAAAGAGCTCAGTTACTGTGGGCCAGCCCAGAGGCAGCTGAGCACCCTCAGCCTGTCGCTCACAGGGTCGTGTTTTCTTTTCAAAGCAGTTTCCTGTATTTTGGTCATATAGAATTACAGTTTCAAGCCCTGGCTGAGCTGTTTGGGTTTGCCTCAGTTCAAAGAAATATAGGCTTTCAAATGCTAACCAAATACACATCACTTCTATATGCTGTTTCTGTGCTACCTTTCAAATTTTGTGATCGCTTAATAGGAAAAGGCTCTTAATGATGTGAATTTGCAGTGATTAAAAAAAGAAAAGAAATTAATCCTGAGAATTGTCCCTTGTGATTAAAGAGGCTGTAAATCAGGCATGCAGGTAACTTTCTAAATCTTGCCTTTCTTCGTAAGGTCTTTGATGTTGAAATGCAGATGTTTAGCCCATCCAGCATCATCCAGTGTCACCTTTCCCCGGCAGTTCGTGCCCTGTACCCTCTGCCCTGAGCCCTGGGGAGCTGCACCCACCTCCTGCAACCCCTTCTGTGTTTGTGGGCTCTGGGTTCTGCCCTTCTTACTCTCCTTGAGCTGCTTTTGCCTCTTGAGGTGTGGAAATGCCTCTGATTTTAAGAATAGTATGAGAGCAGGGAAGCAGTTGCTAAATTTCAGTGGCCTCCATAGCTGGAAAATGTCTAAGGCCTTTTAATCAAATAAATCAAACTGACCCAAGTGCCTGTTGTTGCTTGTAACAAAATAAGAGAAACAGCAGTGCTGAACACACATATTATGTTTTGTGCAGCACCAAAGTGAAACAAATGACAGGCACTGTGTAAGCAGGTAATAACATCTCCCAAACAGCAGAGTTCCTGTGTTAATCATATTTGACTTCTCTAACTGGCTCGTTTCCTTCTCCCACCCAAGAAAGCAGTTGCTGAAATTGTGACGAATGCTTGCACACTTTATGAAATCAAAATCCTACTCAATCTTTTCCCCCAGCCCACTGTGCCAAGAATGCTCCCAATGAATTGTGTGGCCGTGTTTTCAGGCTTGCTCCATGTAAACTTTTTAATGGGATTCCATTGGAAGTCATCCCTGATGTGTGTCCTGTTCATTTGCTCTCCTCCTCACAGCATAAAGGATTCTTTAAGCTTTGAAAGCGAGTTGTTGTGGCCTAAAGTAACAAATCAGTTTTGGAATGCATGCTGTCTGTTGTAAATGATTTGGGGGTAATAAATTTTCTGCTACAAAGCAATAGGCAGAGTTTTCATAATGTTGAACAGTTTGGACTTGTCCTGAAGGGAACAATGTCGCGAAAGCAATGTGCTGCTTCCAACTATTTGTTATTACAAAAGGCAATTTTTTTTTTTGCTTAAGGTAGAATCCTCATCAGATTTCATGCTTTGCTGTAACTTGTTTTATTCCTTATGTTAGACAAATAAAAATATTTGAGCACAGTTGTGTATCTGTTACATCTTTGAACGTAAATTTTTTTTTGGAGGCTGCTTAGGAAAGTTTATCCTTGTTACCCTTTATGGCAAAGTGGATTTGGTTGCTCTTGGGGCTTTTGATACACTACATTTGAACCTTGCAAATGGAAAACTGAGGCCACAGGGTGGCAGCTGGATGTGTTGCCTTAAATTGAGCACCGTGGTTTTTCAGCACTCATGAGTTGCCCACAGATGGCAATTTCTAGAACTGTCCCCTAGACAGATGTGAGGAACTCACTGCTCCACACAGCCCCCCAGTTGGAACTGGATCAATGGGCAAGACTGTCCCGCTTTTCCATGCCAGTCTCGTTGGAGTCTTTATCCAAGGATCCAGTTTTAGGGACTGCAGTGGAA
Organism: Campylorhamphus procurvoides; assembly: GCA_013396655.1. NCBI lineage: Eukaryota > Metazoa > Chordata > Aves > Passeriformes > Dendrocolaptidae > Campylorhamphus > Campylorhamphus procurvoides. The sequence continues at coordinate 237,166 of WBMV01008849.1, forward strand.
GAAAAATAACCCACCCTTATATCCCTGAGAGTGACTAACTTTCCTTCTCCAACACTTTCCCTTCCCAAGAGCCCCTCTCTTGCAATAATTAATGAAAAGCGGTTGTTTAATGATACTTTAGCAGATGTTTACAAAGTAAGTTGATGGTGAAAAGACTGTGAGGAGCTGGTTAGTTGAAAGTGAAGAGAAACCCCAAACTGAAAGGGAAATGAGGGGGCAGAGAGGTTGATGTTAGAGAACACTCTGGATGACTGCTGGGGACTGCAAAAGAAGGCAAGGAGAAATACGGGGCCAGTGAAAATAAAGTCAGCTGCTTTTTCCTGAGGAAAGTAGGGGCAAAATGAATCCTGATACTGCAGTATCATCGAATCACTGATAATCCAGACAGGCAGGTCATAATCCCCAGCAGCAAAAATAGATGAGATGTTCATGGAGTGGGGCAGTGGGGGCCTTCTCTGCTAAAAGCCAGTATAATGTAGTGCCTTTGGGTGTTGAGCAACCAAAAGCTTCCAGAGAGGTAAGGAAGGACGTCTGCAAACTGTTATTATTGGGCACAGGGAGGTAGTTTCCTGATTCTCAGCCCCTCCCCAGTGCTGGGAAAACTATGAATTTCTGGAGCTGGACCAGGACTTTGTCATAAGGCACAGAGTGAATGACAAAAGACACTGCAGACCTTCTAGATGGAGCATGTCACACCCAGAATGCACAGTTTGGATGTTTGCAGAGATGAGTGTTTCTGTGTCAGCCAGTCCACATGGCTTCAAGGAAAATCACACCCAGGGCTAAGCTCTGTATGCCTTAACAAACTGTGTTAATTTGGTATCTAGTTGGAAATACCAGCTTGTTTTGGGCGGAGTGTTCCAGGTTAAACTGGAATAGTGGAAGAAATTTCTGTGTTCAAGATTGGTTAAAATCTGCTCAAATGAGACCTTTGACTATCAATGGGAAAGAATCATTGAGTGGGTGGGTTTCCAAAGCAATCTGACTGGACTAGACTTTGCTTTTTGTCATTGATCAACTGGAGTCTGTCATTTAAGGGTTGCATGAGCAGGCTCCTGGCTGAGCAGGGAGTAGAGGAGCTGGGTTTGGAGGGAGGGAAAGCTCAGGATGATCTTCATTAAAAGGGTTTCACAACTGCCCTTTTCCAGTGCACATCCCTGGGTGCACCTGCTCGTGGTCCAGGCTGAGGGTGTGGAGTGACTGCCCACCACAGTGATCTTTCCCCTTCTCTGGGATTAGTTTTGTGCTCTCCATGACCTGTTATTGCCAGGAATGACAGTGAGGTTGTCTTACACTAGGCCATGCCGTGGGGAGGTGGGAGGTAAAACCCTCCCAGGTGTGTCTTCCTCACCTGCTGCTCTTCTCTCTTCTTCCCCATGTACATCCCAAAAGATGCTGCCCCAGGAATGGGGCACTTGTTTCTTGTTTCTGAGAGCTGTGGGCATGTCTTACCATGAAGGAAGAAGAGACTCCACCCGAGCACAGACTGGAGTCTGTGTTTGCAGGAACCAGCTTTGCTCCAGAGCTCTCTCTGGGCCCATATTTCAGTGTCCTTTAGTCCTCTTTTCCTCTCTCACAAACCAGGAGCTGTGCGGCCACTCAGGAAATTAACTTACTTATTGATCTTTCTCAGGGCCTAGGGATGTAATTCTGTCTTTATTACATCAGATTTTAGAAGATATTTGTGAACAGTGGCAAAAGCATAAAAGTCACAGGGAAAAAAAAAAAAGGCTTCCAAAAGGACAGAGAGAAGAAGCAGCAACCCAATGCCTCAGACCAGGCTTGGGGAGCTAATCAAATCACTACTCATGCATGAGGAAGAGAGGGAAGATTTCAGCTACTTGTGTAATTTAGCAAATTTCTATCAGCAAACTAATATTAGAATCTATTTGCAATTTTCAGTTCTGCCTTTTTTTAGCTCACAGGGTTATTGTGCAGCTTTTTCTTTCCACCACATATTTTCAGAGCTACTTATCTTTATCATTCCCCTTTGTAGCCTAAAACTTGGCTTGGCAGCTCGCGAGGTTTTCCATGAAATTGCTTAAGGTGTTCCCATAACTAATTTTCATACAGCAAGTGTTCTCCTCCTTTCCTAAGAACACCCATGGAATGTGTGACTTCCACAAAGAGCCTCAGCAAAAATGTGCCCTGAATCTGCAATGATCAAATCTGAAACAATTAAGGTAGAACAAAGCTGATCTATCATGAGGACATGAGCAATGCTGATTTGCTCGTTGCAGTTTATGCTTTTGACTTTTTTCCCCAAATTTCCAGTATCTCGTAGTGAGAATTTCTAATTTATAAAGCAGATGTTCATCTATACAGAGACACAAGATTTTTCTGGGACAGCTTTGCTTTTAGAAGTGGCTCCTTGTAGGTTAAACTCGATTTGATGAGTTAGAAATGAGAGAAGCTGTTCATTAAAAAAAATGATTGAGCATTCTGCTTGGGTTTCTGGGTAAATTCAGGTAACCATTTAGTCAGATAAAAAAATCAAGGCAGCTAAAGCCGAATTTTCTGGAAGGTTTTGTTTTCAAGGCTTATTCCATGTTTATTACAGAACCTTCCTCTATGAAGCTGGACCTGACTCCAAGAAAGTTAACACTGAAAACAAATTTTCTTCCTGTAGCAATTAAAATTGGCTTTGACAAGACAGAAAATGTTGATGAGACTCCCAAGAAATGAGAGGACAAGATAAAGGGCTGGTGATGAGTTGGTTTTTGTTGGTTTTTTTTTAATTTTTTCCTTATTAAACCACCAGCAAATATATGTCCTACATTCCCAACAGGAAAAGGATTCCAAGTTTATTATAATGTAGCTTCAATGTCAGATCTCTGGAGTGAGGAAAAGCAGAAACAGTCTGTCACGCTGGCATTTCTGTTTCCACATTTTTCTTATCACCCAGCGAAGAATGCATTTTTCATTTACACCTACCTGTACCTTTCTGCAGCACAACCAACCTTTCATGCATTTCAGAGGAGTAGAGGTGTCATGTTAATGATATGTTCCTTTTTCTGCCTTTTGAAGGGCAATTTAAATTGTCTTCCCCGAGCATGGTTTGCATTAGTGATGCTAAATCGTGTTCTGCAAATGGATACAGTGTAGGAGTGAAGGTATTTCTTTCCTCAAGACTGAACAGTCTTTTTTTTTCCCCCTTATTGAAATACAAATTGCCACGTCTGTTTAGAGCTGAAGTGTGGAGTGTTCTTATTAGCACCTCCAGCCTGAAGTCTTTTCATATTCAAATGAACGTTAAGTGTTACAGGATTACACATCAGTCCCACTTAAAAGAATGGGCTGAAGAGCTTGTTTCAGATGTTTATTGTTCATTTGAGGGGATATTATGCTCATTTTTAAACCCTATTTCAGCATCTCCCGATGTTTCGGAAGACAAATAAGAAAAGGCAGATAAAATTAAAGCCTTGTGTTAGCTCGGATCGATTATCCTGCATTTTCATCTTGCCTTTCTCCTAAATTAGCTAAATATTTAAAGAATAATGGGGGAGGAATTGAAGCATTGAAGGATTGCTCTTTTTTTTTCTTTTTTTCTTATTGATACCATCCCCCTGGCTTTAGAAAAGAGAGTATCTGCAGAGAGACATTTGGTGCTTGACTGGCAGCTTTATAGATCTTTCTAAGTGTATGTTCAAGTGCTAAAAAAGTTTTTCTCGTCTCAAAAACCAGAGCAGCTTTAGAGGACAGTATTCTGCAAGTGCCCTCAGCGAGTCATTTTGGTGCCTGCACTAACGATTTGATGAAAGGTTTTCAAGAAAGCTCTCAAAAGTGCATTGCATTAATATGTAGTCTCCATACAGAAGCCCCTAAAAATGTCAGATTACTTGAAATTTTTGGATGAAGTGTATCATCCTGGCCCCATGATTTAAGGATGTTTGAATAGCTGAGTGTCTTCAGTGGATTTAGGATTTGGGGCACTGAGAGTGCAGCAGTCCAGGCAGAGCTGCTGGTTGTCCCCAAAGCTGGCAGGAAGGTCAGTGTGATGGTGGGATGTAGGACCAACTTCCACACTCCCATAATCCTGAAGTGCTCTGTGCACCTGCAGAGTATCTCAGCTACTTGTGGAGACTTCAAGTGGCCAAACACATTCCTGGCAGCACCATGTTTTGCTCCCATTTGGTTCCTTCACCTCCCTGAGATCAGCAGACAGGCCATTTTCCAGAGACCTTTCCCTGAGGCTTCCAGGGGGAACTTTTTCCCACCGAAATTTCTTCAACATGACCTATCTTTGATCTTCATATTGCAAAATTAGTGCATGTGTTTTAGAGATGGTTTAAAGGATTTGCTCTTCTTGGATTAGTGCTGAACTTCTTGTACACTAAAACTTTTGGAATAGCAGCTCTGTCTGGCTGGTAACATTCATTTTAAAGAGGGCAAAGAAAACCTGGTGATTAGAAAGGCAACTGCACGGACTGCAGGGATTTTGTTTCACACACAAAGTGTTTTTTTCCCAAATAAAACAATGTTGGGATGAGGTGGCTGCAGTTTTCCTGTAGATGTCAGACAAAATTCTATTGGCAAGTGAGTTTGCCTATTACTGGATTTTTTCTTTGCCAGTGCTTGAAATATTTCACCAAATACCTTTCAAGAAACCTTTTCAAGAAACCATAAAGTCTTTATGGTCTTTATTATGTGGTAAACTCTTCTTTGGAAGATGAAGAGTAGAGATTGAAACCTTTGAAAATCAGCAGGCTCTATTACCATGTTCCCATTTAATGAGCTCTTATTATTTCTTTTCTCCTGGGAAAGTGTTTATCATTCGCAGTGACATCCCCACCGATGACTTTCACTGCTCCCATCAGCTTTATCAACCCAACAGCTGCTTTTCTTGTCCCCCTGCCCTGGTTTCGAGCTGTGGCAGCACTGCCTGTGCCCTGTCTTGTCTGCCCAGGGGAATAAGGAGCAAAAGAATGATGGGCACTTGTTTGCACCATAGAAAACCCGAGATGATAAAGATACAGCAGGGTTTTCTAACAGCAGGTGATGTGCCTTGGGAAGACTGGGAGCAGAAAGAGTTGGTAGATAAACTCCTGAATGGTGTGTCCTCCTTGGGTAGGTTAAGCAGGGCAGTAGAGATGATGACACTTTTGACATAGGGCATCACAAAAATGTGAGTTCCAGTTCTATGAGATAAAGATCTTAAACTAATTGTTTGCTCTTGGTACATCGCCTCCTGAAAGGACTTAACACTTTCTGGTGGCGACTTTCAGAGCCTGAATCTTGAGCTACCAAGACTCAAGTGAGACAAAGTACAGTCAGAAATAACAGCAGTATGAGACAGACCCACTTTGTCTATTGATGGCATTGCAGTAACTGAGAAAGCAGATTTGCAGTAGAAATGTGATGCTTTTCAAAGTCACTGGGGGGCAAAGATATCCCAGTGAATGTTTCTGATATTGTGAGAACAAATATGTGGTTTAAGTAGTGACAAACATGTCATTCCCACTTTGCCAATAGCATGTCCTTTAATATCACACGATTGTGGGTAGCTGGATTTTCAGATATGTAAATAATTTGCTTTTCAAAAGATGGGCCTATTGTAAGAATATTACTAGAAGGGGAGAGTTTAAAAAAGCCTAGGACTGCCAATGGTAACAGGAAAAATTAATTCCTTAGCTGATCTTTGTCACATTGTGCTGCCCATGGAGAGCAAGAGCTCAGTGGGGTGTGTGTCCTACACGCAGAGCAGCTGATTCAAATGATTTCTTACCTGATGTTATCTGGATCTGTTCTTAAGATGTTTTGAAAACCTTTCTTTTCTTCATACTTTTTGTGCTATGTACTTATTTTATCCAAGGTTTCCTCGGCAATGTTCCTGGAGTGTCACTGTCTGGCTGCAGGAGAAGCAGGAGACAGGACAGAGGTGGCAGCAATTCCCAGTGATGTGACTGAGCTCAGACAAATATCTCAGACCTACAAGGTTTTACAGGACTGTCAAACAGAAGGAAAAGGTCTTTTGGGATGTACATCTGATTTCACCCAGAATGGGGAAATTAAAAAAAAAAAAGCAAAACCAGATTATGGAAAAATGGGAGCAAGGATAAAAGGACAGGAGGAAAACTACCTCCTAAACCTGATTTTAAGAGCAAGCCTTGGGTTCAAACCTTGGGCAGAGGTTCAAGTCAGTTCTTTATCTAAACCAGTTCACCTAATCCTAGTTATCAGCTTTCTCCTCTCTTGTAGGCATGAGTTGCTTTATAGCCAAAGGGAAGAACCTTCCCAGTTCAGAAATACCGAGGAACTTGCCCCAGCTAGCTGCAAGAGCTGAAAGAATTCCTCCCTCTATTTCAGATTCACTGACTCTTTTCACTGAAGTGGATTTTTTTTTTTTTTAATATGCCTCTTTCAGTTTTTATGGGACTCCTTAGTCTTTCAATTTTGGACCCCCGAGGCTTTCAGGTTGCTCCTTTGCAAGCAGGACTCCCACAGCTTGTGCTCAACTCTGTGTAGATTCCTGTGCCTTGGAAGTTTTAGTGACCCTGTAACTTATTTATGTGGTAAACTCTTCTTTGTATAATTCATGGAAGGCACTAAATGAAAAGGGTGCTGGAGATTATTTTTTTCCACTGCAGCACCATGCCCTGACTACAACAATAGGAGTAAAATGAAGCATTTGTAGAAAAACTCGCCATCTGTCCAAACACTGCTCAGCTTCTTGTCCAAGGGCTATTTTATGGAATTCGGTGTTGAGTGTTTGTCTGTGCACCTGCGGTTGCACACAAGGACACTTTTTCTTCCTTAGCTAAATATTTATACAGGAGATACTTGCACTTAACAGTGCTTGTTTTCCTTTTGCTCTAGCGAAAATACCACCATTAAAATGGGGCAGCAGAGAAATCTGATGCAGCTCATCCACACAGGTCCATCTGCTGCTGGAGATCTCACGTTTCCCTGATTCACTGTGGAACTTCCCTGAGAGCAGCAATCCAGAGGAGCTGCAGCTTTAGGCTACTGGCACAGAGCTCCTTGCAGAGGGTTTGGCCTCAGAGGACCTTTGGAGCCGCCAGGATTTGGCCTCTTCCCTTCCTGGGGAGGTCAGACCTCACTCAGCCCTCCTTGAACCACTTGGTGGATGTGAAGGAGCTGGGATTCTTGGATGGCAAACATATTTTCAGTGCAGAGCTCTGCAGTCCCTTCCCTGCTGGGTTCTGAAGGGCACCAGGCTCTTCATCCTTGGATCCTCTCGCTCTTGCAAGAGTTTTACCGAGCCCTGCCTAAGTGTCTGCTCCTTGCTGGTTGTTCCTTCAGCACAGTGGGGAAAATCAGAAATTGAAACAAAAGTAAAAACTTCTTTATTCCTGTGTCTGAATTCCAGAAACCTTATCAGATCCCTTCTAGGGGTAAAGGGCACATCCTTAGAGGTGGAGATGGAGTTTGGCCTGTTTTGTTGGGAGAGATGACAACAAGAAAGGGGAGTTTGGACAAGGTTCAGTTCACCATTTGAAAATCAAATTGCTGAACTAAAAGAAAAAACTGTACTAGAAGAAACTTCACATTCTGTGGTCTCAGGGTTTTTTCAGTTTAGAAAGTTCTGCCTTGTTTTCAATATCTCTGCAATGTGATTTATGAGAGCACAGAACTGGTTTGTTTATGAATTTGGGGGTTCTCTGGTCCTGCAAAATTATTCAGTGTATTGAAAATAGTTGAAGTCCTTTTCATTGCAGCACAGTGTTAATTCTTGGAAATGCAAAATATTGCAAAATGCCTGTCTAACAGTACAATACATATCCTGGGAATAAAGCAGCCCCTCTCCCATCATAAAGTATCGATGCTTAACCATTATTTCTCTTATGTTGCTTGAATTTCTAATTTTCTGTTGCTGCTCAAGCCAACATCCAGTGACCTGCTGTTCCCAAGGTGTAACAATCCTTCATCTTCCCTTTTCTCTTGCTGTCATCTCTTCCTGCAATGATTAGAACCCTTCCCTACCCGTCAGGAATGGCACATGGTCACAAACAATATATCCAGATGAAAGGGAAATACTTGACCAGCATGTCTTGGCAGCTCTTTGATCTCCTGGCTGGAGCATCTTCCAGCCATCCCCTTTGGAAGGTGAACAGGGGAAACCTTGTCCTGTTGGGGCAGAGAGCTCTGCATTCTTCACATAGAAAGGAACACACTGATCACCCCCTGTGTGCTGTGCTGGACGGAAATCTTAGCAAATAAAATGTGCTAGGGGAAGGAAAAAAGTAACAATATGTTATCCAAAGAGCTGCTAACAAATTGGCCAGTAAGTGCCAGGACATGGTGTGGGCAGGCTGTTCACATATGTGTGTGTGCAGGAGGTATATGGATTTCTTTGGCAAGGAAAACATTGCTTTTCTTGAACTGAACTATCAGTAAACAGAACATTCAGAGTGCAATTTGAGATGGCAGCAAACAACAAAATGATGGAAAGGCTTCAGCTTGAGGTGATGTTTGGCTTCAGTTTAGAAACATACAGTTTAAATTTAGGTAATTAATAGAGAAATGTCACTTGAAGGCACAGCAGAAGCTGCTGGGGGTCAGCCTGCCCAAAAGACACACATCTGATGGTCCAGATGATGCTGAGTTCATGCTGATAACTTGTGTACTAAGTGATTCTGAAATGGTTTATGAATATTGGGTGGTTTCTGTATTTAGGATGCATGGCATGGCAAGAAGGACATAGACATTGTTCCACCTCACAGTTGGGTGTCAGCACTAAGGTCTGGGGGCTTGTTAAAGCCTCCCAAAACTGAAAGCCTTCAAGTTGTTGGACGTTAAATTTAAGGCTGAGCGGTATGGGCAAGTTCACAGAGAAAGCTCGTGGTGAGTGAGCAGTAGAACAGGAATCCTGGTTCTGGGACCCACATCCCAGTGCCAGTTTAGATTGCTTTGAGATTTGTAATCACCACATTTGAAAATTACAACTGGTAGGATGCAGGAACCAAACAGACCTGCCAAAAGCATCTGCAGGTCATTTGCCACCTCCCCTGTCTGGTGTCTCCTGTGACATGAAAACCCTGTTTGCATTCCCTGGGCAGCCCCTGAGCTGCAGCTCCTCTTCTTGACTCGTGTTCAGGGGAGGCAGAATTCTTGTTTTCCCCCAAACCTCCTGTGCCTTTTTGACAGAGGCTCCTAATTTCATTACACTGTGAAGGGCTGGTGGCGCTGATCACGAGCAAATAATAATTTTAGTGTAATGAATACATGCTGATAGACAGATAAATCTTTTTCTTGGATTTTTGCATACTTAAGGATCTGGCCCCACTCCATTGAGGGCAGATGAGATGCCTGTGAGATTAGTCCCATGTTAATGACTACACAACATTATGTCATAGAGTAGAACAAAAGCTTGTGTCTATGGGTACTAACAAAACCCTGGTTACCTTCCTAAGGCAGTGCTTCAAAACCTGTTGGTTCAGCAGGTCTTCCACTCACATAAAGAACTTTTTCTGCTCTTTAGAACCTTTGCATTAGTGAAATGCTGATCGATTTCTGCCATTGTCCAATGTCCAACCTGCTGAAAATACCAGGAGGGATTGTTTTCCCTCTGCTTCCTTCGAAGCAGTTGCAAAATGTAGAGATGAAATAAGATATTGTAAAATGCAATTTGGATGGTGATCCAAGGGAAGCAGTTTATGGGCTCATGGAAGATGGAAACATCTGGGCAGTGTCTGGCATAGTTTGTGAGCAATATCCAAGGCATCAGATGCCCAAAAGCCAGTCAGGAATGACTCAGATGGGTTATTTCAGCTCAAGACACAACAAATATCCTGAAGCAAAGTGGTTTTGTCTAGATGTGTATGTTAACTTAGTTGTGCACTTAGGCACACAAAAGAGAAAATTGATTTCTAAAAAGGCTCCAGTATATCTAAGATTAGTACTCCTGATGGATGCCTTCAGAATATTGATATCAGGTTACTCCCTCCATCAATCATATACTTTGAAAATGAAGGTCTACCAATTAAAATGACAATCAGGGCGTAAACAAGTCTTAGGGGAAGTTGCCTTAGAGCTGAGCAGGTAAGAGCAACCACCATAAAGTTTGGATCCTCTGTGCTGCTTTAGAAGGAGGTTTCTGCTGTGGTGACCCCGTCCTGCCTGCAAACACATCCAGCAGGGAACTGTAGCCAGGATGGGAGCTGGAACTGCAGGACTCTTCTGTTGAGTTTAAGATCCATGAACTGAGCCCCAGATAAGAGGAGTGAGTGGCTTCAGTGGTTGCAGACTTTTAGGCACTACTAAAAACTCTTCAGGATATGTTTTGAAATACTAAGCCATTTATATTTTGCAGTAAATTCTCAAATCCTGTTTACCTGCTTTGTTGTGGAAATGATCAGAGGCTGCCTGATTTGGATCATCCAAACAGCTGCCAGCAACTGCCTATCATCCCTTGCAAAGTTGATATTAGCAAGAAATAATTGAATTTCATATCTTTTACTACATAATTGCAACAAAAAAAAACCCCAACACCCTACCTTGAAAGGTGGGGGAGGGCAGGGAAAGGTGCATAATTGAAGAGACAATCCCTGTCTCACACATGTAGTGACAAGCTCTATGTGATTTTTATTGCCATAATTACTGTATCCTGCTGATCAAGAATAATTATCATCACCATAGCAACTTCCTATGGAAAGAGTGATGGGGGTGGGACAGAGGAGAGTGGTTCCTTGAGAGCAGTGTTAAAGGCTCCTTTGGTGTGGGTTTGTGTGTCTTTCTGTGTGTCTTGAAATATTACTGTTCATCCTTCATGTTTGTTTTGGCTTCCAGAGCAAACAGGGAAAGGGGGAATGTTGCATCAGAATCCAAGTCCAACAGTTGTGATTGCACTTGCACTTTAGAGCAGGTCCTGCTTGATTTGGAGTTGGGGAGCAGAGTCTGAAACATCTGAGCTCACAGAAGCAGCATCTCTGCTCTCACTGCCCTTTATCTCACAGAGGAGCACAAAATGACATCTGTTCATACAACTTAAGGGCTGAGGGAGACTTAGCTGACTTTTTTCTTGCCATGCATCTCTGTTAGATGCCTCATTAATGGCCCACATGCACATTTATTTATGCATTTGACCAGTGATTGCTGTTTTGAAACCTTTTCTCCTCGTGATTTCTTGCAACATTCATTGGATGTTGATTTTTTCATGTTTTCTTTCAATAGCATTTCAACTACGCAGAGATGCTGCCATTTCAAAAGCACTTTTCAGACTTTTTTAAAATGAAAAATAACATTTTGAGGAATACCAGGTGGCCTGGACATTTGTGAACACACAGAATAGACATTTTAATGATATAAGTAGGTGATGAAAATAACTCATAAAGTTAAGATTGTGCTATATGAGTTCATAGAGAGGACTTATGATATTCCAAAACATGAATATGTCTTTACTGAAGTTTTGAAATCCCTCAAATCAAGAGCTAAGGTAACACAGACCAGTGTTTTGGAGACACTAGAAGAATACATTTAAGATACATGGCAAGTTTGCTAAATCTTTCCAGTCCTGAGGGCACAGCCAGTTGGACTAGTTCCCTTTGGGCATTGCCAAAGGAACACTTGTCAGGCAGGGTTGGGATGAAGACATGGGTTGGCATTCTCAAAATCTGAATTCCAGTGTTTTGCCTGTGAATTCCAGGTTTCTGGTGCTTCCTTAGTGCCACCACATTGGATGGTGGAGAGATCTGGTGTTGGATGTGAAGAAGTTTTTCCCTCTCTTGCTCTGAGAAAGGCTTTTGGTGGAGATATTTCCCTTCCCTTTGTCCCAGATTTAACTGTGGGGCTGTGATGCCATGGATGGTCGCCCACAGGGGTGGGCAATGAATGGCATCACCTTCCAGTCTGCCAGTGCTGGCTGTCTGTAAGTTCTTGTTCAGTGGGTTTGTTGTGTTTGCCATTCCAACCTGCTCTCACTGGAGGAGCAACACCCCATCCCTCAGGGTTCCCAAGCCCTGATTGCAGAGGTGGGACAGGAGCAGTGTCCCTGCTGTGTTGAGGTGAGTGCCTGAGGGGCATCGCCCATGAGTTGGGGCATCGCCCAAGAGTTAGGGCAGCACTGCAGGGCCTGCTTTACATGAGGAGTTGTTCTTTTCTGCCCTTGCTCTTCACTCCCTCAATCTTGTAAAGAAAGACATGCTCTGAGCTCCAGCTCTCCCCTGAGGGATCAAGTGGATCTTGCTTCAGGGCTGACTTTCACAGCCTATCTCAGGAAAGGCAAAACTCTCAGCCCAAGAAGGATTTTTGGAATCAGGGACTTTCAGTCAGGACAGGACAGGTGTTCATGGTCCTTCTTTATTACACTGCCCTGAACCTGACTCCAAACTCCAGTATTTTCAGTGCTTGGAAGGCAGAGCATTTTCAGTGAGCCCATTGGAACATTGTGTGAGTATTGACTTTTTTTTTTCTGGCTCTGTTGGGATGATAAAGCATCTCTGTACACATGGCCCAGTGCTCTCCTCCTGCTGCCTCTGGCTCCTTGGCAGTGCCTGAAGCACTGTGCTCTTCCACTGCTCACATCCTTCAGTCCCTCTGCTTCTTCTAGGGAAAATCCCCTTTTCCCAGGGACAGAAGCAGAGGGATTAGTGAGGACTCTTACCAGCTGAGGCCCTGGGAGGGATGTCCCCAGGCGTGGGAATGAGATAAAGCCCAGATAAAAGGGTCAGAGCTTCTGTATCCACCAGTGCTTAGCTTTTCATTCCTTCCCTCTGTACCTTCTCTCCTGATTCCTCCCTCCCTTCTGGAGAGGCAACAGTGCAGGCAGTGGTGGCAAAACGGTGGCAGCACTCAAATCCAGCAGCCTTTGTGTCCACAAGCACTTCCACCACTCTGTTCCAGGGATTTATTTGCAAGTGCTGGGCCTGCGAAAGACATTTCAGAATTCAGGTTCTCTTTCTGGCACTCAGTCCCATGGCCAAGAAGTGATTGCTGTGACTGATTCAAAATTATACTGCTCTCAATGCTTATTAAAATCTTTCATCTCCCATTCATTTCATTTGCATTGTGCTGCCTCCAGGTTTGTGTGTGGCCTTCAGGGCACTTTAAGAGTTGTATTCTAAATCTATAAGTTTGATTTCTGGGGAGCAGAGGTTCCACATGACTCCCTAGGGATGATAGAGCTGGTTGTGACACTCCCATGGTGCCCAGAAATGCTGTTTGCAGTCTGAGGTGCCATTGGTAGGACAGCAGGTTCTGAGCATCCCAGCCATGGGTAGTTGGGTCTAAAAATGGAGCAGCAATGGTAGTGCTTTTTTTTTTCATGTTTGAAGCAGTAACACAGCTCTCAGGTTCCACTGAGGTACAGGTTGCTATGAAATACAAGTTTTGCCATTTTAAAAAAATGGAGAGACTATTGTGTCAAAAAATTTGAAAGCAGTTTCTTCCTCTAAGAGCTGTTTTCCTCTCAAAATATAAACATGTGTTGCTGGGGAAGGCAAGGGGAGCCTGGGAAGATTTTCTTCATGTTAGGGTCTTATGACTCTATATGAAACACTGTCCTATGGAAGTTTAGATGCTCTTGAATGTAAAGTTCTGTAAAACCAAACAAGTGCTCCCTTCAGTTTGGACAACTCTCTCAGACACAGGGTGGGATGTGCAAGGCCAGGAATTGGTCTTGATGGTCCTTGTGGTCCTTTCCAGCTTAGGATATTCTGTGGTTCTGTCAAAACAGCAGCTCTTAAACGTAAGACTGTTCTTTTTCCAAGCCAGGAAAATATCTATGAGGACAAAGTTAGGATGACTTATCTCCTCTGTTACTGATTACAGGAGCATCTGCTCTTACACTCACTGGTGCTGACATTGCAGCCCTGGATCCATCTGGGACCCTGGGCTGGAGTGCTCTCCGTGGGAAGTGAAGCTACATAACCATGTTTGGATAGTATGGAAAGGAGGTGGGAAAATGCAGTCAGAAAATGTGGGCTCAGGGAGATACAGGAGTGGAGTTCAGGAGCCAGGGGAGTGAGGGGTCAGGATATAGGTTGGGGCTGGGATATAGGATTGGGGTTGGGATATGAGATTGGGGTTGGAATATGAGATTGGGGTTAGTATATGAGATCAGGACTGGGATATGAGACCAGGGTTGGGATATGAGATTGGGGTTGGAATATGATATTGGGGCTAGTGTGTGAAATTGGGGTTGGGATATGAGATTGGGGTCGGGATATGAGATTGGGGTCAAGATATGAGACCAGAACAGGCCCTCCTGCTCTTATCCTGATAGTCACAGGAAGCACATTCTGGTTTTAGCTACTGTGCCTCTGCAAATCACTAAAGATTTTGCTTCTGGTTTTTGTAAGTAATGTGGTTACCAACTGAAACAATTTTGAATTGAAATAACTCTTGTTTTTGCACTTTGGGTTTTCTCTCTGTTGCTGTAACTACTGGGCACTAGAATGACAGGGAGAAACATTTACAGAGTGTGACCAAATATCACATAATTAAGCAATTTGGCATTGGAATGCAGAAAACAAAATGTAACAGCAAAAGACTGGTCTAGATTTCATCTGCTCAAAGTAATAATAAAGACATCAGCAGGGAAATCAGTCATGCACATATATTATTTGTGTGCACTTAAGTTGGACAGATAGGATAATGGATGTGGTATACACCAGATGTTACATTTCCTGAAAATAGATATGTTAAAGGAGCTCACAAGTGGTTGTCAATGCCCCTTTCATTACCCCATCAGTCTAAATTTATCCAGTTGAAATAAACATCTTAGTTTGTCTGAACTTGGGATTCACCTTTACATTCTCTGTGCTGCTTCTGTGTGCACAAGGTAATAGTTAGAAACCCTGCCATGCTGTGCTAAAGTGTCTCTTAAATCCTCTACCAGAAAAAAGGCAATAACTTTCTCATTGCCTCATTTTAAGACAAAAGCAGAGGTCAGGTGGTAAAACACAGCCAAGGCCCACACCTGGAGAGGAGTTTTGTCTTGTCCATGACAACCTGCAGCAATAATGTTCTCAGGTGCATGAATACCCAGCTCCATTGCCCAGAAATGGCTGATCCAGCTCAGTCGTTTACAGAAATTCCTACTGGGAATACACACGTGTCTGTAGCAGTTAGAACTTCATAGGCAGTTGTGTTTTGGTTTTCTGTGGAGCTTGCACTGGGAAACTTCACAATGTCTTTGATGCTGATGTTTGTTATTAGAATAAATCTCTAGCCAAGTTGGTTTTTTAGGTACCTTTAATGTTTTGTAAATAAAGTGCAGATTTCTCAGTGGAGAAGGGATAGAAGAGCTGCTGGAAGGGGCTTTAGCATTGGTTGATGTGGTGTGTCACATCATGTTCAGGAGACCAGACAGTCCTTCCCATTCCAGACAGGTCAAATCTGTCTATAAATCATCACACATGCACAGGTTAGGACAGATGTCAGAACATGGGCACAGTGTGTTGTTTCCTCTTTAAATAAACTGGTTCCTGCATATAAAAGTTCTTAAAGAGGAATGGACAAAAAGAGAGAATCCTTCCTATAAGGAAGTTCTCAGAGGGGACTGAGTTGGAGAGTAACAAGGCATTCACATAAGTATATTTCTGAGGAAACTGGTTTTTAGAGTCCTTTAATAAAGCATTTGGGTACAGTAATGTAGCACTGAGCAGTTGAGAGAGGCTTCAGTACAGGACTGTGTGGTCCCCTGTTGAAGCTCAGCACAAGCACTAAAAAATTTGAGTTGCTTTTGGACATATTTTCTTTAAAAGAAGCTAATAAATTGTACTGAAAGGATAGCCAATCTTAAAGGTAAAATGTACTCTGGAACATATGTGATAGTTTACCAAGGTAGTAATTGGTCATGTTTTTGCAGACAATTTTAAAAAGTCCATATAATTGAAGAAGAAATGCCATCAAGGTGCTCTTACCTTCAGCATTGCATGGAAATGGCTGCCCAGCAACACAGTGAGTGAAGTGCTGGAAGCTCACACTGGTGTTTACACAGTGAGTTGTGGAAAAAGGTGTGTCTTAAACTATGTGGTTGCTTCTTTATGTCATTTATTCTGTGCAAGTGAGCTTTAGGTATTCACAACTGAACATATTTATCCCCTGTGGTGAATATTTCCCCAGTGAACACTGTGGGACCATGGGGATCTTTATGAGCACAAGGTCTGACCTCTAATGTGGAGACCCTTCCAGTCTCACCTGGAGGAGGGAAGGAATTTTTGTCTCTGTTGAGCATTGTTTTCAACACCAGGAATCCTTTATTAAAAATGCCAGGCAGGAGGGGCAACACACTTGGGTTATTTGACCTTCTGAGCAATAGTCTTCTCAGTTTAGCATTTAATCTGATAAGGAATAGCCTGCTGTTGACATCACATTGATAGAAGATGCAGTGCTTGGACATTATTTCCATGTGTTTGATGTCTGGATGGCATTCAACCCTAATCCAAGAGAAAAGATGCTTTTAGCAGCTCTGCACTCGTGGTGTTGGTGTTCTCATCTTTAGGATGCTCAGGAGTACTCCATTGAAATAAGGAATAGGATCTAAATAAAGAAGGACTCTGAAAAAGGAAGTGCATTGGAGCTGGACAGAGCCTTTGGAGTGTGTGGAATGCACTTGTCAGCAGTTATTTTTGTGCCAATAAGTTAGATAAGTGTTACTGTTTACATACCAATTTGCTCTGTTATTGAATAATTTCTGTGGTAACCAGGGCAACAGTTCCATCACATGATAAATTCATTATTCCAAAGATACACATCTTCATAGAGGAGCTTCCTAGCAGCAGGTCATGTGGATGCTTTGAAAATTTACAGCATTTTTAGGTGGGAGATTGGTCCAGGAAGCAAAAAATTGTCCCAATCTTAAGTCTTGGCCACAACCTGTGTGTGCTATAAGAAGTCTTCTCTCTGACTAGACTGGGTTTTGGATTTAGTTTTAACATCTGTTTAACACCACTAAGCTCTTGAATTTCTTTTGTGCCTGTTTTATTCATGTATCTCTGAACAGAAGCCCCCAGGGAAGAGAAAACTTGGCACAGGTTGGGCAGAATGAATAAAATTAAGATTTGTCTTTTTAATCTATTGTAAAGCCCATGGTACAGGATGAAGGGAAAGGCAGAGGGTCTTCTGAACTTTGGCTTCTCATAGAATGAGTGAATTCTGGTGGCAGTAAAAGTGGACTTGGGTTACTTGCCCTCGAAGCATCTAATTGTCCAGGGGAATGAGACCTCCAGGGATACCTGTTCAGGAGATTTCAGTCTCCTGGAAGTGCTGGAGATTTTAATTCTCATTCATTTCTACAGCAAAACACAAAAATTTATCATAAATATTTTCCTTGGTATTTCAATGGTTTTAGAAGGTAAAGAAAAGCCAAAAACGTGGCAGGAGAGCAGAAGGTTTGACCTGAATAGTATTAATAAAAGTCAGTGTATGTGGCTGGAATAGAATGGACTGTCAGGGTCCAAGTCAGGGTGAGAAACACTGCAGCTGGAGAAGTTTATAGGTCAGGAGATTTCATTTATCTTCATCCAAGGTGGCAATAAACTGTGCATGTAGGACCCTCCAGCTAGGTAGGAAAGACCGATCAGAAGGGGTCGTGGGTCTTCAGCACCGCTGGGTCTTTCAGTCGTGGCACAATGTTTTCTATAAACTCGGTCAGAAAGGCACATGCAAGTGCAAGAATCTGTGAAAATCTGTAAAAAGTCCTGCCCATTGAAGGGCCTTTTTGTACTCCTGCCTGTTCCTGCTCAGATCGAGTGGTGTGACCTGTGGACAAGTGTGTGCCACAGCAGCTCCAGCTGCGTTTGCAGCATCTTCTTCATTAACTCCTGACACACCAGAGATAGAAATCTCCCAGGCTGTTAGCATTTGATTTCAGTACATCAAAGCCAGTTAACTGTCTACTTACATTACAGATAAGCCACTTAATAGATCTAAACTTTTCTCTCCCTTTTTGCTACTTGTGATAATTCTGGAAGTCAAAAGCTTTTCTGAAATTAGAGGGAGACCTTCAGTGATTGAAAGCAAGCACCTTTTGCAGGATGTCCAATTCACAGGGGTGCTGAAACTCTTGCATTAGGTGTCTTCACACCCACTAATAGAGATAATATACTGCCCAAGTGAAGTGAATGTAGGAAACAGGAACAAAAAGGCCAAAATCAAGAGGTTCAAGATGCCTCATTTTATGGGACCTGTGAAGAAATATGTCTTCAAAATCTTCAGAGCAGAAGAGAAGTGGGGAAGCAGCTCTATAATTACTCCAATCAGATAGTATGGCAACAAAAAAGGAACAATTAGTGAGGTTTCCCAGTCAGTAGATGTTTCTCCTTACCTGAGTGATCTATTGCAGAGATATGTAATTAGGACCAGATAATAATAGGTTTGGTAACTCTATCCCTGTCAAAAAGGGAAGAAAATCCATCCTATTGATAATTGCAGGTTTCTCTGTGTCTCACTTCTTTCCATCCTCTTTTTCTCCTCATGAGATTCTTTAAACATGCCTGGCTTTTGGCTCACAGTATTTTACTTTGAGTCAGTGAACACGTTTACAGATGGCTTTCAAAGAGTTAACAAAAATAAAAAAGGAGAGTCTTAGCCACATAATTAAAAGGAAAAAGTTCCTATCTTGGGAGATGCAAATGAGTAGATGCTCAAAAAACGTGAAAAGTCCAGATTGGTGTCCTTTAGTTTTCTTTTTGGTTTTTTTATCACTAGAAACAGTGCAAGGTTTCAGACTGCAAGTCTCAAATGCTTTAGTCAAAAATGAAATACTACCAGTGACATATTCCTTCTGCAAAAATATAACAAGATTTCAAGCAGAAGGACACTGGACCCAGTTGATGCACAGCCAAACCCTCCATAATTTGCATGTCACCTGGTGGAATGATGGCAGATATTTCACTGCTTAAAAAAAACCCAAACAACCTGAGTAACAGGTGACATTGAGCATACAAGAAGTGTCTTGAATCCTGCTGTGAAAAGGAACCCTGTATGTGATTTAACAGCTTAGATGCCGTAAGAACTGACAACTTCAGCAATTGAATTTGTCTGTTTGTAACAGCCCCTAAATGCTGGGGAAAAAATGATGCAGGTCTTTTAAATTGTTGACTCCAGTAAAGTTGGAGCATTTAATTTAGGACTTTGTCTGTTACAGGATTTCAAAACTAAGTCTCCAGGTTAAAACCCACAAAAAGATGAGAGCAATTCCTGGGCAAAGACCTGAACTGCTGTTCCCAGGACCAATGGCCCTTTTGCTGACCTGGATCTGATGGCAGGGATGAGCTGCCCAGCATCTGGAGCCTTGTTTGGGGCCAGCCAGGCACACTGTGGAAAAACTCTACTTAAGAAAGAAAACTTTGTCTTCTCACTGCAAAAAAATTCCTCCCCTCCAAAATATTTCACAGCCTGGCACTAACTCTTATCCTCTGCAGGAAATTGCTCCTGCTGCAGGTTGCTGAGTACTTGGTGAACACCAGGGACAAGAAGGAGGGCTAAGTGCTTCTGTGGGAGTTCTTGGTGCCAGCTGGGTGTTGGTTCTTGCTTCTTGTTGGAGGAGTTGCCCATGAGAGGTGGGCCTGAAGTGCACCATCTTCACACCAGAATTCACCCAGGTTTCACAGGGTGCTACAGGCCATGGTGAGCTTCTTGTGCCTTTGGTGACAGCTCCATGTCTGAACCTCCCCCCTCACCCCAGACTGCTCCTTTGGTGGCACTTTTTTAGCAGTTTGCGATAGTTGCCTTTTTGTTTGCCTCAACAATCCTGATCCTGTTTGTTCCCAGCTGAGACCCAACCACTGTGACCTGGAGGTGTTCCCAGCTGAGCCTGGGTGGTGTCACAGGTGAGGGTGGGCTGCTGACCAAACTTTGTCCATTCTAACCCTGGTGAAACAACCACTGGGTGCCTTTCCTGGACAGAGGTGTCAGAAGAAGCCCTTCATGGAGCTCAGGCTGTACCAAGGGCTGCACATTCTTGGGCACTGTCTGCTGGTGCTGTTATTGGGGTACTGGGAGATATTTGTGGGGGTGTCTCTGGTTTGTCTGCATCTAAAGATTGGCTCAGTTGATTAGAGAATGGTGCTGATAACGCTAAGGTCAGGAGTTTGATCCATTCACTTAAGAGCTGGACTTGATGGTCCTTGTGGGTTCCTTCCAACTCAGAATGTGGTTTTGTGATGCTAAACCTTAACCATAGGGCAGCTGCAGCTTTCCTCAGTAAACCTGGATTTAAACTGAATCTGAACAAGTTGAAAGTGAAATCTGCAGCTGTTTGCAGTGTCAGCTGGAGATCTGACATTGTCACTTGAAAGGAAGAAAGACCCTCCCTTCCTATTTCTCTTACTAGTGAGTTCCTTTCCAAGAAATAACATCTCACTTTTGTTTTATGAGGAGGATATGAAGCTGTCTTCAAATAAACAAACAAACAAATAAATTGAGCCCACGTGCAATGTCTCATTTAGAGCAAAAGCCAATTTCCACCTTTGCAGCTCCACAGACACCTGTGGATGAGGAGGCCAGGAACTCCAGCCTCTCCTTCCAGAGCAGGATTGACCTTCATTTCACCCTTGCACAAAGCAAGCCCAAAGGTTCACTTGTGGCCTGCAGGGATTTGGAGCCAAAGGCAGCTGTCCCAGCACCCACAGGACCTGCCAGGCTGGCAGAGGGTCCTGTTGGGTGCTGTAACCACATCCCATGGCACTGCCACTCTCATGGAAGTCCTTCCATGGGACTGCCATCAGTGCTGGAGACTCCGCTCTCCCCTCACAACATCTGGCCTGTTTGACATCTGTTGTGCCATTTGGACTAAAGAGTAACCACTGACAGTATTTTTCTGTATATGGAACACAGCTGCTTTATCTAAAGGATATTATTGGCCAGTTATGACTTACTTCCCCCTTTTTTAAGGGTAATAACAATATGTATTAAAAGAGATTAGATATTTTCAGTCTTCTAATTTGCCATTGACTTGTGTTTCTTCTTTTAACTAGAAGTGTCATCTGTGAACATCTGCAGGATTTTCTGCTTTCCAGAACAAGAAAATGAGTGAGCCTGTTGTCTGATGCTTCTGCAGAAGAGCTTGTTGAACAAGATGCAGAGCTGCAGTAGAATTAAAACAAAAGGCAGCTTTCCAAAAATGTAGAGAACAAGAGACTTCCAAATACTTGTCTTTTTCCTGAAAAGATCTCTTGCCAATACAAGATTTTTACAGTGACTTCTGAAATAAATGATTCAAAACTAACAAAAGTTTTATTTGTTATACAAAATGACAGATAAACACAGAGAAGAGGGATTTTTACTCACAATTATTTGCTCTTTGGTTCTCTCAGCTTGCCTTTACATGAGCAAACAGACTGTTAGGAGTCCAAAGCCAGGAGCTGTTTCCAGGAGGAGTATTATACTTCCTGTTATATGACCCAGGAGCAAGGATTTTCCTTTGAGGGGGGCTCCATTCCCAGAGAAGTAAATGCTTGTGTTGGGCATCTTAAAAGTATGTTTTCAGATAAGGCCAGCAATGGGGACTCAGCTGTATTCCAATACCCAACAGCAGAGTGATCTAAACTGCCTGAGAGCAGTTCAGGGCTTCCTAAATTTGTGCAAATAAGTAAGCATCATCTTTCAGAAAATTACCTACAGAATTCAATATAGATTATTAGAAGACAGATCATATAAACAGTATAATAGTGTACCTTTCATCTCCATAATCTCTGTCCCTCCGGTATGCTGAGATAACTGACTCAAAACCACCACAACCTGACTCGGGTCTTTTCGGAGAGAACCAGGAGCTTTGTTCCAAGGGCTATTTCTGCCCTTTTTTCCTTTTGTCACTAACAAAAAAGTAAGCCAAGGATATTATTCTTCTGAATTCCCAAACTTCTTGTTATGAATGCAATTCCCTCCATTACCACCAAGATACCAATCTGTGCCTGCTCTCCTACTGTCAGCAGGAACACTCCCCCTGTAGTACCACAGTTTGCAGGGAGAAAGCTTTGCCATCTTGTCCCACAATTCATACTTTGTTTCTCCAAATGGGGAATTGGCTCATTGCAATATGCTGCAATTTCAAGACTGTTCACTTTGCTGTAGAATTTTTGCCTCCTGAATTGTGGCCTAACAAAACCCATGAGACTGGTAATTCTGCTTAAATCAGCTCAGTCCCAGCTGATGACTTACTGTGTACAGCCACACATTTAACTTGTATGAAAATTGGTCCTTTCTGACCTCAAACTTTGGGATTACACTTAGGAGGTTAATTCCAGCAGTTCTTCTTGACTTGGAGGGTCTTGCACCGACTGTCTCCCAACAGCTACACAGTTTGACAATGAAATTCTGGGAGTAGTATTTGGCAATGCATATGGCATGGAAGGGAGTGGAAAGATCTGTGGCTTTGCTGTTGGCTTGACCCATGTGAGCAGGAAGGGTCATGTCCTGGGATAGAAGCTGGGACTGCACAGCAGGACGGGAGTTATCAGCAGGATCAGTGTTATCAGCAGGATCAGTCCCTGTGGGGATTAGATGTGCTGGCAAACCTTGAGCTTTAAGCAGCACCGCCTGCCAAAGAGGGTTACCTGGCCTGGGTTCAGAGCACCACTTCTCTTGAGCTACAAAATCCTGTCTGCAGACACTGGCATGTTAAGGGAATACCTGCGTCCTTCATGGGAATACTTCCTGGGAATACTTCATGGGATCCATGATCTGCCTGTCTGTGAGGAAGGAATATGCAGAACCACTGTCTACAAGGAACTCCAGGCCACTCAGCTTTGTTGTTCACTGGGCATTAACCATTTGTAAGCCAGAGTGGGGTCACAAAGTGGAGTCCACTTGGTAGGAACCGACTTTCCCATTTTAGCCAGAAGAGGGTGGTTGGATTTTCAGAGCAATGAAGCTGGTGAAGGGTCTGCAGGGTCAGTGCTGTGAGGAGCAGCTGAGGGAGCTGTGGGGATCAGCCTGGAGAAAAGGAGGCTCAGGGGGGACCTTATGGCTCTGCAACTCCCTGACAGGAGGGGGGAGCCGGGTGGGGTCGGGCTCTGCTCCCAGGGAGAAGGGACAGGAGCAGAGGGAACAGCCCCAGGCTGGGCTAGGGCAGGGGCAGGTGGAACAGCAGGAGGGATTTCTCCATGGAAAGGGTGATCAGGCATTGGAAGAGGCTGCCCAGGGAGGTCTGGAGTGCCCAGCCCTGGAGGTGCCCAAGGCAGGACTGGCCATGGCACTCAGTGCTCTGGGCTGGGGGACAAGGTGGGCATCGGGCACAGGGTGGGCTCTCTGGGCTGGGAGGGCTTTTCCAACCCCAAAGACTCTGTGGAATCCTCAGCCCTCCCTCCCACAGAAGGGAAAGATAAGAAGACTCATATTACCCTTGCTGCCCCAACATTTCTTAAAGGTTGCATTTACCCTTAAGTGGACAATCTTAGGTCCTCTCCCACCAGCTCTATGCAACTACAGACAGACCAACTAGTGTAACCCCGAGCTGCTGCTGCACTGCAGGTGCTCAGGTGCCAGCTCGGAAGTTTGGTCAATGCCAAACTTCTTTGTTTACCCAGAAAAAGAAAATAAATAAAGAAATATTTGTGTGAATTTCCAACTGAACCTCTGAAACAATTAAGTGGAGCTGAACAAGTTCATAAAACAAGGGCTAATGACAAGTCCCCCCCACTGCTTGGCCGTGTGCCCCCATTGATTGACTGGGAGAATGTTACAGGCGCTAAGTTGGTATTTTTCATTAGCTGCGATGAAATATGAGAATTTCTTACCATTCCCTCTGCCTTGTTCTGGTAACTAAAGCTGCCCATTCATGACAAGAAATCATTATTTATTTGTGTGCAGGAAAGAATCAAGGCTGCTTCACAAATTCTAGTCCTCCCACAGTAGCCTGATGGCTGCTTCCATTCACCTTTTCCATGTATGTTACTGAAGTTTCTCTGAACCAAGGAGGAAAGGCCAGTCTTGCAATAATACACTCGTAGGCAAGGGGGAAATGCCAGCTTTGTTTGCAACAAGGGTTTCATGAATTGCCTCTGACTGTTTTCCTTCCCTGTGTGAACCAAACATAGATTGTGTTGCGTTTTAGCAAAGCCTGTTCCAGTGTCCACCTTAAATTTTATTCAGAATAACATGAAACGGTGTTGTGGATATAACCCCGAAGGCAACTACATGTGAAGCCATTTATCACCAAAAAAAATGTGAGGAATGTTGAAAATAAAGTTAACGTTTGTAGTGATATTTTCATTTTTTTAAGCTGTAGTGCTAAAGGCATTTCTCTTTGTTCTCTAAGCATTGTCCTTTCTTTCTTATTCTTTTTTTGTTTGATACCAAAACTGATACTATATCAAAAAGCATCTTGAAAGTGTTCCTCAAAATTGAGAGAGATCTAAACTGAGGAATATAAAGAACCATCCATCTTCCTATTTTCCCCTCACTTTCCCCCAGTCAGAGGTTTACAACAGAAATGAGCTCCTGTGCCAAGGTTTAAATTGCCAGAGCCACTTGTGTTACTTGCCATAACTGCAGTTACAATGGTCAAAAGCAGGGACATGATGGGACAGTGATGCAGCTTCAGTGGGAATAGCACTACAGCAGCCTGGGATCTGCAGCTGGCAGCCAGCTCAGCAGGCTGGAGGGGGTTTGTGGTGTTATTAATATTATTATTAACACAAATAATGGTAGAATCGCTCCAGGCCAAGGAGGGGTTTGGGTTGGTCTTTTCATGTCGTTCTACTTACACGAATTGCTGCTGTGAGTGGCCAATTATTCCTGTGAACTGGATTCTCCTGGTTGTGCATCCACGCTTAGGGATCACACATTTTCTTCCCTTTAACCCACCAAACCCTCTGAGCTAAATGGAGAAAAGCTACATTTGGATGATGTTCTGGGGCACAGGGTGTGACTCTTGGGGATGGGCTTGTGCGGGCCAGGAGTTGGACTGGATGATCCTGGTGGGTCCCTTCCAATTTGGCATATCCTGTGATTCTGTGACACTGATTCTGTGACTCTGTGAGTGCTGTGTGTAGAGTTGCCAAGTATATTCTCAGCTGTGTGTGTAGGGGCAGCATGGATGCAATAAAAACCACGGTGGGAGATGGTGTAAGATCAAGCTCAGTGCAGCATGAAAGAGGAGCGAGGGACAAAGCCTGAAACCTGGGACACTGCAGTGATTTGGTGCGGAATGAGTGTGGAGAAGGCATGGAGTTGCCTTTCAGAAGTCATGGCTCTTCCAGCCAGGCATGTGGCTTTCCAGTGAAGCTGCTGTGGAAAGATCCCACAGCCCAAGGCTGTATCACCGAGGAACACAAAATTGGTTGTGCAGCCGTGAAGTTGGAACTACAAATCAGAAAGCCCCGGGATTAAGATTCCAAAGGAGTAGAGTTTAATTAAAAGAAGCTCTCTCAAGCATTACTGGCCCACTTGCAGCAGTGTACACAACATAATGTGTGCTCACAGCCTGCTACACACGTTGTGCTGCTGGGTGGAACTGAGGTTTAGGAAAGGGTTTTACTGCCTGGGCTGTCTCTGGGAGAACCTGCTGAGCCCAAACTCAGGGGGCTCAGGCTCAGGGCAGCCTGAGATGGGTCTCTGTGACCAGGCTTTAATCACCCTGGTAATGGAGCTTGGTCACGGAGGACGCTGGAAAAGTGTTGGGTTGTTCCTGCCTGGGATCACTCAGTGTGTCTGGAGTGTGCAAAAGCAGTAGCTGGAAAACTGGTGGCTTACAGAAAGCTTCAGCTGACTGTGTTCCAAGTCAAACACAATGACTGGTAAACCCAATGGAATGTGAGAGAAATTCATACCTTAGTGAACCGTAAACAGGATCATGGGTGATAAAATTTAATCAAAATGTAACGTTGCCTTCGGGATTCAGATCCAGTGCCTTTTGATGATTAGCAGCATTATCAAATGTAGATGCTCCGCTGAATACCATGATGTTGTAACGTTGCATTCTATGAAACATCAATGCCAGAAATAATTTAACACCTGCACATAAATCATTTTGCAATTATCTTTTGGGAATTATTTTATCTTAATCTTTTTATTTGGTTCCAAATAAAATTAGAGAAGAACACTGAAAGATGACACTAGGTGAAACAGAGGAAGGATAGGAGCACTGTCAGGTTATATAAACTAAGGTAAATGTCTGTTTTCCATTATTTAATTTTTAGATTGACATGCAGCTCTTTGGCTAAGGACTGTAAAATAGAATTGGTTTGTGTGTATGTGCATACAGTTAATTAAATGAAACTCAACAAGCAATGTTGACAATATATGTGCTGAACTCTTCAGCATTAACAACAGGGATATTAAGGCTGGAAAACCTTGAGCCTGTTGATCCTCCTTTCCTTTAAGCAAAACAGCCATTTAAGTTTGGACTTAGAAAACTCAGTCAGAAGTTACAAAAAATGATTCTCTGATCAGGGAAGAGAAAAGGCATAAACTTCAATTCTTCCTGCCCTTGGGAGGAGCTGGGGGTGCAAACCCCTGCAGTGAGAGCAGCAGAACTGCCCCGGGGTGTCCTTTCCAAGTGGTGCTGAGGGAATTCCTGACGCTCATGGAATCCCATCGGTGGCCCTTGGAAAGCCTAACCCACATTTGGGAAGGATCTAACGATGGGCTGTACCTACAGAGGGCAATAAGACAGAGATAAATCACTGCACTGTGCTGCACTCTGATGATGTTTCGGTGTTTCACAGGCTCTGTC
This sequence comes from Campylorhamphus procurvoides, assembly GCA_013396655.1. NCBI lineage: Eukaryota > Metazoa > Chordata > Aves > Passeriformes > Dendrocolaptidae > Campylorhamphus > Campylorhamphus procurvoides. The sequence goes on from WBMV01008849.1 coordinate 263,747, forward strand.
TCAGTCGTGCTTTCAAAGCAAATTCTTGGAAAAATTCACAGCAAACACCTCTGCCTTCTGCTCTGCATCATCACTGTGGAGTCAAATCTGCAAGGGGGTGACAGTCACGTTAACGATAAGAAAGCAAACTGCAAAATTAACAATGCAGATAGCATTTTATATCAGGCCAAAAGAATGACAAAATGCCTCCCTCTCAGAGTATCAATAACCAGCGGCCAAGCTCTGCCCCAACACATTTTCACATGTGCAAACACCTGAAATACCAACAACAGCTTTTATTTTCTTATAAATCCCTGTAATTTTCTGTACCTGTTTGTCATAGGAAGGTTTTGCCCTTGGTGCAGGAGGGAGTGTGAGCAGGTTGTGCAGTGGTAGGGGGACCAGCTCACCTTCCTGTGTGCAAAATAAAAACTGAACCTTGGTGACTCTTTTAAAAAACAAAAGGAAAACATTTCACTGACCTATTTACTAATTTTCAAATAGTGGAAGGGTGAGCTTAAATAAGTAATTTAAGAAATACTGTGAGTTCTTCGAATGGGAATTCTCTGTGGAGGTGACAAGGAATAATCCTCAGTGACTAGCACAGACTTTATCTTAAAACTGTTCTTAGTCAAAATTCAACCAAACTTACAAATTCTCAAAGGTGGAAAAATAATTATGCATTTTTTTGTGTAATTCAGGGATTTGTTTTATAATTTTTTTCTTCCTAGACATTTCCATACTCATGTGTCCCAACCCAGGATATTCTATGATTCACACAAATGCCTCAGTCTTGTGTGGGAAAAATTGAATATTTCGGCCCAGGAGAAAATTTTAAATTGAGACATTTTTGGAAGCGAAAGGAAGAAAAGTTTTGGTATAAAATTCACCAGGCTTGACAATGCTTGTGTTTATGAAACACACACTTAACAAGCCTGTGTTGGGCCTGTGCAGAGGGTTCTAGCAAAGCCACAAAGTAAGCAATCAGAATTTTAAAAATGCAGAATACTTTGTTAAATAAATATAAGCAATGCTATGGATTAAATAAAAACCCAAAATTTGGGTGTTTTGGTTTGGTTTTCTGAGTTTTTTAAAGTATATTTCTCCACAGTTAAAGCTGTAATAATGCATGTGCACAGGATTGCTGTTACAAATTTTGGCATATTTTATCTTGATTTCTGATAAATTTTCAGGTGGAGGGTGGTGGAATGAGCTGAGTTTTAAGGTACCTTTTAGCCCAAACCATTCTGAGGTTCAATGATTATGTAATGAAAGATGAAGCAAATTAAATAAATTAATATTTTTTTTAAAAAAAGGAAATAAAAACCAAAATAGTCAGAAGCATAAAAATAAAATTCATATATATTATTTTTTTAAAAGTACGTTTCATTTTGGGGTTTTTTTGAAGTTTTTAAGTGACACAATAAGGATGTTGTTAAGTGCCAGAGCAGAAGGAACAAGTGATGCTCAGCCCATCTATTCCTTGTCTCACTGGAAGCCCTTCCACACCCTTCAGGGGAAAGGGAAATTGTAAATTGAAGCTTCTCTTGAGCACTTTTCCTGAACTCTGAATAATTTCGAGGCTTGGATCCCTCATAGAAATATTGTACCACTGAGAACTCTTTATGTAGAAAATTGAATGTAAGCCTTTAAAGTTTGCCTTCACCATATAACACAATGTACATGGCAGTAAAATTCAATGTAAAAAGTGGGGAGAACATTTTAATAAAGCTCATAATTGATACCCTGATTAACTATAGACTTTAAGATGAAGAATAAATCAACCAAACTACCATTAACATAAGTTATGCAAATCCATGATCCGGGATGGAAACATGATGCCATGCTCAGTATAAAGTGAGAGCAGAGAAAAGCCTTTTTAATTTGAAATGGAAATTAAACTGAAGAGAAAGATGCTCTCTAATACCCAGGGGATTTCCTCACAGCATTAGTGCATGAGTTAAGAGGCTGCTTCAAATTTTTCTGTATCCCACTAGGATTTGGACAATTTACTACCAAGATGTCTCTACTGAACTTCTACAGTGGGAGGATTTGATTTCCCCACCACCATTCCCAGTCCCACTTTTACTGGGAATTTATCATTATGATTTGAGGGGCACTGCAGTGTGGAAAAATGGTGGTTGAAGTTTGAGGGGTGTCTGAGTGGTGCTGAAACATCTCTGAACAGCACTGGAGGAAGGCAGCGAAGGGAGTTAAGAACAGAACTGAAATTCCCTGAATGCCTCTCATTTGCCACTGTCTCAGGTCAGTCACCTTCAATTGTACATTTTCTCCAAGTGTTTGCACAACTTTAATTTTTGGTTCAGAACTTGGGGCTCCTGACACAGGGATTATGGTAATCCTTGCATTGCAGCATAAGGGCAATACCATCCCCAGCTGTTCCCCTGCCCTGTGGAGGACAAAAAAAAGAAAAGAACCCCCATATTTGTAGCAAAATGAAAATTTCAAATTTAAAGACAATTCTGAAAGTTGGTCCAGTTGCTTCTTTAAAAAGTGCTCATAACACACAACAGGTTCATGAGACGTTCTGTGTCTCCTAGGCAGCCACTGTATGAGGGGTTTGGGGGATTTTATTAGGTTGGGATTTTTTTCCTTTGTTCTGTTATTAGTACAAAATAAATTATACAGAAGAATCATGTAGAATTGTGGCTACCCTGTTTGTGCTTTTATACAGTTCTTGAAAGACATTCTAGTCAATATTTAAGTCAGTAGCCAGAAGTCAAGTAATTTCCTCTGTTTTGGGCTAGTATGTGCCTGTTCATTGCTTAATTATTTTCCAATTAAACAACAGACCAGCTCCTAGTGAAATAATGTTATGAAACAATGCAGAAAGGTCTCAGCACCAGATAGACTCTGCTATCAGCTTGAGAGTGTTTGGATCAGGGTGGGAGCTCAGCTGAGGTAGCAACTTCTTAAAGTGCCATGTGACGTTTCAGGAGGTGTGTTGGAGATGATAAGATGTCACTCTAAGGCTTTTCATGGACATGAGAATCCTGTAGCTGGTGATCTTTGGTCAAACTCAGCAGATAGAGAGACTCTGGGGCTGTTATTTGTGAGGATGGTGCTCAAGGGTGGGTATTTCATTGTGCTTGCAACTGCAGTGGTGTTTTGACACACACAGCAATGTTCAGAGTTGGGGGAAGTTTCTCAGCACTTGTTTAGATTACAGTGATTTTATTATGCAGATTATTCTTCTTTAATATATGGAAATGAAAGCATAGGAATATAATGGAGTGTTACTCTTGGAAGTTACTGAGCAGAATGGACCCTGAGAGAATTCCGCTTCCAAAGGAAAAGGAGAAATCCCTGTCCTGCATTCAGATGTGTCCACCTGATGCAGTTGGGTTCAGCCAGATGTTTGTGGTTCAATCTCATGGATCTATAAACACAGCAGTTTGTTCTCACTCCTCTCTTCCCAACGTGCCAAAAGAGCTCCTCTCGAAATACCAGCCCTTCCAAGAGATGTGCCTGGGCAGCACTGGAGTGTGTTTATTCTGATTTAGCAGGTATGTGAGGCAGCAGCAGAGCACTGGAGAGCTCTCCAGGGAACTGAAGTGTTGTCCAGGGAGGAGATGGGGTGACCTCAACTTCACAGTTCACCTGTGCACAGTCCTGGACTCAGAGCTGTCTGTTCAGACTTCCTAGAAGACCTGTGGGGCCCCACCAGTTGGGAGGGACTGGTTTTGTGTCCCCTTGGACAACTGCCCAAATTCTGCCCTGCTTTCTTAATGGTCACTGTCTCTTGTCAATTCATCCCTCACCCTCCAGCCTAAGTATTTTGGTAGGGATGTTGAAGGGAGGAGGGAAAAGACCACCTGAAACAATCATTGCATAACTTGAAAGCTCTGATAATGCTCCTTTGTCTGTGATATTGGGTACCTGGACAAAGCTGTGTCAGAGGGCACACAGGCCAGGAAAGGTGGCTATAAAATATCTCAGGCTGGGCTTTGGTTTGAGGCAAGTGGGTGCATGAAGAGAACCACAGCAAGTTGCATTTCGCCAGATACATTAACTTCTCAAATCATTAACAACAAAGGTATTTTGGAGTGTTAGCTTCCAACGTAAGGAAAGTTGAAGTAAGTTGCATGTAAAATATTCCCGTGTTTATTCTACAGTGAAGTGTTGCCTCACTTGACTCTGCAAAAATGCACTTCTTGAAACAGAAAGCTGAACTGAACTGGCTTCATTTATCATATCTGTGAGAGTGTATCATGTTTCCTTCCCTTTCTTTTCCAGGAGAAAGCAGGAGGACAGGCCTTGACTGCAGGTTAAACAGCATGTGTCCTCCAAGTGCTGCACCAAATTGTTTCTTCTGTGCTCCATGCATTCACTTGGAACCCAAAGCCTGGAGGTTTAGCTCTGTGTGCCTGGAAATGAAAGCACACTCTGGTGCTGAAGAAGGCATTTGCCTTCAGGTTGGGAAAAATTTCAGGTAACGTCACCTTGGCACGATTAGAGCTCGTGTGTGCTGCTGACCTGGGGACGTGCAGCAACAGGCACAGGCAGCACACACAATAAATCCATTCTCTGGCTTTGGAGAATGCGGTTGCAACAAGGTGAAAATACCTCCAACAAGAATAATAGAGATCATCATTAGGAAGAAACCAAAGGATAAAAATATTTGGGAGTGTCATTACAGTACTTACAGGACTCAGAGTGTGGGGTGTGTGCAGTGGCGTAGGAAGAAATTATTTTTAATCAATACAAAATTAAAGGTCAGTCTTAGGAGTGAGGCTCAGTTTAAGGAAATTATTCCATGCTCAGAACTTTGCAGAGTTTGAACTTCAATTAGGCAGTGTGTGAAGAAGCAGGTTCTTAAACTGCAGGAGCCTTACCCTTGTGCCAATTCTTAAAGCTAGTCAGTAGTGTTAACACCTTGGCCCTCTACCTGGCCAGGCTAATTAGCAAAGTAATAACACTGTGATATTTCACAGTAGGACTGAACCCTTGGAATAATTTCTAGGCCTGATTCCATATCAATGTACTACTCGCATTTTTGCTCTGTTCCTTCCTCTTTCTTTCCTTCCAGCAGTTTCTCAAAGGACTTTCCATGTCTAGAAGTGTCCAGGGCCAGGCTGGATGGGGCTTGGAGCAACCTGGGCTAGTGGAAGATGTCCCTGTCCATGGCAGGGGGTGGGACTGGATGAGCTTTGAGGTCCCTTCCAGCCCAAACCAGTCTGTGATTCCTAGAACAGAATCAGAGAATCCTTCAGATTGGATCATCAAGTCACAGAATCACAGAATCACCAAATGGTTTGGGTTGGAAGGGACCTTAAAGATCATCTCATTCCAGCCCCTGCAAGTCCATTAACCCAGCACTGTGTTCACCACTCAGCCATGTCTATGGTACAGCTAGAGGTGATGACAACACACCTCTTTCCTTTGGGTGGGGTGAAGGTGGCCCTGGACATTCAGACACCTGCTGTACCAGCTACCCTGACTTGGGTGCTCCCATGGAAATCCTGCCCTTCACACGAAACTTGCTCTGATTTTCCTGTGTCTGGTTTCTGCAGGTGTGTGTTGGTGTGTTTCCATTCCATGTGTGTAAGCTGTGTGGAGATCTCTGCTGTGAATGCTGCAGGGAAATGCACTTGTGCCCTCAGAGAAGCTTCTAGAGGAGGCCAATTCTGAGGTTTGGAGAGGTGAAGTAAAGACACTGATTCCCTGGTGCAGTTCAGGCACCTGCAGCCCCTGTGCTCTTGCTCCAAAGCCATTGCAGAGCTTGCACAACCCACAGCAGTGCTGTTGTCCCTCCCTGGCTGCCACTGGGGCCAGTGGGAGGTGCAGCAGGTTCAGCAGGACCTTTTCTGTAAGAAGGCTGCTCCTGCTTTCCTGAGCTTGGCAGCTCTCAGGCATCACGTCTGCAGGGCCTGGGGCTGCTCTCCTGGCAGCGTTCTCACCCATCCATCACTTGGAGGGAGTTCCAGGTCTGCTGCTAAACTCCCTCTAACCAGGGACTGCAAGGCTTGCCCCCACCAAACAGTGTTTAATCTCTTTAGGCTCTTCTTAAGAGCATGAGGTGCTAAGAAGTCCTTAAGTCATTATACCAAACACTTTTGGAGCATGTTTTGGGATTGAGAAGTGCTGTTCAGAAAGAATGCCATTCTCACAGCTGCAATTGAGGAATGACTGCATGGCTCCAGTTTAAATACATTAACAGGTCTGTACAGTGCCCTCAAGACATGTATGTTTTTATGCTAAGTGATTAGGAATTGGCCTTTTAATTCTAGGTGCCTCTTTAAATGAGAACATAGAGTTAGTAACTTGTGATGCTTTCTTAAATGAATATCTTGTCAGTATCTTTTCAATTAAGAAAACACATCACTTACTTCATCTGCTCTTTAAAGGCTCAGGGGCTGGCCTTTCTGCCCAAAAAACAATAGGGATACAGTAGTTGTGGGCAGAAATAAGGGGAGGTCAAACGAGGAATGGCTGAGGTCACTTGGCTTCTTCATCCTGGAGGAGTCTGAGGGATGTGTAGGGTGGGATTGTTGGGGTGTCTGTGCAGAGCCAGAAGTTGCACTCCACAATCCTTGAGGGTCCCTTCCAACTCAGGATATTCTGTGATTCCATGAAATCCATGCCATGGTGTACAACCAAGCCCTTCAGCAGTTGCAGCAGGTCAGCCTTCAAGCCCATTTGTGTAAACCCAGTAAAGATGACAGTCCAATGCTTTTATTGTGAAATAAATACTTCCACAGTTTGTTCTTTGTGTGGGGAAAGCTGACAGTGACACAGTTACCAGAGGAGCCTGAATAGTGAAGGAGTGATGACTCAACAGAAAACTTTGCAAGATGCAACAAATGAGAATAATAATGTTGATCCTTTCTAATCCTGATTTAAAATTTCCATAAGAAGTGATTGTTTGAGGCTTGAAACCCTTTTTAAACTATTCTGCCATTGCCTTAGTGATTTTCCATTGAAAATATCTTTATATACTGTCAGTGTTAAGAGCCCAAGGGCCAGCTGGCAGCTTGTTTGCTCCTTCCTCCTCAGGCTCCTGGTCTGGCAGCTCCAGAGGGGTGGGACAATGTGGTGCAGAGGCATCTCAGCAAAGAAATCACTGAAAGGCTCACAGTGAGGTTCACAATGCAGGTGATGTGCTTTGCTGTGCTGTGTCAGTCCCTAGGCATCTCCAGAGACCTCCCCCAGCCCCACGTCAAAGGTGGCAAAGAAGTACCAATTAGATGCTCTACAAATCCTGAGGTGCGTCAAAGGCAGCAAGAGCAGCTCAAGGGAGGGATTCTCAACCTCTGCTCATGAGACCCCACCTGCAGAGCTGCCTCCAGCTCTGGGGTCCAACATCAGAAAGATGTGGAGCTGCTGCAGTGAGTCCAGAGGAGGCCACGGAGATGCTCCAGAGCTGGACACCCTCTGCTCTGGAGCCAGGCTGGGAGAGCTGGGGGTGTTCACCTAGAGAGGAGAAGGGTCCAAGGAGACCTTATTACTGCCCTACAGTACCTGAAGATGACTACAAAAAATCTTTAGAGGGACTGTGTATAAAGACATGGAGTGACAAGATATGGGAGAATGTCATCCCACTGCCAGAGGGCAGGGTTAGATAGGATATTGGGAAGGAATCCTTCCCTGTGAGGGTGGGCAGGGCCTGGCCCAGGTTGGCCAGAGAAGCTGTGGCTGCCCCATCCCTGGAGTGTCCCAGGCCAGGTTGGAATAGGGATCAGAGAAACCTGGGCTAGTGGAAGGTGCCCCTGCCCATGGCAGGAAGTGGAATAAGACGAGCTTTAAGGTCCCTCCCACCCCAAACCATTTTTGGACTCTGAGATAAATATTTGCCCTTGTGGATTGCCCAGTTAGTGTTTGCAAAGGTCTAAATGAGCTGAGGTCAATTAGCAGTAATTTAGCATGAGCACAAACTCAGGCCTCACAATACATTTGAAGAGATGAAAAGGGGGTAAGTCTTGAATCTTCTGCAGGGAGAAATGTCACAAAAAGAGGAGAATCCTGAAGTTTGAGAGTTCATAAATTCCCTGTAGAGGAAACATCTTCACTGTAGCAAACAAGGGTCTCTTCAGAGAAAAATGCAAGAATGGCTGTGCAGTGCCCTGGTAATAACTGGGGAAAAAATGTACCTAACTGGTAGTTTTGTGGCTCATTTCCATGGGAGATGCATTCATATATTACACTGTAGAAAATTCTGTCATTGAAATCTGTCTCATCTGCCTTTGCCTCGTCGCACAGTTGGCTTTGCAGGACCATGTGTGGAGCTCTGCTCTCCCGTGTGCTCCATGGGAAGTGTTGGCTCTCCATCCTTGGATCAGTGTGTAGTGAGCTGTGAGAGCATCTGCCAAACTGCAGAGTTCCTCAAATGTCAGCTGGTTCCTTATCTGGCTAGGCTTCAGGCACTCTTGCTTCCAAGGTATATTAATTTCTAGTCAGATTTTTGCCCTCTGTTTCGAGGTTCTATACTTTAGAATTCCTGAACTCTTTCCAAAAATGTCAACCCCACCCCAGACAGACCTATCTTTTAGGTAGGTCTGCCCTTTCTCCACGAGAGTTGTGCAGCCCTGTTGTAAATCAGGAGTGGATTTTGTTGAATTTGTTTCACTGCCTTTTGCTCTGAGACTGCTGGTTCCATTGGGAACCAGATCTGTAGGATGGTGCTTTCCTGGAATTTCTCACCAAAGCAGCCAGGCTGGATGGCACTGCAGGCACCTCATTCTGCAGAGACAGAAGACACTTTTGCAGGTGCAATAGATTGTCTAAGTTTATATTAAATAGCTGCCTTTGAAAGATGCCTGAATCTTTCACTCTTGGGGTCCATTTCAAATAAACCACTGTAGGTCCTGCAGCTCAACCACCAGTGGAGCTGTGTCTGTTCCCTGCTGGGAAGAGTTGGGGTTCTATCAATAGGATGTGCTGAGCTCTTGCTCTTACTGACTGAATGAGATCTTTGAGGAGAGCTGTGTACAGTTAATTTGCTTAGATGTGTAAAAATAATAATATCCCTCTGCTTTGCATTCACTGGGGCTGTACAATGAGTGACCTACATCAAAGGAACAGATCAATGCCTAATATGCTCCAATAAAGGTAGACAATGAGTGTTTTCTACTGCTGACAAGGATTCCCTGACACAGAGCTTTCTCTTTCCAACATTTCTTACTTTTATAACTTTTCCAAAAGTCTTTGAAGTGCCCCCTATTATTTTTCCTTCAGTTCAGCCTCATGGGGGGCTCCCTCACCCAGCAGCTGTCCTTGGTTCTGTGTGATGTGGCAGCATCCTGTGGCCCAGAACATCCCTGCTGAGGGACCACATTTCCTGGAAGTCACATTAGTGCAGGGCATGGAAATAATGACAGCTGTCTGTAAAATTTGGGCTCAAAATAAAGCCTATAAATGTGTAGTGAAAGGATGTCAGGTAGAACATGAGGTATAAACCCTGTTTCTATCAAATAGTCTTGCATATTTCTACAGAGTTTTTGTCACTCTATAGATCAATGGCATATCTCTGTCTTTTGGGTTGGAAGCCAAATATGAGCTGAAGGATAAATAGCAGACCTATGGAGAGAAGGTGGGTGTTGGTGGCCTGTCCTGGTTCCACTCAGACACCCTGATGTGCTCTAACAGGGGACTCATAGTGATTATTCCGCTAGCCTTTGGCACAAGAAGTGTCTCTTGTGACAGAGAAAATGATGCTCTGCCCCCATTTCAGCCAAATACAAAAAATTGCCAGCAGGTGGCATGCAAAGGGTGCTGTTTCCCATGGCTTTTTGCTTTGGTGGGGTTTTCCCTTAAAAATAAAATAAAACAGAAACGGGGGTTTCAAAGATGGTGAAGTGGGAAACGCCTTCTTGGCCAAAAGAGCAGTGAGTGAATTCAAAGAGCAGGCTTTCCTTGCTGCTCCCCCAGAAGTGCTGGGCTGGGGTTGTGGCTGGGTGTGATGGCAGAGCCCTGGAGCCCCCAGTGTCCCCCAGGGAGGTGCTGGCCCTGCCTGCCCAGCGCTCCGGGTTCCCCGTGACGGCAATGACAGAAAAAGAGAAGACACTTTGTTTTGCGGTGCCACTCCAAATTTTGCTGTGACAACAGGTCAACAGGCTGGCCTGCTGCCATTGGGAAACGGCATTGGGATGAAAGAAATACTATTTTTTGTTTGTGGCCTTATTACAAATGTCTGGGTTTAAGAAACTTCTGCTTCTCCCACATTAGCGCTCTAGACAAATCTTGAACCACCTTTGTGGCAAGGCCTAACAAACGCTGTCACTTTGACCTAATCCACTTTTCTGCACAGCTGTGCTAAAGTCACCTTTAGTTTTATCACATTTTAATGCAAACAAGGCCGGAAGGGTGCTTGTTTGGATTGAAGAAGCTGTGACAATTCATCTGAATGGGAACTTCAGTAACTGGGAAGAAAAATGTGACAGGGAGCTTTATCACTGCATTGTACACAACAATCTGAAAATTATTGCTTCTTTAGGGGCCTATTCTCTTCTTGAGGCCTAGCACAGTCTATGCTAAGCAGCTAGACAGAGCTCTGAATGGTTTGCCAGTCCTAAAGACAGATTTTAATTCTATTGTTTGTGGGTATCCCTGACTTTCCTAAGAGGATTCAAAGACAGGCTGCAGAACAAGGCAGCTGACAGAAGACTTTGGCCAATCTTTAAAATTCAAACAGCAAAGGAGGCTTTCCCTGGTACTCCAAAATTAGGTAAACTCCAGGGATGTTTGCTTTCCAAATTTGTCAAGTTCATTCAAAACTAAAGGAATTGCAAAACGTGCTTTGTTAGGCCTTTTTTAAAAAAGTTTGCTTAACCACTGATTTCCTGTAACAGTGTGAATAAAGCAGGAAAGAAAGATCCTTTTTTCTTTTTAAAACCTGGAAATTGCCATAGTAAGAAGAGCTTTTCAGAAATTATATATATATATATATAAACATTTACCAAATAGGGGCAAATATTTATATAGGCACAGGTCATGTTTGTACTAATTTCTTCTTAATACTTGAAGTAAATTCCAAGTGAAACTGGACAAGTGCTGAAATGCTGAAAAGCTTTATCACAGACTTTGATAAAACTGATGCAAACTGAATATTTAAAGTATTTGCAGAGCAGTGCTGAATGAATCCTTCTTGGGGCTACAGAGGAAGGTACCCTGAAAATAAGGGATTCAGTCTCCCAGGAAACAGCAAACTGGGGCTCAGTGGGAGCTGGGAGCTGCTTGGCTGGTTCTGCCATCCCAGAGCTGGGAGCTGAACGGGCAAAGCACAGTGTGAGGAACCTGCAGCAGCAGCAAAAAGGGCCTCTCCCAGACCTCACAGACCTGCCTAGCCTCAAATTAAATAAATCATAAAATCAATCTAATAAATAAATGATAAAAAATTTAATAAAGATTTGATTAAATCTGTCCAGGGCCTGCACATCTTCAGCTCGTTGTGTGAAATGTTTTATACAGATATTAAAACACCACTTTGGTACAAATATTAGTAAGCTTTAGTACTTACCTTAGAGTAACTTCTCACAGATAGAAACCCACTGGGGATGCTTTGTAACAGTGTGGAGGAATACTCAGAGCTGAGTCATACCTGCCTCTGAATTCAAGCACATGCGAGTGGACAGGGGGTCAAGGACCATCTCCTCATGACAGATCAGCACTTGGTGTGGAAAAATGACTGAAAGATCAGACTTGTTCAGTCTTTCCCCTCCTCCCCCCCACGCTCAGCTGCTGAGATTGCAACTCTTGGTGCATAGTGGTGCTACCAAACCCCAAAAGTAGTTTGGGGAATTCTGCTGTCAGACTGCAAGGGTGGCATCTGCCCAAGCTGGCTTTGGTGACCACATCTGCTTGGAAATAAATGCCCGTCAGATTCTCCCACTTTTCTTTAAAGAGAATCTGCAGATTATTTAGTGCCTGGCAAATATTTCACTTTGAGAAGGTGATTTTTTTAATTATTTTTGAGGGAATATGCATTTTAAACTTCTATAATAATAACAGCAACACTCGACAGCAGCACAGAACTGAACTGCACTTGGTTTGATGTGGGGAACAACAAATACTGCTTTGAGCTCTTTAATTTCTCAAGCTCAAGTTGTTATTTTCCAATAAGAGTTAAGGAGCGTATGATGATCCAAAGGAATATGGGTTTGTGCTGATATTTTTCCTCTTTTAGCCCAAATCAGCCCTCTTCCCAGCCAACATGGGTGATGATAAAGAGGTTTGATTGAGTGGTTATGTTTTGGGTCTCCTACACCAGACAAAATAGTTTAATGTCATCTGCAGATGGGACCAAGATAGAATAGCCTGTTGTATAGAGGAATACACAAGGGCACTTGTTACCAAGTGCCACTGTGGCAGCTTAAAGCTGCACCAAGTTAACACTAAGCACCAACCAAACCCATTTGGGCCGTTCTGAGCCATGCATATGTCTAGTCTGGCTAAAAATTAAACTGGCCTCTCTCAGAGAGGCAAGAAGCTACTGCAGTAGATCTGGCCCTTTGGAGACTCTAAATGCAGGACTAGCCCTACCTACATCTAAGTGTCTGAAAGGGACCAGCACTAAGAGCTCAGCTGGTCAGAGCAGGGTGCTGATAACACCAGGGTCAAGGTTTGATCCCTGTACGGGTCATTCACTTAAGAACTGGTCTAGAAGATCCTTGTGGGTCCCTTCCAACTCAGAATATTCTGTAAGTCTGTTTATCATGTGTACTTGGGGGAACACCAGGGTGCTGCTGGAGACAGGAGCTAAGCCTTTAGCTCCCCTTGAGCACCCCAGGGCTGCTCTGCCATGGACAGCTCCTCACCAGGTCCCTGGCTCTGGCCAGCGAGGTCTGACCTCTGAGAGCCCCTCTGAGCACAAAGGCAGAGCCTCTCCTGCAGCAAGAGGGGTCAGGACCTCTGAAGTGCCACCCCTGGTGTCACTGGTCCCCTGGCAGGAGCAGTGGGACCAACCACACTATTGTGGCATGGCTTTGCACTGGAACTGTGTCACTCCTGCCTGGCTCAGGTGAGAGCTCAGGGTGTTTGCCAAAGGAACCTGCCATCCTGCAGAGCTGGCCTCTTCTCCATGCACTCCCACCCCACTCAGTATATATGTTAAACTGCAAAGCTGCTTTCAATATATTTGAAACGCAATTAGGATTCTCTCTAATTGTTCTGACTTGTCTGCAGTGTTGCAAGCCCTGCTTCAGAAATACCTTTCAATTCTTGCCATTGTATCCTTTGCACCTTCTGACCACTTTCCCTATTATTTGCTCATTACCTTTCTGGCACAGCAAATCCTTAACTTTCCACCTCTTTCAAAAGAAAAGCCCTGCTTAAACTGTTCACTAATTACTTACAGGTTTGCTCAGGTATTTACTAAGTCACAAACATGAAGGAGAAATTGAAGACTGGGAACCTATAGAAGCCTGTACAGGAATTTCAGGTTGTCTCACCTTAGCAATGCCATCCATTTATAACCAGGCACTTTTCAGAGAAGGAAACAAAAAAAGATCCTTTTCTTCCTTCTTCCATGCCTGCCTGCCTCGTGCTGGCAGTAATTATGTTGAGTGAGTTGGTAAATTCTCAAGCTTAGGTCTGCTCCTGTTCTCAGTGAGGCTCTAATGGATCTGGTTGTGCCCACAAGAGCTCTACACTCAAACCACTGTCATGGACCCCAGTGCAAGATAATTAACCACAAAGTGAGTTATCGGTCCCAGGCTGAAAACATAATGAAAATCAAGGTCAGACACCCTGTTGTAGGAGACAAGGAGGAGTCTGGTGTGTGGGAGTCCATATTAGGCTTCCCAATCTCAGACTGCAGTTTTTAATGTTTAATAGAGTTATATCTTGAAAAAGAATGTTTTAAAGCTGTTATTATGAAGTAATGGGTGGGCTTCACACTAATTTTTAATACACTAGTTTCTTTAAAATTACTTCGTGCCCACTGAAGCCAGACTCCAGAAAATGAAAGAAGAAAATCCTTCTAATTCATTACTCATCAGTTTTTCAGCAATTGGGACTTATTCCCAGAATTCTAGGGATGGAGAAGGAATTGCTGGCAAATCTCACAGTTTATGGCAATCAGCTTTGAAGGACTAGATCTTTGGGTAGTGCCAGAGCTGCTTTCTAGGAGGTCTTTCTCTGATTTCTTGCAGATAATGCTGCGTTTTTTTGCCAAAAACAGGATAAGAGAAGTCATGTCCAGTGACATTTGAGATTTGAGGTAGATTAGATAAGAGAAGTCCCTGTATGTGTTGTATAAACAAACAAAAAATCCATTTGAGGTCATAATATTTTTATTTGTGTTTTGTTAGGGACTATGGTTTAGATTTCGTTGACAATATTATCAAAGATAAAAAGATAGCCACTCTCTACATGGTTGCAATCTAATATATACACACACATTGTTTTCCAAGCTGCTAGTCCTGTCTGTAGGTCAGGCCATTATATTCATGAAGACAAGTGGTGGGATCTCCCACTGCACTACCAGGAACAATTACCTTGCTTGGGGTTGGCCAAAATTAATTTTCTGTTTAGAGGCTGAAATACTCTCTTAGTCCAATCCCCTGTGCAATGGCAAATCCATGTCCCAGAAACTCATCTTTGAGAGTGGAAGACTGTCACTACAACCTGTCAGAAAAAACTGTTTTGACAAAGAAAAGATCAAAAGTGGAAAAGTGGGCAGGTCAGAGGATTTGCAGGACTGGAGCAACACTTGTCCTTGAAACAGCTGTGCAGTGCTGCCAACAAACAAATCAGCTCTCAGGACTGAGGCAAAGTTTGGCCATGGCTGGAGAGGAGCAGGAAAGGAAATTTAGGATTTTGGGGCATCTCTCTCCAGAAGCTGCAGTGGATAGAACACAGGGACTTCTCTTATCTGATCTACCTCTTCTCTCAAGTATCATTGGACATGACTTCTCTTATCCTGTTTTTGGCAAAAAAACGCAGCATTATCTGCAAGAAATCAGAGAAAGACCTCCTAGAAAGCAGCTCTGGCACTACCCAAAGATCTAGTCCTTCAAAGCTGATTGCCATAAACTGTGAGATTTGCCAGCAATTCCTTCTCCATCCCTAGAATTCTGGGAATAAGTCCCAATTGCTGAAAAACTGATGAGTAATGAATTAGAAGGATTTTCTTCTTTCATTTTCTGGAGTTCTGGCTTCAGTCTCAGAGGAACTGAGAGAACTGAGGCCTCTGGGACCAGTGACCAACCCAAGAGGCTCACCTGAAACACAAGATTTAAAGTAGTTATTGCTTGAAGGAGTCAATAAACCCACATGGTGATAGCCCTGCTGACTGGGAGCTGCCACTTATCTCCTGTTTGTGCAAACACAGCTTTGAAGTTCCTGGTTCTTTCTGTGTTTGTCCCTCATGTTTGGTGGCTTTTGAAGATATTGGTGGAACCTTTGCTCTACAGAGTGGAGATGGAATATGTGGGATGGTGGAAAACCCCCAAATTAATAGACAGGGCAGTAGGAGGAATGAACATGCTCTGGATCACTGATACATCGTGTACAAACTCAGCAAGGACTGTGGTGAGTGGCACCCAATCCCTAAGGGAATATGTGCAATCAAAATCTCTCACGTCACAGATTTTGTACACTTTTATCAGTTAAAGATGCCATGAGCAAAATGAAGCAGCCTAAACATAATGAAGTGAGCCAAGGAAAATAATAGAGCTGTAAATTAGGACGGGTTAAGAGGCAAAGGGTTTAGTTTGGATTGCAGACCTCACCACTGTGCCCATTGTTTCCTTTTCAACTTCCTTCCTTCCCAGCAGGTGAGGAACACCAGCAATTGCTTGGCTCCTGGTTACACTTCTCCCACTGTTATGGAATTGCTCTGCTCTGAGTTTTTTGCTCTTATCTTTTAATTTCTCACAGCCTATCTCTCTAATTCCTTCTTCCCCAGCATCTCTCCCCCTCACTGCTGTACTAACGAGAGTTAACAACTCACTTTGCTGATTGCTTCCTTTCCTCTGTCCAAGGTATCCAGGTTTTCTTCTTCCTCCCTCGACTTTCCCAGCCGTCTGCTCAGACAGTCCCCCACCCACCCAGCCAGGCCTTGTCCCTCACTCACAAACCATTAATTTCTTATTAATTTCCCTCACCCAGGATCCAACATCACAACCTTACTGGCATATCTGTTAACCCTCACTTTTTACTGTCTGCACTTCCTTAACTACTTAATATTCTACATAACCCCAAATGAATCAGCTGATTCTGTCTCTTCCTGTCCCCTTTTGCAGTTTATATTTCATATTTCCCTGCTCCCTCTATCTTTGTCATAGCAGGAACACACACTTTTCTCTGTCATTGTAAAGCAACTTACCTTTGGCTTCCTCTTGCTTTGAAGTGCTCCCACAGTTTTCTCCCTTTCAGATTAGTAATGAAACAACTGAACTGAGCAACAAAGCTCCTTCTTTTTATTCTTTTTTTTTGGGCCCAGCAGCACTGCTGCTTTCCAGTCACCACCTGCTGTTTCTTCAGTAAGCCCTTCTGCACCTGAATGCTCTTGATTTGGGAAACATGTTCCATGCACAAACACCACACCTTGTCTTCTTCTGGGACCCTCTTTCCTTCTCCCTCTGCAGGGAGGTCCATGATAAAATGCCAGTGTGAACAAAGCTGGCAGGCAGCTGACTAAGAACTGTTAATCATAAATGTGGCATAAACATATTCAATTCACTCCTTCTATGCACTCACACCTGACTGTGAGGTTTTAAACTGTCCTGAGAGAAAACTATGACCACGTGTGATTAGAAAAATGGGGCTGATTCTAATATACATAAAAGCCTGTTGGCTTCTTTGGTGGGGTTTTATCGTGTGAAATATTGCACAGCATCTAAGCTGATGGAAATAGATGCTTTAGTCCACTTCACCTTTAGCTTTAGTTCAGTTTGGGGCTGCTGTGCAAGGCTGTCAGCTCTAGAATCTCCTACTAAATGGAGCATTCTCTACATGTGCAATAAACTGCTCCCCAGAGAGGAAAGAAATAAACTCAGTAGCTGTTGGACTGTGGGATGTTCTTTGCTCATCTCTCACGTAACTGCAAAGGTCAGGGAAACAAAGGAATGGAACTGTGACTGTGCACATGGCCTTTATTCCACATTTGGCTTTCTTCAATGAAAGTAGGAAGTCAGGGTGATCCAGATATTATTAGTGACAAATATTGCCCTGGGGCCAGTCCTGGCAGGTAGTTAAATGGTAATCATGGAGCATATTGGTAACCTCTTTGCAAAAGTATTTGAGAAACTAAACATAAACTCTAACAAGGCCTGGCGTCCTTGTGGGAAAGTCTCTCTATTCCCTGATGTTACTACAGAGCTCTGATGGTGTTATACACTCACCTACTTCAACTCTGTGTGCTTAAGGGGAAAGTGTGTGTTTTTTTTTCCCACAGTTTGGAAATTTAGTCCCACCTCCTAATCCTTACTCTTATGTCATTGACTCATGGCCTGGAATCCATGAGAAAAACCAATTTCCATTCAATAAATTATGTCATTCAGTTACCACTAAAAAAAAAAACAGTCAAAGACTTTTGATGAAACCTTATGCGCAAGTCACAGAGAGATAAATACAAACATTTACACCATTCTGCATTGGTTTGGTTGGGGTTTTTAATTTGCTTAATACTTTCTGGCATGGTTAAACCTTCTTGCCTTCTAAGAAGGTTTGGCTGGACAGGGCTTGGAGCAACCTGGTCCAGTGGAAGGTGGGATGGAGAGTGGCAGAGGGATGCAACAAGATGAGCTTTAAAGTCCCTCCAACCCAAACCATTCTGGGATTCTACCATTACTTGGACATGATGAAGCCATAGCTGAAGTAACCTATTATATGGTGTGACAGGGGCAGCTTTTCTAACCCTGTGTTTAGTGGTTTAACAGGGATTTTAATGGATATACAGCAATTCAGCCTTTGAAAGGGCTCATCTGTTCTTCAGTTGCCTGTAAGTTTAATGTTTTAAAGTACAATTGTGACATGTAGGTTTCATTTTAAATTCAAAAAATGAAGAATAACATTCCTGTTACTTTTCTAACCTGATGCTTTTATGACCATCAAAATTAATTTTAAATTTCAAATACATTCAGATGTTTCAGTGTTTGCATCATTAAATGATGTTTTCTCCACCTGCTAAGAAATTAGAATGAAGCTGCTTTGCTCAGGATGTTCTGTGTTAATAGGAGCCACTAGCAATTAGATCTGTGTTTCAAATGAGAGATGTATTTCAGAGCTATTTTTTCTATAAAAAATCCAGAAAATAAAAGGAAAATTAGCCTGATAAAGTCTAAATGGGACAACCTTCATCTCTTTAGGCCTTCTTGGGCTGAAATGCTATAGCTATGCTCTCTATGCCAAGAGAACCAGCGAGACTTGTTGTATCAACCTGCTCTTCCTTCGGCGTGTTCTTTTTACTTTGAGCTTTGCACAGCTCAGAGCGGAGCAACATCTGGGCCATGGGGGTCTCCTTCAAGGGTTCTTGGGGGGTTCCTCTCCCTGGCATCTGCCCGTCTCTGAGCCTCACACTTGTGTGGCAGCTCCGCGGCGTAACCGGAGCTGGACATTGCGGAGCCCGCACTTTGGGATCGCTGCGCTCGCACAAGTATCAGCTGACGGGCCTGTGGCACGTTTTATTTCAAAGAAGTAGCGGTAACAATGGCTCACAGTAATAACAGTAATGCTGCTTCCCCCGGGGGAGAGGCAGAGAATGCTATCTCGCCACATGATCTCATTTCTTTTAAGCTTTGCACTAACCGCTGACATATCGCATAAATGCCTCCTTTATTACCTGCCAGTGATTGTCTTCTGTGTTGGGAACAGGCTCCGGAACCCACGTCCACATGCCAGCAAAGTGCTTCGCTTACTGCCTGTGAATTTGTCTCTGTCTGGCGCTCGGGAGGCCCCTCCATCCACCTGAGCATCCTGACGGGCAGCCTGGGTTACAGCGCTCTGAAAGCCCTTTGTTCAGGTGCCTCCGTGGGGCTGGGGCTGCAGCTGGCACAAGCCAGGGCTATGTTTCTGTATTTGCCAAGTAAGTAATTTGCCATTTTAGTGAGGGGTTGGGCTTTTTAAGCTGTGTCCAGTTAGTAATGCAGCCTGGCCACACATCCCTGCAAGGATTCTGGTTCTTATCTTTTCGCTTGCTTTCAGACAAAAGCAACATTCAGTCACATCACTTCCCTTATCAGCTTGCTAGCAGATAAAATAGTTATTTTTCAAATTGCCTCTCTCTTTCCAGTTTTAAATAGACCTATATAGATACTGTTCAGTCATTTTAGTCTGCAGATACTTGTTTCACATAAACAAGAATACACATTCTGTTTTATACGACTGTTCATTCAAACTCCATTTCTATTCGGACAAAGCACATTCTCTGTATATCATTATATTATACTTTAATCTGTTCTGTCCATCCCTGCTCAAAATAAATAAAGGGGAGAAAGTAGCACACAGGTCAGAGTGACCATTTTTCCAGCAGTGAATTACAGTCTACTACACACACAGCCACTCAGGCTGGTATCAAATTGGTACATGCTACCTCTTACCTTCAGTTTTTTCCTTTATTTTTCTGCAATGTCCTGTTTTGAAAAGGCTGGTAATTATTAGGTACACTGAGTGCAGCAAAGGACTAAGCTCTTCAATAAACTTGTGCTTTGTAGATAAATATTTTGATCGATGGCAATAAATAAAGCAACGGTAATAGCAAAGTGCTGTGTCTGTGAGCTGTTCCTGTGTGCTGCACTCTGGGCCATGCAGCTCTCCAGCTTCCTCCCTAAAACCACTCCAAAGATCAGAGAATCCCAGAACAGCTTTGGTTGGAAGGGACCTCAAAACCTATCCAGTGCCACCCCCCAAGCCCCATCCAACCTGGCCTTGGACACTTCCAGGGATGGGGCAGCCACAGCTCCTCTGGCCAACCTGTGTCAGGGCCACTCCACCCTCATAGCCAAGAATTTCTTCCCAATATTTATTCCAACCCTGCCTTCTGTCAGTTTAAAACCATTCCCCCATGTCCTGTCATTATCAGCTTTTAGAAAAAGCCCCTCTTCCTCCTTTCTATAAGCCCCCTTAAGGTACTGAAAGGCTGCAAAGAAGTGACCCTGAAGCCTCCTCTTCTCCAGGCTGAACATTCCCAGCTCCACAAGTCCTTCTCTCTGCTGGTGCTCTCCCAGCCAAGCCTGGGCTGGGATTTGCCAGAGCCCTCAGTGCAGCTTTCCAGCCCCCTAAGAAAAAAGTTGATCTTTCACAACAGGGTCTTAATTTTTAATTCCTTGGGGCTCCTCCAAGCTTTGCCTCTTGTGTCCCACCCATGTGGGACCACATCAAACCCTGTGGGAGGTTCAGGTCCCAAGTCCCAGAGCTCCCTCAGGTACGTGATCGATGCTCAGGCTCCCACTACTTTCCCAACAGAGCCCAAAAGTGCCTTATTTCTTCTTGCCACACACATATTCTCATTCACCAACAGGCTCTTTGGAAGAAGACTGCAAAAGATTCTCTTGGCAAGGCTGGAGCTCCACAGTCCCTTCTCCAGGTTGTAATTTTGCATGAGCTATTTGGGCTCCAGAGAGCAAACGGTGCAGCCTAAACAGCGAGGTACCACTGAGAGAATGCTCTGTTCAAATGCTGGTCTTTAACATTTTGGGACAAAGCTTTCAAGGACTTATTTTTCCTTCATCTTTATATCCGCTTTAACTCTCTTTTCCTGCTGAAATTAGGACCAAAGATGCACTTGTATGCTACAGTTTCAACTGCATAAATATCTACTTCACTTCTGCAGCCACTGCTCAAGCTGTCTAAACAACAGCTCCAAAGGATGGTAACAACTACCACGGAATAGCCCTGGGAAAGTACAATAATGCAAACTTGGAATGGGGGCGAGGGAAATTGTCTTATTTTCTTTTCTTCAGAAACATGAACTGACTTCCCACATTTGTTTGCTTTAGTTTGCTGATTTGCCAGGTGCACGGATCCAGTAGGCCAGGGCGCACCCAAGACATTTGCTGGGATGGTTTTCTTTCCTTTTACATTGCTCTTCAGATCCTGTTGCATAAATTAACACGTCATTTTCCCACATTGGGCAGTCGAGGGTTAGTGGTTCAACATGGTTTCATTCTCTTTTGTATTGAATCAACAGCAGGTCTCGAGTAGGATGAGTTTCATCAGAGAGTAAGTGTGTCTTCATGTGCTGTTGTGTGTGAACCCATCTCTGCCTCTTAGTCTTTGCTGACCAGGGTGATGCAGAGCCCTAAAGTCTGCAGTTTGCACTGTTGTTTGGTAGTTTCATAAACTTTTAAATAAACTGTTTGCATGCCCTTAGCAAACCTCAGTTTTGCACTGAGCAACTAGCAAGCTTTTTATTTGGCCAAAGCTGTGTGAAGAGTAAATACCTCAAATTATCCCCACATTACAGGAATTGTTCTGTCCTTCAGTTCGTGCAGAAATAGAGGTGAAAATAAATCATTGAAAAGGGCCCTCCAAACTGAGCTTCAGCAGGGCCAGCCATGGCAGGAAAGTTTTGGTTCAATGACTAAAGAAAGGAGCCAAAGTCAGGACTTCTGACTAGTGCACTAAGCCACAGTTTTATTTTTAGAAAAGATACTACAGTTCTCTTTGATTTATCTAAAATTCTGTTAATTTGCCCTCTGAGGTGCACATAAGGGTAGCTGATTTTTATACAGGTGTTTCAGTCCTTACTGGGACTTTGCATTTGTAAATACTGTTAACTGATATAAGTACTGTGACAGAACCATTTAGCAGGAGGGCAAAGCACCCCTCCCTCAGTTGAGGAGCCCATTCCTTCCCCGAGCAAGTGCCTTTGGCTGCCTTGCAGTGGAGGATGAAGAGCTGGAAGATTAGAGTGTCTGTCCCTTTTGCTTTCAGAACGAATTTTCATTCAGGAGTGCTAAAGCTGCTGGACAGATGGCTTCAAAAAGCCCTTTAACTAATACGTGTTGCCAGCCCTACATCCTCTCCTCTGTTAAACATTTCATTCATTATGCAGTTCCAAGAAACGGTGAGAGCCAACTCTTTCTGCCAGTGTCACCCCTGCACGGAACTCCCCCTGCTTTCCAAAGAGCTGTCAAGAGGCATTTTTCTTCGAAAGGGGTAGAATCTAAGTCTTGCTACAATCAGCTTCTGATGAGGAAGGGCCTTGCATTCAGCCACAGTACCAGCCATTGCTGAGATGGAATTAAAAAGGAGAAGGAATAAGAGGAGGGGAAATCTCAAAGGATGTCGGGGGTTATTTGCCTCAAACAGCTTCGTTAGATGGAGTGTGGTGTACAGACTTTGTTTTACAGATCCAGCTCAGTGTGCACAAAGACAGAGCCTTGGGTACTGTGTAGGTTCCCAACAAGGGAAAAGAGAAATGAAAATAACACTGCAGCTTTTCTGTTCTACGAGAGCTTCTTAATGGCTCTGAGTAATTAGAGGCTGCAGAGCAAAAGTGGCTATTTTTCATTACAAGCCCCATTTTAATTCAGCTCAAAGTCACCTGTTGGTAGAAGAGAAGAGGAAAAACAACCAAGTGGTGGTTCTGTTTCTGTGAAGTGTCAGAATTGCTTCCCTTAAAAATGCCAGGCATGAGAGCTGCTCTGGGGCTGCGATCGTGGCAAGGAGCTCTGCTGTGGGACCCAGGGCAGGGCTGTGCCCCAGCACGTGCCTCACCTGGGCCCTGCTGGGGGGCTTCCTGGGGGCTCTGAATAGCTCACATGCACCTGGGTTATGTTTCGCTTGGCTGTAAAGTATTGAAACTGAAGTGCCAGAAGATTTTTCTGGTTTATTTGCTTCTGAGTGACCACGTGGTTGGGAAAACAGAGGGGCAGGGGAAAGTTCCTGGGAGACCCACTGTGCCCACCAAGGCTGTGTGCTGTCACATTTAGGAAAGGAAAAATCCTGGGATTTACCCCCAGAAGGAATGGGAACTGTATTTCCTCTCATCTGTTCCCTCTCCTTTCCCCAACACCTGAAGGTTGGTGGGGTTTGGACTTTCTTCATAACACAGTGGCACCACTTCTGTCTTATCACTGGCACAGGAGCAGGTGGGGGGGGGGAAGGAATAAACATACCCTGCATTCTGAAATTTCTGTGTTTGACCTGTTTGCTGTTAATTTTTCTGTTAAATATAAAACATTCTTGGAGTAACTTCACTCATTCAGAGTAAATGGAAATTGAGGCAGGAAGAGAAATACATTTCTCGTTTCAAAGCACAGCTCAAATTCCTTTAAATTGAAGGAATTTAAAGCATCCTTGTTTTCTGGCTACCTAGCATGAGGAGAAAGGATAGGAATTTTCCCCAGTCATAATAAGATTTCCTTAAGTTGCAAGAATTTTTTTCAAGTGTTTACAAATCCAAGTCAGTCAACAACTGCTCACATGGAGAGCTCTGAACAGTTTGGTATCAGTTTGATATCTGGTGTTCAGATTGTGAATACATGTGAAAAGTAGCTCAGCAGATGAATTTTGACTCCAGTCATGACTTGCAATGAAAGTCAACAAAATTTTTATACATATGGGACTCTGCAGACAGCATGAATGTGTTTTCTGGGGAACTTCTGCTTTGCTTGGTGTGAGCACTTCCCTTCTTCTGGCAATCAGCATTCGGTCCTCAAGCACTAAATTCATATTTCTGTGGGCTTCAGGAAAAGTAGAACTTAAATCTAAGTCTTCATACAACAGTCATTTTAGGGGAGATGTGTGTATATATATGTATATGCACTGACCAAATACATGTATTGATATTACATGGATGTTTTAATGGACATATGCAACATCTACCAAACCCTTGTCCCACACAGAGTGGACCTTGATTAGTGTTTCTGTGCTCCAGAAAATAAACAGCCAAACTACCCTAACAACCTGTTCATTGTGGAGAAGTGCAAGCCTGGTCAAAAGTGTCCTGACCAAGCAACCTGTGAGCATCACCCTCTTGTTATACATCTTATATAACATCTTGTTATACAAGGGCAGGTTGGAACACAGCAGATGAATGGATCAGTCTCCAAAGAGGTGTTTTCTGGAGAATTTGGGGAAGATTCCAGGGGGGCAAAGATACCAGGAGAGGAATTTCAGAGGGAAGCCAGAAAGGAGGGAGAACTTGAGATACTCTGAGGGGACCCCAACATCTTGCACTGCAATTTGGGGTGATCTTTGCAGCTTCAGGAGAACAGGGAGAACTTAGGGTAACCCACAACCCTGAACCAGGGATGCTGTTACTACTTACTGACCTGCCAGACCCTTTTCCTGAATGCCATTGCCTCTCCCATGGGAAAGAGAAGGAATATAATTCATAAAATTCTAATCTGTGATTAGAGTATTTTGGTATCCAAACCTACTTACTCCTAAATAGTGACAAGACAGTGACAAGCCAACAGAGTAATTCCATGGAGACTGAAAGTAGCACCTTAGCCATTTCTCAGCTGCTATTTTGGTAACTGGTCAAAGACTTCAGCAAAACCAGTAAGAACTGCAAACTGGCTCTGGTCTGGGTGTAGGACGGAATAGGGGAACAAGGAGAAGGAGGTCCCTGTTATTGACCTGCTGTGGCCTCTGAGATCAAAAGGCATTTTTAGTGGTTTCACAAGTGACAGGGTGAATAGGGAGTGATGTGGCAGAGAAGCCATCGGAAGGGGCCAGTCGAAAGGACCCTGTTCCTGGATTAAATCACAACAAACGACAGACAATGAAATCCAAGAAAGGACTGAACTGTTTATATGTTGGAAGATAATCTGTCCTGAGCCAAATCCTGCATTTCAAAACGCCCTGACAGACCCTGCATTTACTTTAGTTCCCAACAGCATTTGTCAAGGACTTTATGTGTGTTTCAAAGCACAGCCCTCAGAACTGGTGATAGATTGGCTTGAAAAGTCCGGGTTCAGGACAGTTGATGGCTGTGACATGACTACTGGGTCTGTAAAAATTGGGTTGGAAAATTCAAAGAGCTCCTTGTTTGAATATTCTGCTGTACTCAAACTCACAAGAACAGAAAGGACAATTAATGAATGTTTTTTAGGCTTCAGTGTGAGACAATCTCAAATACATGAGCGCACATCCTCCCAGAGCACAGTTCAGACCACTGCTCATTAATTAGAAAATGAGACTATGGCACATCTGTGTGGCAGGACATGCCAGAATTAGGCTGTCCAGTACAATTCTCCTACCTAAGCCGTGTTTAGGGTCTTGCAGAATGGAAATCCTACCCTTGGTCCTGGTGTAGTGAAGGTTCTACAGTGCTCTTCAGGTGTGACCTTAGCCATTGTAGAGAACACTAACAATGTGCACATGCTGCCTTACACTAGAGGTCCATTTCACTGAGAAGGGGCTTTTTCTTGGTTTTCAGGGAGTGCCTTTCTACTAAAGAGTTCTGCAACCTGAAGAAAACTGGTAGGACTCAGCAGGTCATAGTTATGCTGTACTTGTTGCCCCTCTTTCCCCAGACATGGACAGTTCTTCATTTTACTTGCCTAAGAACAAAGTTTTCATCTAAAAACTCAAACACCCACCCTGCAAATCTTATTTGTAATGTTTATAGCTTAGAGTATGAGACAATGTCTTCTAAACCAGGAAATAATAGGCCCCCCACAAAATGCAAGTCTAAGTAATACAATTATCATGTAATGACATTTGGCTGTTTGAATTCAGCTGTCCTGAATAATACATGCCTTGAAATCTTACATTGTAATGTAGCTCTTAACACCATGTGTTTTGTAGGGATCTGGGGATGTGGGGCTTTTTATTTTTTATTTATTTTTCCATTGTTGAATCATTAAATGTAGCAGAGCATCACTTGTCTGAAGTTGTTCAAACTGGTGTGAGATTTCAATCTGCTTAGCTAAGTTGAACTGCCAACTTCTTTAATAACGAATTGTAAGAATGAACTACAGAGTTATCCCAAATAACCCACAGAAGAAAGGAATAAATGCTTCTCTCTCTTCTGTTGGTATGAATACTACTCTTGAAGGAAGAAAATTATCTTCTTACATCTAACAGGAGGAAGTGCTCAATGTAATACATTAATGCCCACCATAATAGTTTCTCTTGAAAGCTGAGGAATAATTTGAAGTAGAATATACTTGTAAATATGCTGTCATTCAGTAAACCTACCAATCTCTGACTTTGTTAGTTAATGCTTTATAATTGCCAAAGCAATAACTGAAGAAGGAGGGCACCAATCTATTGTAATTACCTCAAAATACTGTGCTGCGAATACCAATCTGAGCAGGTGCTCTTCACACAGACACTGCTGTGGAAAGGACGTGGAGTGAGCCCGGGAGGAGCTCAAGGTGCTTCAGCATCAAGAATGTGGAGATGGGAAGCTGAAGGAGTGGTTGGGGACTGCCAGGAATTCTGAATTCCTGGCAAGGGGTCTGTAGCTCCAAGCTTGGTCCAGAACAGAATGCTGCTTGAGGCTGCCTGAAACACAGAGGTTGGTGACATTACCCACACACACAGCTGAGCAGGGGCCAGGGAGTGTGTGAAGCTCCTGGAAGCAGCAGGTTTCCCTGGTTGCTGTAGTCCAGAAAGGGAATGGCACTCGGCACTAAGCATTTGGGAAGAGCCTCTGATTTTCTTTGAATTGTCAGTTCTTGTCTCATCGGTTGCTGTATCCTGCTCATCACCTTTAGCAACTGGGAGAAAAGTCAGTTAGATAACCCATTCCCAGTGTGTGGTTCCTGCATTCCCAAATTGCCTGAGCTGTAGCACAGGAGGAAAGACAGACTTTACCTCTTGTGGGTCTCACTGATCCCATGTTCCCTGTTTACTGGCAGCATGATCTAACCAAGCATGTTTGACAGCACAATGCTTTCCTGAACTATGTTGAACTGGTAACAAATATTTCCAGGAACCATAAAATGAGAAAAACAATTTCTGGAAGAATCCCCTGTGTAAAAGTGTACAGGCTGCAGCGTAGGGGCATTGCTGTGTGGGTTTAAGTGTTGTTCTAGATATGTCAGGTGCTGGCACCTCCATCATATGCTAGTGCCTAATTTTAGTAATAAGGAGAGGATGATCATAAATCTCACTGAACACTTTAAAAGATATTTGGGTGCTCAGGCTTACTATGACATAGTGAAGTTGTAGCATTTCCCTACCTAAGATGTATAGTAACAATTACACATGTTGTAGAAATTATTTTAATTAATTGTCCTGTTTCAGCCAGTATGAAATGCTAATATGTGAAATGACTCAAGCCCCATTCATCATTTTATACAGTATAAATCCAGTTTATACTGTTCAACAAGATGCAAGTCAGACAACAGAAGAGAATTTCAGCAGTCTTGTCCCTGGCCAGCCAACAACGAATTTTGGTAAATAAAGCAAGGTGGTTAATTATAAACTGCTACTAATTAGCATTCTTGAACCATCTATTGAGGAGTTAGATGAATAAGCAGATCTGGAGCCAACTCAGTAATGACTTTTTCTTTGTGTAACTACATCAGCTTTTAAAAGACAATAATTGACTCAGCACTGATACACTGGCAGCAAAGAGCAGGTTTGCTTTACTGGGTTGACTTTACCTGGTTCTGTATAATCAAGCAGTCAGAGTCTTTTGTGTATCTTTAAATAAGGCAAATGATCTAGAACTTGGTAATCTGAAGATGGTACCTGCACACCAGGGTAAAAGGCAGCTCTAAATAATGTACCATGTGGACTGAAATGCACAAGAACAACCTTGTTTGGAAAAAGTTGTTAAAAGTTTTTCCATTTCTAGACTTCTGCCACCACCACCATGAGCTTACACACACTGGTGGTGTCCTGAGACACTGCTGGAACCTGAGAGCTGTGCATGCATTTGGTGTAAACTTTATCACTGCATTCTGCAGGTCCTGCTGTGTCCTCTCTGTGTCACAGAGAAGCAGCAACTTCCTGAGATCCAGAGCCATGGATTTATCCTTGAGCTACAATATGGTTTCTGTCACGAATGTGGCACCATTCTTAATGTATAAGGTAATAGGTGCACAGTCTACAGGGGTAAATTTACTACAGCTGCACATCACCACTACTACTAAGATAAAAATTGCTTTGTCCACTGAAACCCTGTGTAGATTTTTAGATAGTTACAGGTAAAAGTAGCTATAAATATGAAGCTAAATTGAAGAGTTACTGAATATTTTGTTCAGGTATTGAGTGTCCCTCTGAGAAGCAGAAAAATCTCTGTAACCCTCTTTTGACTTTTCACAGAACCATAGAATGGCCTGAGCTGGAAGGGACCCACACAGATCACCAAGTCCAACCCTCAGCCCTGCACAGCCCCGCACAACCCCATCCCCAAAAGTCACCCCCTGTGCCCCAGAGCATCATCCAAACCCTCCTGCAGCTCTGGCAGCCTTGGGGCTGTGCCCACTGCCCTGGGCACCCTGATCAGTGCCCACCACCCTCTGGGGGAAGAACCTTCTCCTGAGATCCACCCTAACCCTGCCCTGCCACAACTCCAGCCATTCCCTGGGTGCTGTCCCTGGTCCCCACAGAGCAGAGATCAGTGCCTGCCCCTCCTCTGCCCCTCCCCAGGGAGCTGTCCCTGCAATGAGGTCTCCCCTCAGTCTCCTCTTCTCCAGCTGGACACCCCAAGTGCCCTCCGTGTCCTCACACCTTCCCCTCCAGGCCCTTCCCCATCCCCATGTCCCTCCTTTGGACACTGTCTAATAGAATGAGATTCCTGCTCCATGATGTGGTTCCTGAGGTTTTTGTCCCAGGCAATTCCTGAATGCTCTGCTAACACAGCTCAAAGCAACCTGGCACTGATGGGGAGCAACGAGTTTTAAAGGGTTGTGGCAAAGTTTTCATGATGCCAAGCACCAAATGTTTCGACATGTGTATGTGTGTGTGAGAAAATTTGATTCTGGCTACAAAAATGCAGCCGTGACTCAACTCATCCAAAATACATGAGGAGGTGGAGGTTGGTTTCAGTTTTTTCTTAGTGCAGTAGCTGCGTCTCACATTCTTGAAGACAGAAAAAAAAAAAAAGATTTTTCTTGTTAGTGTTCTTTATTTAACCAAGAGTCCCACTGGATGTGGTGAGCGGGGCCAGATTTTATGGGGGGATTCTGTCCACAAACCTTTTTGGAGGATTTGAAAATCACAGCAGCAATGATAGTTACTACAGAGTGCACCTGATTTGGAAAGCCTTTTGCCAGAACACCTGTTCTAATGCAGTGTTAGTGTCTTCACTGCTGCTGGTGTGTCAGAGCAATTGTAATGCACAGCCTGGCTAAAACAGAAGCTCAGTGCAGAGAACTGCTCACAAGAAAGGCTTGTTGGCTTGATTTCCCTGTGAGAAACTCCAAGGTGCCTTTGTAACATAAACCTTTATTAGTGATAGAAAGGGAGTCAAAGGAAAGTATTGCAAGCCACTGAGGTTAACCAATATGCCACTTAAATCTAACTGGAGTTTGTGTTATCTGTAACTGAAGAAGGTCATGGGATCTATCCTTTGCAGGGGCAGTTTGCAGTGCCAACAAATTAGCATCCAAAGCTCTGGTTCGGCATACAGAGCAGCCTCTGGAAACTTCTCAGGAGAGCTGTGAACGGGCAGGAACAGGCTCCCTCAAGCTGGTGATCTTCCTGCCATTTATTGCCACAGCCCTGCTCCTGCTGCCAGCCTCACTGTGCTTGAGAAAGTGGCAGCAGAGCCTTGGAAAGCAGAGGGGAGGGATGGCAGCGCCAGGGGTGCCAGGGAAGCCGAGCCCTTGGGATGTGCCCATCGTGGGGTGCTGCTGTGGGGTGGGCACATCCTAGGGGGCAATCAGACATCCTCCTCTCTTTGCTGTAAGGAAGGCAACAATGGGTGAGCCCAGGAGAAAAAGGACTTCTGAGAGGGTAGAAAAGAAAACCAATTTACTCTGAGAGCAATGAATTTAAGTGCTTTTGCCCTTTCTTAACAAGACTGGCTAAGAAGGAGAAAAAAAGGGAGAAAGCAAAGTCTTCTTCTTTCCCCCTCCCCCTTGCAAAATCCTACATGCCCTTTTGGCAGAGATCCATCATTCACTTAATGTGTCCTGCTGAAATCAATTCATGTGTCAGGATTTGGAGAGCTAGAACAAAATTTGTTTGCTGATCCCATCCACAGATCACTCAAGAGGATTCATAAAGGGTAGCAAAAACCCCGCAAACCCACATTCAATTTGCTGTGTAAAGCAATGCATTAGGGAATGACAGATTCCAGCAGGGTGGGGAAAAGTCTGATTGTAGGAACCAGGTGGTCAAAGTCCACGAGCACCTTGGAGCACGAGCAATTACACAAAAGGAGATTTGCCTCCTTTGGCAATGGAAAAAAAATGCCTTTTATAGTGAAAACTGTGCCCTGCTGAGCAAGGTGAGGACATGAAGAGATGCTTCCTCCACGGGCAGTGCAGGGGGGAATTTGGGGGCCGTGTGTCACCACGGTGGGATGGGGAGTGTGACATGGGACACACATCACCATGATGGGAGAGGTCCCTCGGCCACCAGGCTGGACTGGTGCTCTGAGTCAAAGCCATCTCCATGTCCCTGTTGTCCCTGGGCTCCCATCTCCAGGTTTGTTCTGGGCCATGTGTACAGGGGCTTTGTCATTACATCCCCCCAGCTGGAGAAGTTTGTCCTCCAGCTCTGACTCATCACAGACCTTGGGCAGCCTGTGAAATGACTCCTGGTTTAGGATTCCCTGCTCCCTGTCTGCACTCACCAAGGAGCACAGAATCAGGGTTATCCTGAGCAGGAAGGGGCCCACGAGGGTCACTGAGCCCAGCTCCTGTAATGTACATATCCAAAGCTCCTGTTCACCTCACCGAGCACAGACCTAGGCACCAGAGGTTCAGCCCAAGTGTGTGTAGCTGCTGAGGAAAGTTCTCAGGGCACAGGCAGGAGCTGGCCTGGCCCCAGCGTGTGATCTGCTGATGTGCTGACAGAGGTCACTTCATGCTGTTGCAACAGATGCAAGTAGGACCTTGCTTTTCAAAATTACTCTTAATTAAAACACAATTACCTGCATTAAGCAGAGAGCGGCTTCCTCTAATCTCGCCTTTGAACAAAAGGATGGCTGAGAATATCAGTCAGCAGAATGCTCAGATGCTCAACGAGCAACACCCTCCTTGCTCTCCTGGGCTCACACAGTTCACTTCCTATGGAAGGTGAGACTGGGAGAGTAGAATTATACAGGTTGTAGCCAAGGCTCCCACCAACTGCACAAACCTACCCATGCACTGATGAGCTGCTTTACAGCCCGGCTGGATGTAGTTCCTCTGGTAAATACTGTGGGGCATGATGTCACACTTGCTTTAAGCAATTTGTTGAGTTGTAAATATCACCAATCAATTCCTGGGACTGAATCCTGCGACCTTGGGTGTAATCCATGACAGTGCTGACTTTAATGTATTTTCTAGCCTTAGCACAAGTACTTTTAGCTGCCCTTTCCCATTAACTTCCCGTCTCACTAATAAAATACTAAGAGAATTATATTCACCACTTCTGCCAATTTTAACCGGAAGGGATTCTGACTAAGGAATATTAAATGTTGCACATTGACAAGTTTGATCTGCTGCTCATCATTGGGAGGGTCTCCAGCCTCCTCCTTGGCCTTTCCTCAAAGCCAGGCATACTTTGCAGCCCCC
Source organism: Campylorhamphus procurvoides (assembly GCA_013396655.1). NCBI lineage: Eukaryota > Metazoa > Chordata > Aves > Passeriformes > Dendrocolaptidae > Campylorhamphus > Campylorhamphus procurvoides. The sequence continues at coordinate 295,264 of WBMV01008849.1, forward strand.
AGTCACTTGACCAGTTCCAAACTCAGATTTAAAGGGCTTTTTCTTTATACCCAGAGCAGTATGGGGCTTGTGATCTCTGTCTGTGCAAGAGGCTTTATTGTAGACTCCTCCAACTTGAAAACATCCTCCTCTGAGCCCAGCATCTCCTTCCTGCCTCTCCTTCCCTCCACCAAATTTGCATGCAGACACTTTTGAAAATGATTGGTATTTGTTTCCACATGGTTGTCTCCTAAAGCAGGAAAATTACTTTACAGACTGGGGTTTTATAATAGGTTTTGGAAGGGTAGTTTGGAGAGGATGATTGAGGGCAGGACACAACAACTGTCTGACAGGAAGGATATTGGCACTCAGAAGATTTTTTTTCCTGACATCTGAGATGATCCCAGTGATACAGGCCCACATCCTATGAACTGAACTGCTGTGACACTGTAGATCACAGGTCAGAACTCTGTGCAGAGCAGCTGACCTGGCCAGGCTTCTCTGTGTCAGGGCTGCTGAGCTCTGACACCATTGCAATGCCACATGCAGGCACCCTGTGTCTGAAGTGAGGGTGAGAGCCCAGAGGCAGAACGTGATCTGCCAAAATCTCTCTTGCTGTCTCTCTGCAATGACATGAGAAATCTTTGCATATTTGGCTTTTCTTCTAGACTTGTGATAGGAGCAGAGGCACAATCAGCAGCAGATACAGCCTTGTGGGACCCTAAATCTCTGCAGTCCCCATGGACATTTAACACTTGCAATGCTCAGTTCTGGCTTGGACAGCCTTGCTGGCTGCAGCAGAAACCCTCATTGCTTCACCATGTCTTGCTGAGAATTTGGTGTTGCAAAGCTGTCTTTCATCTTTGCCTGTGCTGCTGCACTAGTCCAGCACCTCCAAGGCTCCCAGCAATTTCATCTCCAGTGTCTTGGCACTGCAGGTCTCGGCAGATGCATCAGTTTGTGCCTTGTGAACGTGGTGGGCAAAGCTCAGCTCTGGGGCATCCTGTGCTGAGTGACGTGGGTGTGTGGGTGGCAAGGAACTGCCAGGCTGCCGGCGTTATTGGAAAGTTTGTTCCCTAGAATCTGAACTTCAGATAAATCCTACATGCTGGCTGTAATTTAAATTCAATCAATATTCAGTTAAAAAATAAATAGAAAGCTTTTTAGATCGGTGATGTAAGGGAATGTTGGTTCAAGGAAGTAATTACATATTATGTAGAAAAAGTCAATTTAAGTCCTCAATAATTTACTTAAGTGATTTACTTGACTGATGTGTTGTCTTGACCCAACAGGGCAGAGTAACAGACACTAAGTTATGGCTCAGTTCCAGCAAAAACAGCCGTCGTTGCCGTCCGACATAAATCATTAGCTACTGTCTTGTTCCAGGTGTACACAGGTGCCATTTAAAACCAAAAAAGAGGGATAAATTTTATGTTTGTAAACATAACTCTGTCAAAAGTAATCTTGTTGCTGGCAGATGAAGATGTTATCCATACCTCTTGGTAAGGCAATATCCATTTTCAGGAAATAAAGTTCCTAGTGTATAATTAGCCCAAATTGGCTGGCTATGGGGCAGTAGGGATACATGCTCGGTTGTAGCTGGAGAGCTGGAAAAGGAACTCTTGGCCAGTGCTGCACAGACACGTGGGGGACAGCTGAATGGAGGGCTACTGGTGTGGGCTGGTGGTGGCCCAGAGAACTTGGCATATCAGCCCTGGGGCTCCACAACCACCTCCACTTCCCCCTCCAGGCTCTGAGCAGATGAGAGTGGTTTTTTAAGGATGCTCTTTGGACTTTTCCCAGCTCACATACCATACACGTGCAAGAGAGAGATTTCAATTTGTAGCCATGACAACAATGCTGGAGAACATTGCTTTCCTCTGCCCGCTGTACCTGTGATACAAGACTCCTTTTAAAAATTACCTTTTGTGCCGTGCTCCTTCTTTAAGTTGAGAGTGGACTTCAGCCCCTGAGGAGGTGAAGCCTCAAGTGAGCTGCTGGTGCCTTGGACAGGTGTGCTGAGCTCTGAGCTTGCTCTTGCACTGCACTGAGTCTGAAAGAGCAGCACTGAGTTCCATATGCTCGTTCCAGATACATCCGAGACCAACTGAAATCTGAGTTTAATCTGTCACACGAGAATATCTGCTGGCATTCCTGGGTAAAGTTGGGAAGGCATGAGCCAACATATTAAAAATGCTTCAAGCAACCCATGAGTCACCTCCTACACACCTGTTTCCCACTTTTATACTTACTGCCTTCAGTGCTTGTAGCAGCAGAACTAGAGGTTATGTTTCCTCTTGTGCCTTCTGTGGGCTCTCAGGACAGGCTCTGAGCCTGCTCATATGTGCCTCACGTGTACACAGAATCATAGACTGGCTTGAAGACCTTAAAGATCCTGCAGTTCCAACCCAACACCCTGTGCATTTGTGATCCTGATACGTGCATCAGGTATGTTTTCCTCCAGCCATCACTTTCTGAATACAGTTTTCCACTGGCAGTTCTGAAGCTCTGGTTATACTATGAACTACAATAAAACAAACAAAAACCCCCCAACCTACCAAAAATGCCAAAAGAATCCAACCATAAACTACTTCCCACATGTAGTCCCTTGAAAATTATTGGAATAGAGTTCAACCAGTGCCACTTGAGCATTAGCACTAGTGTTTGTGATGTGCCTTTGACTCCATGGAGCTCAGCAGCTCTAGAAAGAGCCTTTGGAGGAAGGTGGAGGTTCAGGAAAACCAGATTTATGGTAGTGGGACAGGATGGTGGTGAGCAGCAAAATCTATCTGCATTCTTCATTAAAAAAACACAAAACAAACAAAAAAAACCAGCTTGGCAATCACAATGTGAAAATGCCAATTAAAAATAATCAAACTGGGGGTAGATGGAACCCAGCAAGCTTCTGTGGGAAGGGGACTATAAAAAGTGTTTAGAATGTAGTAAGAATGGCTACGGACAATTTTTCACATATGTTCTTCCAGTGACAAGTAGCTTAACATTTCTTGAGCTTGGTTATGTAATGAGATCATTAGATCAGCATTTGGGACCTATTCACTGTGACAGAAAAACAATACACCTATGATCTATTGTGGGCAGGGTTGAGATTTCCAACTTCAACAGTAAATATGGTTGATAAACTTGCAGTAATTTAACATGATAGCCCTGAAATAGTACTAGTAGTTTGTTTTACAGCTCTGACTTGGTGTTGAAATCAGTTCTCAAAGACTTAACCTGAACTTCAGCCCCCTTAGGTCGTCAGTCTCTTCATAAAGCCTATAAATACCACAGACAGGGCTTATGTCATTAGTCTCTTAATGTTATAAACATTTAATGAAGTTAAATTTGAAGTACAACACATTGTAAAATCGATCTGATCTTGTTGGGGAGACAAAGGGAAGAAAATTGTTTGAGTCATTTGGAAAACAAATTGGGAATTACATTCACTTAACTTTGAGGTGGATGAAGAATTATGGCCAAGATGGATTAGAGCTGTTGTATTTGGAAGGAGAGCAGTGCTGGGAAGCAGGGAAGCCTCTTTGTGTGTGAGATGTGTCTGACACACATTAACAGCACTATCAGTGGCAGGCAGCCCGACAGGAATCACCTGGGACATGACAAGCAGCTCTTTCCTAGAAACTGGAGGGATTTCACTCTAAATACTGCGGTTCGGGCGCCTCTCCCACCAGAAGCTGCTTTAGCAGCTGGAGAATTCCACGCCTTTGCCCAACATGTCTTCACTACTCCATCCCCACGTACCTTGCCAGGGGGACACTCACCTGCTCCTGCTCCCTCGGGCACGGCGTGCCCTGCTTGGCTCTCACACTTGATGCTGCATTATTTGGCTGGAGAACAAAGCCATTCCTCATGCAAACGCTTTCCTATAATTGGTTTTCTAAGGAACAGGTTGGAGGGTGGGATTCTCTCACCTTCGAGTGGGAGAAGGGACTTTGCTGGCAGCCAGCTCAGTTTCCTGACATGGTTCAGCAGCACCTAGTGTCTCCTCAAAGTGCTAAGTGGGAAGAAAAGGAATAAATAAAAATAAATAAACCCCTATTAGTGAAGGATTACTGTGTAAAAATCTAAGACAATGAACAGGAAAAAGTGAAGGGCAATGGATGTGTTAAAATGCTGCAGACAACAACCTGCTCACAGGAAAGTGTACTTGTTCTTTCTTTTCAAAACTCATTATTTATTTTCTCTATTCTTCAGGCCTAATGTCTCACTAACGAATTCCAGGGGGATTTTTGAATCATGGTGATATCATGGGTTAAACCCTTTCTCTACTTTTTGAATGCAAATTCTTTTTGACATTCTTACTTATTGCAGAGCATTGACTTCTTTCCTACAACAAAACCAAACGCTCTTTGGTTTTGCATAGTTAACATTTTGCTAATGGGTAGCCAAGATTCTCTCAGCAGCTCAACAACATTTTCTAAAGCACACTGGCGTTGTTGTAGCAACTGGTGGCTGATCTGTGAATAAAGCAGATGTCATTGTGGCAGGATAAAGGGAGAATAATCTATCACCCGGCCACTGCCACTCCTGCCCAAACAAGTCATCAAAATGACAACTTTGGTGTGTAGCCATTAATTAAGGCCTGTGTGTCCCCTTATCTCATCTCGTTATCGTATCAGCCAAGGTTATGTTCTGAACTCCAAGGGTTTCCCAGCCCTGCCGCTGTCCCTGGCGGAGGAAGCGCCCTGGGGATGTGCCGAGGCACTGACACTTTGCCAGCTTCCTTTTAGGCTTTGATTGATTCCCCACTTTCGTCCAAGTTGCTCTGGCCTAAATAAACACAATATATATTCTGGCTTTTTTTTCTTTACTGTTTGATCTGAAGTCAGCTCATGTGACTCGCAACTAAAGATGGGCAAGCGTCAAAATATTCTGACAGGTGCCCGAGCTGAGCACAAAAGGAGAGACAGAAGCAGATAAATTGCCTTTCTAACTTCTCCGAAAGGCTTTAATCCATTTATTTATTTATTTTTAGCTCCTGTTCTAATTCTCACAATTTGTACTTAGTTGGTACAACTCCTTGACCTGAGTGAGTCACCTCACATCCCCCTCTTGGTGGCAGCAAGTACGATGTGGCTGTCCTGTGAAAGGCTTTCCATTAGAATATTCCCTAACTTTTTTACACGCTTCCAGTGCTGAAGCACCACAGCAACTTGCCCCTGTTTTGTGGAGCCTTTCACCCAGTTTCAGCTTGCCAGAGGCTATTTATTCCCTCTGGAACTGCTGTCCACATCTCCTGACTTAAAAAGCCTACTCTGCTACCTTCCTTGCCTCACAGCTTTGTTAATCACTTGACTTAAAGAGACAAAACGTGAGACGAGGTTTCTACCATTTCCCTGCTGCATGACTCATACTTAATGTGGAGGTTATATTAATTACTGTGTGCTCAGCATTTAATGAGCCTGAGAAGAAGGAGCCTTCTTCCTTCAGCGACACAGAACCTACTACATGCAGTGAATACGTTTCCACAACACTCAAATGTGGATATGTATTTTATAAAAGTAGGCAAATCAGTCATTGCTGAGTTCCTTAGAACAGGATGGCAAAAGCTGGGAAATCTGGGCTGTGCTCCTAATTCTTTCACAGGCTGCCTTTGTGCCCACTGGGCAACCCTCTTGGGCTCTGTGTCTCCTGATTTCCTGTCTGTTTGTGGGGATAATAGTGGCTGGCTGAGACATTTGTACAATTTGACACCACAGAGTAGGGAAGGCAAGAGGAATTATCCTGCCTTATTTTTATTTTAAATATATTTTAAATATATTTTTCTTTTTGGTAATAAAGGACATTTCTTCCAGTGCTGTGTGATAGTATTATGGACTAACATTACTACCTGTATTGTATTTTCTCTGTCCTTCTTTGTTAACTTCTTTCTCAAGCTGGTGTGTATTTAATATCCTCTGCAGGATTTAAATAATTTCAGAAATGTCCACAGTGCATATTTCCATGGGTCCACAAGCAAAAGAAAAGTTGCTGGGTAAGAAATAAGGTGCAACAAATGACTCACAAAACAAGTTCTTGCTGCTTCAATGGAATAGGTGCTTGGATTTGGCTTGACCCAAAAGAAATTGCACTGTGGGGTGTGTAACAAAGCGGCAGGCTTAGCTTTGACTAAAATCTGTCCCTTTAACCAAGCCCTTTCTGTGCTCCCTGGTGGACACAGTGGTGTGCCTTCCACATACTGAGCTGATGAGGGGGTTTACACCCCATGTATTTTCCTCTGTATTCCAAAGAAAGCATTTCTGGGCTGTAAAAGGCCATTAGTGTCTTTATCTTTCAAGTGTCTTTATCTGTCTCCTAGTTAGAATCACAGAACCATAGAATGGCCTGAGTTGGAAGGGACCCACAGGGATCATCAAGTCCA
>WBMV01008849.1:301671-343650 GCA_013396655.1 Campylorhamphus procurvoides
ACCCCCAGGGCCCTTTCCCAGCCCTGCTTTCCAGCATCTCCTTCCCATTCTGTCTGGATATCCAGAGTAGCTCCATCCCAGGGGCAGAATCCGACACTTGTCTCCATTCACCTTCACACAGTTAGTGATTGCCCAGCCCACTGAGTTGTCAAGGTCTAGTCTAATGAACTGCTTTTCTCTGCCCATACTAAAAAGCAATCCGCTGGAGTTGGGTAGAAATGACTTTTCTTCAAGACACTGTTACCATCACTTGGAGGATCTCTGTGCTCCACAGCTGAGAATGAGTCAAGGGGTGGGAAAGAAAAATGGAACCCTTGGGACAATACCAGAAACCTGACTAAGGGATTTTGATTAAATTTATTTTGTAAACTCTGTGGGACCAAAATATAAGTTTTGGGTTTGGGGTTTTGTTGTCTTTTTTTTGTAATTGAAATGCTAAGAGTTTTGTGGTATTTATGGCTTCTTACTGTTTAAATCATAAAAGGATTTCAGGATAAAAGGGCAAATGTCATAAAGGATCCAGGAGGGAATCTGCCAAAGTAATTTTAAAGCATTAATAGTGAAAGCAGCATTTGCTGACATTGTGTGAGTGAGCAAAGCCCAAGAGCATTGAGAGAATGGAAAGAATTGCAATGGGAGAAGAGTTGTGGACAATGAGTAAATTTGATTTAGTGATAATCACAGAACTCCAGAATCGTTTGGGATGGAAGGGACCATANGTCTCCATTCACCTTCACACAGTTAGTGATTGCCCAGCCCACTGAGTTGTCAAGGTCTAGTCTAATGAACTGCTTTTCTCTGCCCATACTAAAAAGCAATCCGCTGGAGTTGGGTAGAAATGACTTTTCTTCAAGACACTGTTACCATCACTTGGAGGATCTCTGTGCTCCACAGCTGAGAATGAGTCAAGGGGTGGGAAAGAAAAATGGAACCCTTGGGACAATACCAGAAACCTGACTAAGGGATTTTGATTAAATTTATTTTGTAAACTCTGTGGGACCAAAATATAAGTTTTGGGTTTGGGGTTTTGTTGTCTTTTTTTTGTAATTGAAATGCTAAGAGTTTTGTGGTATTTATGGCTTCTTACTGTTTAAATCATAAAAGGATTTCAGGATAAAAGGGCAAATGTCATAAAGGATCCAGGAGGGAATCTGCCAAAGTAATTTTAAAGCATTAATAGTGAAAGCAGCATTTGCTGACATTGTGTGAGTGAGCAAAGCCCAAGAGCATTGAGAGAATGGAAAGAATTGCAATGGGAGAAGAGTTGTGGACAATGAGTAAATTTGATTTAGTGATAATCACAGAACTCCAGAATCGTTTGGGATGGAAGGGACCATAAATCTCATCCCATTCCACCCCCTGCCATGGGCAAGGACACCTTCCACTAGCCCCTTCCCCCATCCAACCTGACCTTGGACACTTCCAGGGATGGGGCAGCCACAGCTTCTCTGGGCAACCTGTGCCAAGGCCTGCCCACCCTCACAGGGAAGGATTCCCTCCATGAGTAAAGAATTCCTTCCATTAATATTAAACACTACCTGTGGTACAGTTCGTGTGAAGTCCCATCTAAACTGATGAAGAACAAAACTCAGCACTGCCTTTTTACAGGGTTTTGCTACCATTTCTTATGCAAGTTTAGCTGAGTAGAGAAAAACCTCTTCCAGTCCACTCTCTTCAGCTTTGTTTCAAAAAACCACCAGTGCAGCTTTCTCAGTAGTATTGGAAAAGTTAGTTAGGAGTACTTGGTGTATTAGATGGTGGAGTAATTCCATATTTCTTGTGTTGATCTGAAAAATTAAGGATACTCTGTGAGAGGAGGAATGTTTAGTCATGTTGAGTGTCCTCCTTCTCTATCATGTCGTAGCCTTCAATACAGACCAAAAATCAAACCACACAACCCCTCAGTGGCTGGGAATGGATCAGAGAGCTTATAAACACTCTGTAGAGAGCTAGAACTCCAAGTGCTTGGAGAAAATAAGGTAACAAGTAGAGGGACTGCAGGGAGACTGCTGGAGATGGGGGAGGCAACTTTTCTAACAGCAGAAGTAAATAAATTGTGCTAGAATTAAAATTGAGATTTCTCTGTGAGTCGTTTCAGAGTGAATCTATTAATATGTAACAAGCAGAAAACAGAAAAATAAGTAATTTCCTAGAAGCATGAAAAGACACCTCTAGGGTTTCACAACGTCACCTCTGGACAGGAGAATTGAAATGTTCTGGTGTCCTCCTTCAAACACCTGGAGTCCTCTAGATCCATGGACATCCCTTCAGCATTTTGACTCAATTATATGTTATCAATTGTTTGTTTCCAGAGGAGGAATTCCCTTAATTTTTGTTCAAGATCAAAATGTCCACCTCTGAGAAATTATTGGTATGATTTTGACTAGAAAAAGAACATGAATTAGATTAGGAAATTACATTGCTTGCTACAGTGACTACAGAGATAAGGGACAATGTTTTTGGATCTAGATGAGCTTCATCACCTGAAGTTCTGCTGTGAGATAAAACTCTGTTCTTGGTTTAATTTTGGATAGTTTTGGAACATTCAAGCCTGAATCAGCTGTAACTGTTGGTTGGCAGCAACGTCTGCCAGGTTTGGACAGCCCTGACTGGGCTTATCAGCCCCTGAGTCTGCAATTCAGTCCTTCTACCAACATCAGGGTTGAGACCTTCTTGTTCAGTTGACTTCCTGGGGTTACAAGTTGGGGGCCGGGGACTGTATTAGTTATGTGCCCATTTGGGGCATTCACAGAGTGTATTTCCTCAGATCTATTAAATGGTAAATGTAAAAATATTGTCAGAAATGCTTAATTTGAGTGTGTGCCTCCTGACTGTAGCGTGTGATGTTTCTATATTCAACAAATCAATTTTTAAGTGTGGCCAGTTCCAAACAGCTTTGTAATCCACAAGTGAGTTCATTTGGAGCTTTGTGCAGTATGGTACGTGCCCATTATTTTCCTTTCCTAAGTTACTGTGCCCCCTTACAATAACTTTACCAAATGAGCCACTTAAGAGTACATTTTAATGATGTTTCCAGTTTAATTATCACTGTTGAAAGACATATCTCCATTAGCTTTGTGCATACATGGCAAAGAAAACTTAATCATTGACCGATTCATGTTTTATGGAAGTGCTTCCATATCCAGCTAATCGCATTCAGATCAGTTGTCCTTTCCAAAGGGCCGAGAGGCAAAATCCTTAAAACTTGCTTAGGAATCCCAGGGCAGAGCTGCTTCATTTCCACGAACTGGGGTTCCACTATCCAAGATTTCATCATTAATAACTTCCCAACTTGCAGTTATGCTTTTCCCACTCTCCTTGGCTGTTTTCTCTCCAGGCCTTGGCTGGGCTGTTCCTGTGCCCAGCAATGCAGCGCTGCCCTCGCTAGCGCAGATGAAAAGATGTATTTCCCTTTGAGAGCTGCATTGTCGTGCAGTTGTGTGCATTTCACTGCCATTGTGTGCTCCTCCACCAAGGAAAAACAGAGCTCTTCTATCCCTGAGCACAAAGAACAAGCTGTTGTTGGGGGGAGGAATAGCTACAATCCTGTAAATCTTTCTCCTTCTCCTGTTTATCCTTCGTGCCGTTCAAGCCCATTTGCGAAGGACCAATTAACTCCAGACTCATGGCACGTTCTGATGGGCCAGATTTCTCCTATCTAAGATGACACAGCCAAATTTCCAAATGCTTTCAAGTTGAATGCAGCATTTGCTTTCCTTTGCTCTTGAATTCCTAGTTCGCAACCTGTTATTCCAGCTATCAAACAAATTGACACTTTCTCTAATTTTCTCTCAAATTTCTCACCAGCAATATTGTAAAGAACAGGGAAAATGTGTACCAAATCCATTCCATTGTGCATCCAGCTTTTTATTATTGTGAGTAAAACTGTTGAAAGATATTTGTCCTTCAATAATTATTCTGCTGACTGTACATGGCACATCACTGCATACGGAATTATACAGGAAGCAGGAGTTTTACAGGTTACTTTTCTATGGTAAAAACATGCTGCAAAGGTACTAATTTGTAAAGTAACTCTAATCAGTGAAGAAAACACACTTTTGACTATTATATGGCACCTACTAAGTCAAAACCCAATACAAACTGGGGGGGAGATTCCAATATTAAATGTTAGATCTGAATTATTTAACCATAACATAGAGTTATCATGAATGTATCTACTGTATGTGGCTGCACTTTATATGTTGATGTGTGGAATTTAGAAGAACTAAGAGCCGTGACTCAGTGACCAATAAAAATTTGCTTTTATATTGACAGTTTGAATTGAAATTGTGTGAATACCTTTATTTTGATGTCCCATTCTGGTGTCTGAATTGAATAACAATTCTGTTTTGTGTTAAGTGGCAGGTCTGCAAAGAAACTGTGTATTAACCTTGAATATACATTGCTAAGATTAGATACTGCATGGGCTTGTTTTCTTACATAAATAATATAGGTACAAGAACTGAGTTAAAACCCCCACCCATTCAGGTGAGCCCCAAAAGGTCAGGCTGTGAAACTTTACAACATCTTTTGGGATTCTTCTGTTTTAGGTGAGAGTTTTGCTCCAGGATTATCAGTGGGCACAAGACAGACCTGTATCATCTACTCCTTGTAATGTTTGCTGCTCTCAACAGGAGTCAGGGAAATGTTTTTGTTACTGATGCCTCTCTGAGCCTCATTAGAGGGGGGAGATCCCGTGGTCTGGAAGCAGGAAAGAATCTGGTGTGTCCCAGACACTTCGCAGTATCATCAGTAGCGCTGGGCCATGTTTATTAACCAGTGAAAAACAACATTAAAACCAGATTTTTTCCTTTTATCAGTCACAAATGAGTCAAGCAGGAGGAACAGAATTACTCTAAAAACACAGAGAAATATTTACCATTCAAATGTCTGAAGAAATTAGCAGTGATAAAAAGGAAATACCATAAAGGCAACGCAAAATGGCTCTGAAAAACAAGTGAGTAGTCTTTAAGTTTGCCTCTTTAAACTTGCCTGGATGTTTTTCTGGATTTTTGAGCTCTGGCCTTTTGCGGGGAAAAGAATAATGTAAATGCCAAAAAGAGCTGTACAAAAAGTAAGTTTTGTATGCTATCTATGAGAATCAGACGATGTGTGTCATTCTAGTTTTTACAGTCACAGTCTACAGTCTCGCACTGATTAAAATGCCATTTGACAGTAGCACAATGCAGAGGTTTAACTGACAGCACACACAGCACATTTGCGAGTCATAACGCCACAGTTTAATGACTGACGCATGTGGGAAGCTAATTCGCATTTTTTTTTCTTGAATGGGATAAATGAGCATCCAGTTAATACCAATCATGAATTCAAGCCATGTGACAAAATTGATGCTACATACCCTGTTCTTGTTTTGCATATTCTGCAAATTGAGCTGCAGGAGGAGAGCCGGTTTGTACACACATCCGGAGAGAAAGTTCATTCTGCTTTCGGACACATCCACCAACTGCAGCTGAATGTGTCCAGCTTGCTGCTGTTGTGTTCACAAACTAATTACCCTTTCTCTGTTAAATAGCCTAAGAATTACAAATTGTATGCCTGTTTTGAGAAAAAGTACAGGTTGAACAAGCAGACGTAGTATAAATAAAATATTTATATAAAAATAGTCTCTTACAAAATATACTCTCTTATCCTATGGTTGATTTTTCCAAAAGATGGAAGTTTGTCTGGATTTTCTTATTTTTAGACATATTCCAAACATGATTTCATTAATGCTTCTTTCTTTAATCGAAGAAAAAAAACCCAACAAACAAACCACAAAACCTGGTAAAGATTTGTAACCCCTACCACTCGACTTTTGTTCCAGACAACTAGCAGCAAACAGGAGAAAACAAACAAACAAACAAACAAACAAAAACCCCCAAAACAACAGTGTGTTTGTGTATGTACATATATATAAAGACGCCAGCTTTTGTACTTAAACACCTAGTACTGTAGAACATATCCTGCCAGTCCAACTAATAGAAATATCCTAGGTAAGAATAATATGTACAGCTCCAGTTTTTCCTTGCTGTTCCTACAAAATTATTCCACAAAGAAAGCCAGCTATCTACTTTAATTGCAGAATAGTTCCCAAAAGGTTGGTAGAGTTCTTTTTTTTTAATTAAATAAATTAATATTAGTTTTATCTGAATAAATTGTTAAATATTGCTATTATTATGCCCGAGTGTCCCAAATCCCTGTGCTAAAATCTGCAGCACACACACACACACGAAAAAGGCAAATAAAGCAGTGTCTACAGAAACCTTCAACAGTTCTACTCGCTGTAGCAGGGGGGGATGAAATGGAAAGATGGGCAAGACCAGCAGAAGCTTTTCACGAGTGTAGAAGCCGAAATCTGTGTCACCCACACACTCAAAGGGCCGTTCAGGGCAGGGCTCTGTCCATCCCACCCTGTGCAAAGCCCTGTTTTAGGGACTTCGCCCCTACCCCTCCCCGCTCCGTACACATGGAAGAGTTTGACCATCTCTTTTCCAAACCAAGAGTCAGCTGCCACACTCAGGGATCCCTCCCTGACCGGTGTCTCTCCACAAGGCAGTCAGTGCTCCTTCCCATAGAGGTGCAGGTTAACTGAGATGATCTTTCCCTCTCTCTTTTGTGTGTCCGATGGCTCGGGGTGGGGTTTGTTTGTTTTTCGTTCCTTGGCTGACTTTGTGAGTCTGAAATGTGTATCCACACAAGCAGTGAAAGGTGAGAAGAAAAGAGGGCTCCATTCATCAGCATTTCTTCTGGGAGAGCAGGTCTTCCCTGCAGCCTCGTGTAGGTACGTTTGAGTGCATGTGCAAAGGTATCCGTGGCCAGGGACATGCCCACGTGCTCACTTACAGGTATAGACCTCTGTTCTCTCGCTGCACGTGTTGCACTTGACGTAGCAGCACCAGTGGAACTTGCAGTTGCACTGCCACACCCTGGAGTACTGGTGTGTGTTGTACCCCCGGCCGCAGCACATCAGGTCGCACCCATTGGACTGCTGGGCTGTCTTGTTGCACATCCTGCCCTGCGTGCCCACGCTGCCCGTGACGGGGTCCTCTTCACAATAGTTGGGGGATTTCTCTATGTACACCAAGTCTGTATCCATGGGTTTGCGGTAGGAAAGGGGCTTCTTGATTTTGAGGAAGGTGGGGCGCTTGTTGCGACTGGCCCTCACGGGTTCCACCTGGACAGCCTCGTTGTACTTGTCCTTAAGGATGTAGCCTAGCTCCCGGAATTTGGGCAGCGTTGTCCAGCAGGTTTTAGTGGTGCAGGATCCTGAGACCCCGTGGCACTTGCACTCCAACTTCATGTTTTCCTCCAGAATCTGTGTCAGAAGAACAAAGAACAATGCATTAATACATGCAGGGGTATTGGGTGACAGTCAGGGATGGGTTTGCTCTCCAGTAAGAGCTGCCACCAGACACAGGTCACGATCCCACCAAGACTGTGGGTTTTGCTTCCCTGGTCATGCTGTTGTCCCAGGTAGCAAATGCTCATCAGTATCAACAAAGTGAAGCTGATTCCCCATTTGCACTTTGAGCCAAGCAGGGAATAACTTTGCCTAATTTCACAGCCCAGGGACCAAAGGTAAAATTGGGACCCTCCTCGGCCCCAGCTTTTCTTCAATATGGTTGAGCAGTGCTTCAGATTGATCTGGTCTTGCACTGCTTGGCACATGGCAGTGAAATTAGGAGCTGGCTGAAAATCACCCCTTTATGTAAAATGTCATGTGCAGGATGCTTTCAGAGTCCAACAACAGGTGCCAGAGCTTGACTTTTGTAAACAGAGGCTCAAAAATAAACTGCATCTCAGTTCTTGCACCTGAAAATTACATAAACTGGTGCAAGAGATGAACCAGCTGATAAACTCTATCAATGCTTATCGTCCTCTAGGTCTCACATGAATCAACAGAAGATTACTTAGTCACATAGGCCTCATCTGTTCTAAATGGTGCAAGTTAATGCTCCAATTTGGAAACCTAAGAACTATTTTGATATACCTTAGTCAAACGCACTTTCTGGAGGGTTAGCAGTATTTTGCCTCCTGTCACATGGATAACAGAGCAAGAAAATTAGTTCTTAGAGCATAAAGGGTAAGAGTAAAGATGAGGAATTGGTTTCATGTTTTGTCATCAGTTCTGGTTAAAAATTCTATCTCTTCAATACTGAAAAAGTATCTTAAACACCTCAGCATCATGACTTGCTTCATCCTGTCTCAAGCTCTCTTCTTTGGAGGGGACTCTCATGCCTGAGCTGTCACTACTTTCCTTTTGAAGGAAACAAGCTCCACCTTCCCTCCCACCTTCACATCTCTCAAAACTCCGTGTATCTCTGTGTTCCTGTGTCTTCTCCCTCCTCTGGTTTACCAACCCAGTCTTTGCCAAATAAAACTGGAGACCAGCTCAGTCCCTGCCCTGTGTCCTGAGCCCTACAACTGACCTCACTCAGCAGCAACACTGGGTTAACACTGGCAAACATCCCTAATTCCAGCAATTAATTTCCCACTAGTCTTTACTTGAAAGAGACCATAACAATTTTGATGATGAAATTCTGCCTAACCTGGCAGAGACCAGCAGTGGAAAGCCCAGCCAGAGGGATTATCAGGGTTCAGGGAGTGGCCGCATCATTTTTGCCCTGAGACAACCCAGCTGATCCGTGCAGCTCCAAAGCTGGGCAGCCTGGAAGGCTGAGGGGAGGTCACTGATAGGGAATTGGAATTAACCCTTTTCTGTAGCGTCCCCTTCCATTTGGGAGTTTGGAAA
Organism: Campylorhamphus procurvoides; assembly: GCA_013396655.1. NCBI lineage: Eukaryota > Metazoa > Chordata > Aves > Passeriformes > Dendrocolaptidae > Campylorhamphus > Campylorhamphus procurvoides. The sequence goes on from WBMV01008849.1 coordinate 310,424, forward strand.
ACTCACTATGCAGACTCCATCACTGGCCTTTTCCAGCAGCAAACAGCAGAACCTGCACTGAGAGAACCGAGTCCAGAACAATGGCTGGACATGTGTGGGGACCTCAAGCCTAAATCCTCAGCCTAAACCAGGGTGGGAAGGAGACAGCCCATCCCAAGGTGCACACACACTGGCAAACAGAGCTCTGCCCCTTTTCTTGGCACCCTTAAAAGAAGTAATTTGAAGGCTGTTCCTGTGTCACCTTGGCAAAGAAACTGGCATTGCCTGACCGTGGCATAGTTTGTATCTTCTTCTTTGCTCCTTGTTCTTCCTTTGCCCATTTTCAATGAAGATGGGGATTTTAAGGTATTAAAACAACAGGCTGAGAGAGTTGGGGCTGTTCAGTGTGGAGGAGAGAAGGCTCCAGGGAGACTTCACAGCAGGCTTCCAGTACCCAAAAGGGGACAGGGAATTTTTACAGGGGCATGTAGTGATAGGGAAGGGGGGAATGGCTTTAAACTGAGACAGAGGAGATTTAAATGGGAGATTGGGGAGGAATTCCTTCCTGTGAAGGTGGGCAGGCCCTGGCACAGGGTGCCCAGAGAAGGTGTGGCTGCCCCATCCCTGGGAGCATCACAGGCCAGGCTGGATTAGGCTCTGGGCTAGTGGAAGGTGTCCCTGCCCATGGCAGGGGGTTAAAATGAGATGATCTTTAAGGTCCCTTCCAACCCAAGCCATTCTGTGATTCCACCATTTTCTGATTCTATGAAATAGCTTTATTTTTATTTTAGTCTATGAGCAAATTGTCAGCGTGTGTGGTCTAAAAACAGGATTAAAAACCCTAGAAAGCATAGGCCCAATACTTTGACAGATGTGAACTTAGCATAAGTCACACTTTGTGCTACTGGTTTTAAATTAGTTTCTCATGCAAGTGAATGACTTCCCTAAAACTCAGGTGTGAGAAACTTTTATATTCAGATCTACATCTTAACTTGCAGCTCTGCTTGAGTTTTGGCTTTATCTTGTTATCTTCAGTTTCTCTCTCAGCCACTGCATACTTCTTTTATTGCTCTCTCATTCATAAGGTAGTGCTCTTCAAAGATAGATGAGGAGCTGGAAAAGGAGTTATAGCACAGAAACCGGAAAAATAACATAAATTCTTTCAGCCTCATTTGTACCTTTTTAAAAGCTCCTCCTTTTTTTTTTTAAATAATTTGAAACTAGCCAGCATGCATTTCTCAGCCCTAATTCAATCACTGTTCTTGCAGAAGTGCCTGGCCTTATATCCTGGTACGATGTTCAAACTTGCAACTAAATATTTCTAACTCGCCTGCCATGGGATCTGCCAAACTGACTTGAAACATTAATACAAAATACATCATGTGTCATCTAGCCAGGTAGGGGTTTTTGTGTGTGGTTTTTTTTTTTTTCCTGAAGTGTAGTTAAGTAGCCTAAATTACCTTTTGGTTTATTTCATTACCATCCCATTTACAGCCAGCAGGCTCCGAGGGAATGAGCTGAGCCAGCGGCTGGGGCAGTGTCATGTGCTGGTCTCCTGCTCCAGGGACACGATGCCAAATACAACCACCTTCTGCTTTCCAGGTCTCAGCTAAGGGCAGTCGGGACAAAGAGGTCTGGCTTTGCCTGAACAGGAGGAGTTTGAGCAATACCAGTTGAGCCCAAGTGCCAGGGGTCCTTTCTAGAGCTCTGAAAACATTTGGGAGGGGGACAGGAAGGAGCAGAGAGATGAGAAAGAGTTTGACTTTTAACTCTGTGCTACGTTTATTGTCCGGTTTTTCATTTATTATTTTTGGTTTTTTTCCTAAGATCTACTGTCTGCCCCGCCTTTCTCTCTGCACTTGTCAGAGATGCACTTCCAACATGCTGTGCTAAAATCTCTCCAGCACATCTGGCCCATGTAGGTCCCCTGCACTCTGCGACTGAGCTTTCCCTTCCAGGTCTGCCTTGTCTGACCCAGCGCCTCCACCTCTGGCTCACACCCCCTTTTGTTGGTTCTGTTCTTGCACACACATCCTCCTCACTGGGGCTGCCTTTCAATACCCTGTTTTGCAAATTCAGCCAGAGATGAATTGACACTCTAGCCTTTAGAAAACAGGCTACAGGGAACTTGAACTGTCTGTCCTCAGCAAAAGCAAAGGCCTGCCATGGAGAGTTTTATTGTACTGTGATATCAGGCACTTGGGCTATTTGTTTTGCAATAAAATATGTGGATGGTGGTATTTTAATACTGTTGCATTATTCCAGTATCCTCTGATAAATCAGTGCCTTTATAAATTCAAGGTGAGAGTTGCAAAGAGAAGGAAGAATATAAAATACAGGATTCTTTGGATGGGGACAGCAGGCCTTGGTCTTTCCCTTGGTTCCTGTGAGCCCAAAGTGGTGTCTACCCCTTAAAAACCTGGTCTGTGTTAAAACCAGAAAGTGTTCTTCACCTTTCAGGATCAACATTTGTTTCTTCAAAGGAATTATCCAGTAGCTCACACTTTCTACATTAGAATTAAAACTTTATATATGTTACAGACTGACTTTTCCTAAAACATAAGACCCTGAAGGGCACAAAATTTAAATCCTAGATCCTCTGTTTCTTACCAAATGACCATACCCAGCTCCATCAGTAAATCTGCATGCACCAGTGAATGCTCTGAACTGGATTAAATGCGAACAAAGAGCTGGAGTTCTTTTGGCTTTGTCCACTTTTTCTTTGAGCTCCTACAGTAAACTGTCAGTACTTGTTCCTCTCTCTCTCTCCCCCCTTGCCATTAGCCTCTGGGAAATAGTTTGTGTGAAGAGAACTCGTGCTGGCTCTCTCTCTTGATGTTATCTTCAGATGCAGTACCTTTGGGCACTGCCATTAGGAGCTTAACATGTTTTTTTCTACACCTTCAGTTTTGCAGGGAATGTGAAGGGTTGGTCATGTGAGGGTGGCAATCTGGGGCTCTGGAAAACGCTGCATGGGCTGGGTCCAGCACGGTGGTCCTGCCCTGAGAGGGCTGGCTCAGAGAAACCAGCACAAAGTGTGATGTGGGGCTGGGGTGGCTTTGGCTCATGAGGGTGGTCCTGCTGCCCTGCAGGGATTGGGTCCTCCAGGTGGTGGGATGGGAGCTGTGGGTGCTTAGGGGGCAGGCACTGATCTCTGCTCTGTGGGGACCAGGGACAGCACCCAGGGAATGGCTGGAGTTGTGTCAGGGCAGGGTCAGGTTGGACCTCAGGGAAAGGTTCTTCCCCCAGAGGGTGGTGGGCACTGACCAGGCTCCCCAGGGCAGTGGGCACAGCCCCAAGGCTGCCAGAGCTCCAGGAGGGTTTGGATGATGCTCTGGGGCACAGGGGGTGACTCTTGGGGATGGGGCTGTGCAGGGCTAAGGGTTGGACTGGATGGTCCTTGTGAGTCCCTTCCAACACAGCATGTTCATATATGGGATTCTGTGAAACACTGGTCACCTCTTGCAGTGGGTTTTCCCAGCTCAGTGTCTCTGTTGCCCAGCTTACCCACTGGTTTCCAACATCTAAAGCATCCCAAGTCAGCTGCCTTTCCAAGGCAGTTTGGACCCCTCCTGCCCAGTGGGGTTGGGCACTGGCACAGCCCTGGGTTTGGTCACCAGGACTCCACAGCCTTCGATGCCAAAGGTGTCCTGAAGGACCTTCAGTGTCACATGCAGTGACCATCACACCTCCAGTGCCTTCTCTTTCCCCACCAGGATTCCAATGGAAACCAAATCAATGCCACAGTGCCTGAGGCCAGGGACCCTTCACTGCTTCATCCCAAATAACTCAGGCTCCCCTCCACATGGGAAGCAGCTGCAATTAGTGAGACAACAGGCATTGACTCCTGCCCCACCAAGGCCATAATCCTGCCTAATTTTTCTGACATCAGATCCCCTGGGTCAGGAAATACCTGTCTCCTACAAGTGCCTGCACACACACCTTTACTAGACATCAAAGAAAACACAATTATTGGCAAGACAAGTGTGAAATTTTCACTCTGGAGGAGAACACGGCAGAGTCTGGGGAGAGGTCACAACATTTCTGGGGGCTGGGAGGGCAATGCTCAGATGCAAACCTGCTCCTTTCAGCTGATGGAAGATGAGCATTTGTGATTTATATTACTTACAGAGGCAATTGTAGTTCCTTAAATAAGACAAAGCTCCTCAAACTTCAGCAATGATGTTGAGATATTTTTTTTCTGCTTTTAAAAAGGGCTCATTGAATAAAAATAATGTATTGAGCTTAAACAATAAAGACATGTCTTATGTAGTCGTTCAACAAAATAACTTTCTTGAGAATCACATCATATGTAGAGTAACTGGCAGTGAGGTCTAGAGGGAGACTATGCATTGAAAGGGGCAGTGGATGGATATGAAACACTATTTTGACAAGCAGTAAAAGAACTATATCTCATTAAAATAACTAGGAAATGTCTCTGCCACTTGTTTTATCCAAGTCTGAGAGTAATATCAAAAGGATGCCACTGTTTAAGTAAATTGTAGGGCTCTTCTAACACCAGAGCTCTGAAATCTGAGGACAGTACAAGTAATACTTGGTGATTTTGATAGAAGGAAAAAATCAAAGAACATGAGAGAGCATAAAAAAAGCAACACTGCTGTCAGAGACAAACCTATGAAATCTTCCAGAAATGTGAGAAACAGTATAATAAAAAAAGCACTCCAATGCAAGTTTAAAATTAGCAAAGGCATATTCAAAGAGAGAGAAAAAAAAAGAAAAATATTCACAGAGCTGTTGTAAAATATGTTCTGTAGAACGCATTTTGCATTGGTATCCTTTGGCAAACTGGCTGGGGATGAGTTTGGAACTGTGTCCCACATTCAGTGACTCATTCCAGACAGTCTTTGATAACTCAGTTGAGCATATTATGAAGATCTTATTAAGCACAGCCAAAAGACACTTTTTTTCTCATGTTTTTGATAAGTAAATCTGTGCAAAAGAGTAAGATCTGAAGTCAGGATCAAACGAATTTGCTACTGAACACCGTGAGCTGTGACTATCCCAGAATTACTGCTACCCCAGGCAGGCTGAGCCATTTTCTCATGACAAGAATCTTCGTGTTTTAAATAAAAAGTGCCTGGGAAATCACCTACATCAATCAGATCACCTTTGCACTTTCCTTGGAAGAAGTGTCTGAAGAAAATCGGGCAGCATGCTGGTCTGGGGACTAATTATGAGGACATGTTGATAAATGACATACTGCCCCAAATGCCACAGATGGGTGATATTTCCCAACACCACCATCCACCTTCACTAAGGGATAACCTATTTTTAAGAGCAGAAATACTTTTCGCAGACTCAAAGTTGTGATACCCTCAAAAAGGAAGATTTCAGAATGTTCACACTCTTGGAAGTTTAACCTTTTGTGTACTATTTCTGACCTTCCTTTGTGTCACCACAAAGCAGGAGGTTCCTTCCATTTCTTACATGCCCTTTATAGAGTTGCAGATTTATTTTTATACTTTCTGCCTGGAACATCAGTTGGCCTTTACTTCATCTTCATAAAAAATTGAACCATATGCAGCAATTATTTTCAAAATGCAGCTTCTATTTCCACAATGTATCAAACAAGTAAAGAAAAAATAGCAGTTAGACTTTCTGTCAGCACAGAAGGGGATGTTCTCCTGAGGAAGTTTTGCTGCCTGAATCAGAGGACAGAGGGCTTGGTACCCTTCATTCACTGACTAACACTGTGCAGAATAGCAAGTGAACACTGAATTCTGAGAGCAAGCCTAGTAAAAGCTGAGAGGAATGCAGCAAAAAGTATTTTCTCCTGCATATTTTTCTTACACTTCTGATAACCTTCATGACTTGCTGTGTACTAAATCAATTTATCACCACTGCTGGGTCCAAAAGGCAGAAGTGCAGTAGAAAATAAATTTCACAGAATGCTTTTATAATTGTTATTCTTGAAGATCTGATGAACTTGGGACAAAAAGGACATATCTGGTTTTAAAAGGAGAGATTTAATGAGACAGATTCTTACACAACCCAATAATGCTCTTCACAAACCATAAGGCATTTGCCTTTTTTCAAACTGGATGAACTGTTATGTGGAATAAATCAAGGTGTCAGAATATCTCAGAATCACAGAAACATTGAGGTTGGAAAAGACCTCCAAGATCAGAGTCCACCCTGTGCCTGATGCCCACCTTGTCACCCAGCCCAGAGCACTGAGTGCCATGTCCTGTCCTTCCCTGGACACCTCCAGAGATGAGCACTCCAAACCTCCCTGGGCAGCCCCTTACAGTGACTTTCTAGGAAGACATTCCTCCTGAAATTCTTCCTCAGCTTTCTCTCACTGAAGGGTCCTTCTAGGAGAACACCTTAGGAGAAACTCCTGCCCAAACCCTCTGAGTTTTCCAAAAGTCCCTGTGAAAGTGGATTCCATGTATGTGGCTCAGAGTGTGAGTCTCACTGGCTCAGTCCTCAGTATTTCTCCCTGACAGCTCTGCAAATCTAATCACGGCCCATGAAAGCCAAATACGGTTCTTAAGTTTTTATTTATCTTCATCAAGATACTGCCTGCAGAGATAGTGGGCATGATGTGGCAACACCTGATGAAGCCCAGTAAGGTCTGACAGGGCTGTGAGAGGAACGGTGCCCTCAGAACTCCACATTGCCCCGCTGGGTCAGACGGTCCCTCCCTGCAGTGGGTCTCATGCCAGGTGTTCTCTTCTCCCTCACCCTCTCCCTTTTCCATCATATCTGATAACAGCTCCAAGACCTTGGGATTCCTTGCCTTCTTACGTCTCCTCTGAATGCATTCCAGTTTTCCCCAGACAGAAAGTGCCTGCACTCTTGTCTCTGTGTCTGTGCATCTAAATGCAAATCAAAACCATTAATTCACGAGCTGGGGCTGTGAGCCTCAGGTTGGGTTTCGGGTACTCTGAAGGGATTTGGTGGATGACAATGTTTGCTGTGTAATATTCAATGGAAAACCCAACCCTTCCTCCTGTTTGCAGGAAATGCTGTTAGAAAAGCTTTTCTCAATTACAAGTCTCCAAACCACTGCTGAGGTTGACTCTTGGGGCTGGTCCTGTGCAGGGTTACGAGCTGGACTCGATGGTCCTCGTGGGTCCCTTCCAGTTCAGCATCTCCTGTGTGATTCTGTGTGGGTGGAAGTTTTATATGAGGAAATAGCCTGAAAGTACCATGTTCCCACTATCTGTTTCAAGTAGCTGTGAAATGGGGGTTCCTGACCTGGCACTTTGTGTTTCCTCAGTTGCTGATGATAAAAGCTCAGTACCTGAGGGTTGGCTTGACAGAATATTTGTAATCACAGTTATTACATGCTGTGAAGGTTTCTTGGTACAGCTGCCTGCAACACTGGGTTGACCTGCCTTTGGGTTTGGTGGGTTCTTCTATTTAAAAGCAAGGCAAATATTTTAACAGGGGGAAAAAAATGGAAATAATTTGAAAACACAGCTGTCAATGGGTTTGATAAAGTACTTGTTTTTAAAAAATAACTCTTGTGAGACCCATTATCACCTAGATTAGACTGGATCAATGCAGCGCCAAGTAAGTGTCATCATGTAGGAAGTTTAAAGATCAGTCATAAAAAGGAACTTGGAAAAAATAGTTCGGGGAAAAAAAATCTGGTTTCTTTTAATGTGCTTTCACTTGTTATTATTAGAATACAGCTGAATTGTCTTAAAGACATTCAACACATTATTTTATAGTCTGTATGTAAGTGAAAGTGTGATTTCCTAGCCCCTTACTGAAATGGGATTGTGAGATTAAGGGAAAATTTATCTCAGATCATTATTTGCTGCTGTCCAAGCAAAACTGACACTGTGGATATGATGGATTTTAGCTTGTGAAATACTGAACAGTCTTGTTGTCTGGGCTACCTGAGCACTCTGTAGGATGAAGCTGAAATAGACTGGGGAGGGGGGTGGTGTTACAGAATCCCAGATAGAGTTGTAGGTTATGTTTATCTACTTTACCTTTCTATCACTACATAAGTTATACACAGTACGTATCTTCCCTTCCAAAAAGATAACTGGATAGAATGTTCGTGTCAGAAGTGAATAAAAGATGATCGAGGAGGTTTGGAAATGAAGAAACAACATGGTGTTCACTGACACTGAGAGAGTTTGGAAAGAAAATGAGACAGCAGTTTTTCTGCCTTTGGACATGATACCCACATGTCATTTTTTCTTAGACTTATCTGCCTGTATTTACCTTCCTTACATTCTGGTCAGCAACTGAAAATCATTCTCAAAGAGTGGTACTTCAAGTCAGGACTGTCTAAAATAGTGATCTTTTGGCCATGTGTTAAAAACATGATGAATGTCCATTGTTGAAAACATCGTTTTCCCAAATCCCTGCTCCAGCCTCCCATCTCATTCCTACAGTCAGTGTATGTTCCTACAGTCAGAGGAATGAAGTCAATGAAATCTTAATTGAGCAGTGTCTGCTGACCTTGACCTCTCCAAAGTCAATATAATTCCTCCAGCATCCTATGCCCAATGTGTCTGCTTTTAGTTTTGATTTTGGGACAGACCTTCATCCACTCTCTGGGCTTCTAAATGTCAATGCATAATCATGTCATTAAAAGAGTAGTTGTGCTTATATTTTCTATTTTAACATGATATTTCTGAAGAAACTGGGAGCACTCCCAGGTAAGAAGAGCCAAACTAAACTACACTCCTCGGTTTGGGAACACAATGAGTTAAAGTCTTGGGGTTATTCACGCAGAGATGTCATTGCTGCCCCTCACTTTGAGCTTTGTCATGGAGCCTGAGTCATTCTTCACACACAAAAAAAAAGACGAAGGGAAAACAAGAAATGACACAGCTGGAATTCATCCTCGTCACAGCCAAGGTACACAGAGAGGAATAGCACAGGCTTGACTCATTCCCACTGAACTTCACCTTCCATGTCACTCTCCCCACTGGAAGCACCCAGATGAAGTGGGGCTGGCATTGTACAGGAGCCACCAAGCAGAGCTTTTGGACAAATGCTTAAGCTGTCAAGGGAAGAGTTTCCAAAGAGTGATAGAAACCAAAAGAACAGCCTCACTGGTTCCAGACAACTAATCAGAAAACACCTCCTGTGTTAAAGCAATAAAGCCAGGTACTGGCAGGAGTACGAGCTGCAAAATAATATCCCTTCATATCACATCCAACTATTTGCAAGCAATAGCCACACAGGTTAACTATAGGCTCATTTAGTTGCATACCAAACCATGAGAGTTAACCCTTAGGTGCTCAGCAGATCATACTGTGGAAGATATATCTCTCAGGCTGAAACTGTCTATAAATTTTAGTTCTCCGAGCCAGTAGTTTCAGTAAACAAAGGATATTTTTCCTTTCTATCAAGCTTTTCAGGTGCTTTCAAAGTAATTCTACATCAATTTTCCCCTACTGCCCTTATAAAAATGCAATATTTCTTAGCTTAACTTCTTCCTTAACTCCTTTGGTGTAGAAAGAAGCAGGAGGCATGTTCATGTTTGATTCTCAGAGAGACATTCAAGTTTCAATGCCAACACCCTGTTCACAACTCGGCAAATGACACTGGGGATGTCCCCAGTGCCTGCTTTGCCCACCTGCCATTCATCCAGCTGGGAGGAGCACCTGAACCGCCTCCCACCCACGTTCATTCCCTCAGTCACACTATTTCACAGAGAACACACCACCCAGGCTGTGGATCCAAGCTCCCTGCCAAGGATGGCTGTACCCTGGGTGGGGTATCACCAGGCTGGCACATCAAGCACCAGCTGCTCAGGGAAGTGAGAGCTATTCTTGTCATTTAAGAGAAATTTCCCAAAACTCCTCCAGCTAATCAGCAGGCGATTATGTTAGCTGGCATAAGGCAGAAACTGGATCACAAAACACTATGTATTGGGAAGAGATTTCCACACACTTCACATTTACAATTCAAAATATTCATATTATTATAAAATAACATGATTTTGGTGTTCATTGTAATATTCCTGGGAGAATAATTATTTCACAAAGGTGACCTTCAAGTTCAGTTCAATACATCAGTGTTTTCCCCTTCCAGTTGCAGGTGGGACAATAAATCCACACCTCCATGTTTTCAAATAGCTTCCACTTATCAGAGATAAGATCCTACCAGCAGAGCCCATCTCTGCAGCCTCACAGCTGCCAAGATCAGCACATCTGTATCCAGGCCAAGAATTTTAACAAGGATCTTCTGGCCTGCTGTCAATGAAAATTTCCTCCTATGCAGAAGAAAGTGGAATTTCCTAAATTGATGTGTAATACCCAGTGCAATCTATGCACAGGTTGCCCAGAGAAGCTGTGGCTGCCCCATCCCTGGAAGTGCCCAAGGCCAGGTTGGATGGGGCTTGGAGCAACCTGGGCTAGTGGAAGGTGTCCCTGCCCATGGCAGGGGGTGGCATTAGATGAGCTTTAAGGTCCTTTCCAACCCAAACCATCCAGTAATTCTATGATTTTAAGCAACACTTGAAGCTCTTGTCTTACAAAGCAATCACAGAAATTCCCTTTGGAGGTTTGCTTTATCAATCCACGGGACTGCCCGGGGTCAGCTCGCCCCCCACCCCACACACTGCTGCTGCCTTTGGTTCACACATCTACTGTTTACTGCTCATATCCGAGTTCAGCAGCAGCATCCAACACTACCATCAATAGCTCCACTTTATAAGCCATGTATAAGTGAGTCTTGATATCTAGATTGGTATTTTGATGAAGTGTTAACCAATTGCTCTTGGTCTTTAGTTCAGAAGGTCATAGGATGCTCCAGCTAAACACCAGTTTCACCAGTACATAAAGCCACCAACAAAAGAAACCATCCACGTCTGTAGTACATATTTAATGTATGGATCTGACATTAATTTTCTAAATCTCTCTTTAACGGGAGCATTAATATAAAGCATAATTCTGTTAAATGTTATTTTAAAAATAACGTATTCCTTAGCATAGTTATTAAATCTATAATTTTCTAGAAAATATTGTAAAACTTTGATTACACCTTTGCTCTAAGTGTAACAAGGTAGATTCTCAGGTTGATTCCTTGGGAAAACAAAGCCTAAGCACTCACTTGGTGTCTGGCTCCCTTCTGCCTTCGTGTCTCCTCATGTCCCACCAGTAACAGCTGCACCTTTACAGGGATTTCAACCAGATATGACAATGGGTAGACATTGTGAAGAAACTTCTGTGAAGTCTTAATCCAAGTCTTTTGGACACATACTCTTGACTCCTTACTGAACTTTTTTATTTACCCACTATTGTGCCCTCTCAATAGTTAATTGTTTTATGACTGCAGGATTTATATACCCAAAGATAACAGTATGGGCTGTGATTCAATTAAAGTCTCCTGTGGGAATGGCTCTGCCAGAGAACACATGGTTGTACTCCTAATTGTGTGTGGTCTCATATTTGGTGTAAGATCTGGAATGCTTTAGGCAAGACTGGTTTCCTTAGTGCAGACCACCAGAACCTATGGCTGGAGCACCAGCAGCACATGTTGGCTTAGATGTCATTTAGAATCCATCCCTACTGACACATTCCTGTTGTTTGTCCCAGAGGACCCCCTTTAGGTGCAGCTCATTTTTAAGTACCAGAAGGTTCAGGGTGATTTCAATAAGCAGTTCTGATGCAAATTAATATTCCTGCCTTCTAGCACTAATTGGACATGCAGACCAAGCATCCTCTCTGCAATTCCCTGCAACCTTTATATCCTTTAATAGATCCATCCTGCATCCTCCCAGTACCAACAGGCCTTGTCTGTGTCCTTGGACTAAAAGGTTGTTCTTCATTTAATCGATTTTTTAATTGTTTACTTCAAAATACCTGGAAACTCCTTCCATTAAAGCAAAGGTCTGTTCCACTTGTACAGCACATGCCAGCCATTATTGCTGGGAGTTTGGGGCTTTGTGACTTCATAGTTTCCTACCACCAAAAGTTTGAACCCACCCTTGGTTTAACTTTCAGCTTTACCAAAACCTCTGTTCCATGTATCTCTGCTTAGCCCAGCTGAGTTCATGTCACTGATCCATCACTGCAAGGGTCTTGGGGGTGTTCCTGGGCATACTTTCAGCTCAAAGTCCAGAGGTTTGGGCTGGAACTGCAGGAGATTCTAGTTTCTATCCCTGTTAACACAGGATGGAGCAGAGATTCAGCCTCACAAACCCAGAGTTTGGTGCTGGATGGGTTTACTTCGTCAGAGATGTAATGAGTGAGACTGCACAGTGCCAAGATCTCCAGAATAATTCAGTGTAAACTTCATGTATAAACATGGCCTGTTTCTGTATTTAAAATGTTCTTAATGACCAGCCTGGCCTAACCATGAGTTTCCTCCTAGCTTGGCCAATGCCAGTCTTCTGTTGAGTTTTGCTAAAATATGGATATGGAAGAGTCTATTTATATTCAAGGAAATCAGTCTGAGGTTTGGAATTGAATGTTACCTGGAAGAAGCAGAACGGTGCTCATCAGCTATTTCTGAGAATTTTTCAGTAACTTCGGCCTACATTTAGGTATGATCCTCTAAAATCTTGGATTCTGATTAAATTTCTCAACAAAACATCAAAAAGCACAGGGTAATAGAAATAATAAAAGGAAAGACAGACAAGCTCCTAGGTCAGAGTTAAGGATAACAGGTGCTATATTTTCTTTCCTACAACTTTTCACAGAGTCACAGAATGGTTTTGGTTGGAAGAGACTTTAAAGATCATCCAGTTCCAACCCCCTTTTTTTTGTTACATGATCAGCATGAGTTCCACAATACCCAAACACAGCAGGTACCTACTCTGTGCAATTGTTTGAAATCAGGAATTTCTCTTCAGGCTTTTGTTCTGCAATAGGAGAGACACCAAAGACTCCACCAAGGCTCCAAGGTGCTGAAAACACTGGGAGAACTGAATAAGCTTTAGAGCACCTATTTGTATCTCACTGATGTTCCACTCTGAGCATTGAATGACAAGTGTGTGCCCCATGGGAAATGTTGCCAACTGTCCAGAGGGAAAGGCCAAATTAAATTAGAAATTGTCCAGAAATGTGTGACCCAGCCAGTGGCTTTGCCAAGCTAATTAATCATCAGACCAAGCATCTGATTATTTCAGTTATAAAGCGTGCATGATATGAAATTTGGAATTTGAGATCTTTGTTATTTATTAACAGAGCCTGGCCCTGAGTCTCAGCTACTTTTGTCAGCACCATGACAGACTGTCAGCCCCAGGAATCATATACATGAAATGCATGTTTTGCTCATCACGCCAGAATCCTCTAAAACTGTGGCTGCAGGTAAGTGATAGCATTTATCATTCCCTAATCTTCAGCGTAAATCAGGAACTCAGTTTTCAACCACATGACATATAGGAGGGAGTTGAAAGCCAAAACACAAGTAGGACCATGTATCACCATTTCTGATTAGCTGAAAGTGGAGGACAAGTGGAATGAAAATTCATTCTTGTGGATTACAGTTCTCGTGCAGTCCAATTCCCTCTCATAATTTAGACTAACATTAATGTTCCCTTTATCTTTACCCTGGGCTGTTGAGAAGATGCAGAGCTTGTCTGTCAAGCCTAGACTTGTTTTAAGACTATTATCAAAAAAAAGTAGGAAAGCCATAAAATAGTACTTTGATCCTTCCAAACACTAACAAAATGCTGGAAGAGTGCATGGGTTGTATATTTTTTTTTCACACCTCAGAAATTGCCCAGCAGGGTTTTGTTGTGCTCTGCAAACACTCAGTTGGGTGGGATTTTTGGAAGCCCTCAGCTGTGCCCTGTAGTCCCACCAACCTCAGTGGGAGCTCTCCCACTCGGTGAACTGGATTCACTCCAGTGCTTGGCATTTCTGGGAATCCTGCTGCCCCCCCAGCAAATGTGTGGTGACGATGCTGCCAGGAAAGGCTTTGTTGCATCTAAAGCTCCGTTTCTAATTGCGCTGAACCAGAGCTGTGGTGCCAAGCCTTGAGGCTGGAGAGCCTGGAGAGAGGGCAGGGACTCAGCAGGCTTGGGTTTACCTCGGATAACGTGCTATAACTGGATCCAGGTCTTTGGTGGACACTCCTCTTTGCCTGTACCTTACAGCCACAGCAGTGACATTTGCCAGAAGTTACTTTTTCATATTCTGTCTGGTCACACTGAGGCACCAGCCCTGTGTAAAACCTCCTAAACCTTCTCCCTCTCCCTGGTTTTAATCTAGGCAAAATATTGTACCAGGACAGCCACTAGGACATTCTACATAGGCATATTTGCTGCACCTAACATCAGACTTTCTGGATGTTACAAGACATTTTAGCAGTGGCACCACATTTTCTATTTATTAAGACTACCACTGCTTTGTGGGTGGAGGTGCTGTGTGCCACTTTGGCAGAAGGTGCTTTGCACACTGTTTCAGGCATGGCTGTCTCTCCATTACACTGCCAGGCTCCTTGTCAACTTGTCCACCAAGCTCATCTGTCAGAGGTGCAACAGCTGGAGCTGAACTTTGTCACAATTGTTACTGCCACTATCAACAAGGGGCACACAGACTGAGCTCCCCATCTTCCTACAGGAATGGACACATAGGAGGCCTTTTCCTGGTCTCTTATGAGCCAGGCAAGGGATTTGGGAGAGGGCTCGGCCAGTTCTGCGTTGCAGAAACAGCATCCAGCCAAGCATTGTTGTGCTTGTCGCTCTTACACACTCAACCCATCTGCTGATGATGGAGGTCCAAGTGAGGGAGCACTGAGGGGAGCTGGGTGTAAATGAACAAGCCCTTGTGCAAAGGGGCATCACAACTAGTCCTGTGTACGCTCATCACCTCAGGATCCCTCCCAGGAACTTGTAGAAAGTTATTCCTCAGAAAGGCTTTCCAACTGCAAGCCACTGTAAATCAGTAAATCAGGGATGTGCCGCAGCTGTGATCATTGCACAAGGGCTTGTATCTGCCACTAAAGAGGGAAGCCTTTCACCAGCTGTGTATTTAAGGAGCAGCCCTAACAATAAGAACTAGAAGCTTCTGAATAGAAAAATCAGGAACATTTTTGTGCCAATTATAAAAAAAAATAAAGAAGAAGAAAGAATAAAAAATTGTTGGAAAATGTGAAGTGCAATCGCAACTGCTCAGTCCTGAACTCCTAGAAATGTGGCTATGCTGCTGATACTATAATATCCCTCGATTGCTGGGGCCAGGAGAATCAGGGCAGCCTCTCCTAGTTCTGTGCAGCTCGAAGCTGCTCCCTGAAACTCTCTGGAGTCGATGGTAATTTCCAGCAGCTCCAGACACAGGCGAGCTTTATTCTGGTGTGTGTGTGCCATTGGAGACACTGCTCCTGACAGAGCCAGCTGAGCACAGCCCTACCCGTTTGGGTTGGTGTCAGCCACCTGGGCTGTGGGCAGGGTCTGCTCCCGGCCAGATTCCAGCAGGGACATCTACATGGGAAGGAATCTTTTGGCTCCTCTCTGGGGCTCAGGTCCTCCCAGCACACCAAGTGTACCCTGTTAGCACTGTGCCTGCCAAGCAGCATGTATCAGATCCCTGATTGTCTTTGGGAACCAGAGCCCCTACTGGGAGCTGCTGGAATGCTGGGGTCCATCTGGAAGACTGGCCTTCCTTGGGCAGGGCCATCCCAGCAGGGCTGCAAACACACAAGCTGCAGGAAACTGCAGATCTTCTGTGACAAGGAAGAGGCCCCAGGGAATGGCTGGAGTTGTGTCAGGACAGGCTTGGGGTGGATCTCAGGAGAAGGTTCTTCCCCCAGAGGGTGGTGGGCACTGACCAGGCTGTCCAGGGCAGTGGGCACAGCCCCAAGGCTGCCAGAGCTGCAGGAGGGTTTGGATGATGCTCTGAGGCACAGGGGGTGACTCTTGGGGATGGGGCTGTGCAGGGCTGAGGGTTGGACTGGATGAACCCTTGTGGGTCCCTTCCAGCTCAGCGTATTCTGGGATTCTGTGAATAGTCCCATGCTTTCATGTGCTTTAAGATTTAGTTCAGGCAGAACTATTAAACCTACAGAATTCCAGGCCTATGTTCAGAAGAATTATAAGTGTTAAATTGTTTGGCAGCCTCTTATTTACCTTGTCTCTTTTCTAACACAATACTCACAACCTTCCAAGTGGTTCACCTGTGAAGGCTTGTTCTGTTCTGCTTCTGGTGGTCTGGCTCACAGGCTAGTTAAAGAGAAAAGTGTCTTGAATGAGACAGAAATAGCTATCTCCTCTGGAGATGGCTAATTCTTGCAGTGGTGATTGCACACTAGGTCGGGAGAGGAAGATGTTCAGGAACATTTGATGGCAGCAATGTCCTCCTGAGCTCAGAGATGTAGCAAGGAGTGTTGTACATGTGAGCTTTTCAGGACAGCTTGGGAGAACTCCTGACCTCCATGTGTGTCACTTCAGCATTATTAGTTTTCCCTAAAAGATAAAACACTAAACACTTCAGTCTATTATGATCCATTTCTGAAACACCTGGGTTCTCCCAGTTTTGGTGTTTGCAGCAGCTCTGCTGGGCACATACTGCACATCCCCTGGGAGCCCTTGAGCTGAAGGGGAAAACTGAAATGCTCCTGGTTCAGAGGATGAAGACACACTGCAAAGTTAGTCCGCCTCCAAAGGGAAACACTGAATAAAAATCCACCTTGATGTGCTCTTGAATTGCAAAAGCCTTCTAATGCAGCCTGTGCCCATGATTTATAACAATGACTCATAATATTGCATTATACTTAATATGATGTAACGCTGATGCAAGATGCCATTCGTGGAATTTCAATGTCACAGAGAAAAAGAGAGGAGAGAGCAGTCTGGTCATGTACCTTGCCATGCTGTCAGAATGAAAATTTACAGCCAAAATATGTAGAACCTTTCAATATCTACGTTGCTATTTTTTAGCAGGATAACTTGGAAAATAACATTTTTATTTCCTAGAGCATAAATATCTCGCAGACATACGTTATTGTGTTACTTACAGTAATTTAATTAACTTTGTACTTGAGAAGACAAATTTGCTAACAGACAATTCAGTCTTGCAATTATAACCCCTCACATGGAAGTTTTCAGGGCAAATCAGGATTATGCCTTTAAATTAATTGAAGTTTTATCTCTCTTTTCTGACCCAGCTGTTATGAATTCTCCTCCTGTTCTCCCTGTACTCTTGCTTCTTCCTGCAGTGAATCAGCATTTCAGGAAATACTAATTCAAAGAGGAAAGACACTCTCAACTCTGTTTCTGAAGGTCAGAAATAGCTGCTCTCCAATAGGTTTGACAAATGAGGTGAGGCTTCTCGGGCTGCTTGGGGCCAGTTTCGTAGGGTGGATGCGACCCCTGTCCTGAACTCTGTCCCCTCCCTTCCACCCGGGCTGGGAACTCTGAATTTGTGCAACAGAAGGTAGTGCTTTGTCACCCAGACAGGGAGAGAAACTGAGAGTGGAGTCCTGTCCTTCAACAGTGAGGAACACTGCTGATGTCTGCAGGCCCCACTGGCACCACTGGCTTCAGCTGGTGGTGTGGGAGCAGCTGGAGATGGGGACGTGTCCCACCCCCCGGTCCCAAGGAGGGCTCCTCTCTGCATCCTGGGCGTGCACACGACTGTTTTTCAAGCACTCCACCACCAAAGCTGTTAAGCAAAGGAACGTGGTTGTTCTCCACCTATGACCTTTAAAATCCTCCCCATTTGACACAGTCAATTGTCTCATTTCCAGAAAGAGCTGACAGATTATAGAACCACAGAATATCCTGAGCTGGAAAGGGACCCATGAGGATCAACGAGTCCAACTCTTGGCCCTGCACAGACACCCCAACAATCCCACCCTGTCCCTGAGAGTGTTGTTCCAATGCTCCTTGAGCTCTGGCAGCCTTGGGGCCGTGCCTACTGCCCTGGATAATTATACTACTGCTCTGACAGTCTCTTGTAGTCAGTACATTCTGAGACTGTTGTTGGCACTGCAGGGAGCAGAGGGACATCTGCCTAGAACAAGATTATGAGAAGGTGGAAAGCCTTGAACTGAGACCTCCATAAATCCTGGATCAGATGGTTCTCTGTTGGTTTATACTGTACAGTCCTACCTACACCCAGTTTCCCCAGTAAGCCCAGCAGACCTGCCTGCTGCAGCACAAAGTCTGTCCCCTCTCGCTCACCAAGATGGAACAGATGAATTCACCAGTGATTCTTAAGAAGACAACTAGATAATGATAGATCTGTGCCTTATTAGAGTGCATCCTGAACCACCTGCAGCTGAAGAAGGACCTTTTCAGAGGTGAGTGGACCAAACACAGAGCACAGAGTCACATTGCAGGACCAAAGGAGAGGGGACTGGCTTTTGAATGGTGTAATGGTGCCTACAGGTGAAGGTAACAAATCAATAAGAATTGAACATCTAGTTTATTTCTGGAAGCCTGGTAGGTGCCAGTCTGTCTCCTAAGCGCATAAATATCATCAAAAACCTGGCCATGGGCAAACAAAACTAGACAAGAATTTGTAGCCCAGAGGAAAGACAGCAGGAATAGCTTGTGTGGAGCTGATAAGATCCTTACTGCTCCAAAAGGGAGAGTACCACCTCGCAACAAGACTGTCTTTGTTGTGAAAGAGTGAGGTTGTGAGAGACTTGGCTTGCCAAATACCCAGAGTGCCCCCCACCCCGCCAATTGTCTTTAAATACTGTGATCTTTCACACACGAGCAAAGCCTGAAAGGAACCTCTCCAGCAAAAACATCATTTATTCATTCTCTACAGGACAGTGGAGTAACAAGCCTCTTCTCAGTCCTGGTACTCTTTCTTTCCCCTGAAGATTTCAGAGCTTTGTTTGAACAAAGATCAGTAATTTTGCTCTGTGAGGGGTGCAGGAAGAAGTGCAGGAATATCTCCAGATCGGAACAGTTCCTGAGCCTGCTGGAGAAATGGCAGATGGCCAGAGATAGCACACACCACTGTTCTCCCAGGTAACAATGAGGGGAGCTGAATCCTCCAGGCACAAGCTGTTGGGACAGTAAATTGTGCTCAGAAAGGTGAGAAGCACAAGGAGCTCGTGTCCTCAAGGGGAGGCTGCTGAGTGCTCTGCCTTCCCACAGCCCAGCTCCAGGACCAAGAGCCCTCCTCTACCCAAGGTCCAAACCCGGGTGAGAACGGAGACGAAAAATGCAACTTTTCTATTTCTCTGTATTTCTGAGCTCTGCACTGGGGAAAAATCACAGCCAGTAGGCAGTTCCATCTATGTTTGCAATCTGGCGTGGGCTGGTGTGTCATTTCTCAGGAATCTTTTACTGCCAGCACCTGTCAAATACTTCCAAGGAAGTGGCTTTCCCTCAGAGGTGAAACTCCTCTGCTATTTTTCACTTCCCTTGGATTTGTGCTCGTGTAGCAGAGCATGTTGTGGGCGTTGGTGTCTTACCAAGCTTTCAGCTACCAGAAGCTAAGTAATAAAGATCTCAGATCATTTGTTTAGCAAATATTAATGGTTAATCCTTGAGTTATTATCAGAATTCAGTTTTGCTAGTGTTGAAGTACAAGTTTTTGCACCACAGAGCCATACACAGGCATTTGGGATATGACACAGGGTAAAACCCTTAATCTCACCTATAAAACTACTACAGTAGCATTAAATTAAAGAAGGGTTAGGCTTTTGTTTGGGGTGGAAATGGCTTTTCTTCAATACAATCTGCTTGGCTCCAGCATAAGTAGAGATGTCTCAGAGCCTACAGGTAATTACCACAACAAAAATAGTATCCACAAATTAGCTGCTGTTCTTAACTTCCTTCTCCCATTTGCTTCTAAGTCACACTAACATAATGCTGAAATCAGGAGTATTGCACAGGAGGGCAAATGGGAGAAGGCAAAACAGAGAGCTAAGGAAGCAGAGGATTGACATTCCTCCTGTAGGATGTGATCAGCAAAATGGTCATTCCCATAGGGAAAACAGTGCTGGATGTACCCACACACTGTATGGGGAGCAGAGGGACACCCCTGGCTGTTCCCAGCTGGAACCACAGCACCACTGGGACTGCCCTTTGCTGGGAATGCTGGACCCACAGGGATCTGAGGAGCACAGATCACCTTGGGTCCTGCACCTGCAACAGGAGCATGGTCAAGGCAGCAAATCCAGGGTGCCCAGGATGCCCAGGGAACCTGTGTGGGAACTGCTGGATTCCTTCCTGCCCCAGCACCGGTTCTGAAGCTGCTTTCAGCTCCCCAGTCCCAGGGCAAGGGCAGGGGTGGGAATCTCGCTGTGCCAAGCCCAGCTCCACGTGCTGGTGTAACAAGGATTCCACCCCTGGTGTCATCAGTGCGGGGTCCTTTGCTGAGGCATCTCCCTCTGCAGGGGCAGTGCTCACACAAAGAGCTGGGTTGGAACAGCGGGGCTGAAAACGATCCCTTTTCAGCTGAGTGAGATGTTCATGTCTGAACCTGACCAGAATCCCGCTCTCCCACACAGTAGCAGCTTTTTATCATAAGTACCATTTGACTTCCCAGGTAAAATGTTTGTTTGCTTTCTTCCTTTTACAGCTGGAAGGAGCAACATTTAGACAAATATTTGACGGACAGATGGTCCAACAAGCTCGTCTAACTTGCAGAGGTTCCTGCTTGCCTACTGTAAATGGTGTCAGCATGAAAGCACTGGAACCTCCTGCACTGGAGGTGATGGAAACCCACCTCCAACCCCAGGATGGAGATGGGAGGGCAGGGGTTACTCACCTTCCTCCCGGCCTCGTTGTTGTGCAGATTCATGAGCGTCCTGGCGTTCTGTTTGATCTCCCGGGCGTCCACAAACACCTTGGCGAACCCGATCCCGTATCGGATGTCAGCAGAGCAGCCTCCCCATTTCCAGCCTTCCTCCTTGTGGTACTGTCCCTGTTTCTCCTTGTCACAACCACAGTCACTCAGGTTGCCCTGTGTGCAGGCAGCTGTGATGGCATGGGCCACCCCGGCCGCGATGATGGCATAGGTGAACGCGGCCTCTCTGCTCCCTGAAATGGAAAAGGGGCCATAAATACACAACACCTAAAATGGAAAAACTGCCATAAACACGTGATACATTAAATGGAAAAACTGCCATAAACACGTGGTATCACAAGAGTTAGAAAACCAGGCAAGTTCCTGCGGGGCAAACATCAGGAGTTATTATTAGAAGTGCTGTAAATCTGCAGGCACAAGCAGGTCTCTGCTCTTCTAGGTATTGATTTGGGTGGATGGTCGCTCTCTAAAACAAAAGCTCTACATGAGGGAGGAGAAGATAAAGTATTGTTGAGGCAACTTCATCTATACACTCCCAGATAGTATTAGAAGTAGTCAAACTAAAGTTTTTATAGCAAAAGGGTGGGGTGGCAAAGGCTCTAGCTTAAAAATGAAAGAAAGAAAAAATAGGTAGGATTGTGGGTGAAATCACTGAAACAACCATATTCAACTTTTTTAAAAAGTCACAGAATCCCAGAATATGCTGAGCTGGAAGGGACCCTCAGGGATCATCCAGTCCAACTCTGAGCTCTGCACAGCCCAATCCCCAAGAGTCACACCATGTGCCCCAGAGCATCATCCAAACACTTCCTGGAATCAGCTCAGAAGTCAGATTTTATTTAGAAATTTAATTCTACACTGAAAGGGTTTTTTACAGTCAAACCAGCTCTGTTGGGCATCTTGTTCTGAAAGCATTTCAACTGAACTGGGATGCTTTTTTCACACTATGTCACAAACTTTTCAACACGGACTCAATGAAATAAGTTTTAGGTTTAATTTCAAAATTTCTCACAGGATGGAAAAAAACCCACCTGACCTGTTGTAGGTACCATGACCAAAGGAAGGTGAAGTAGAGCCCCACCTGAGGGCTGTGAGGCAGAGTTTAAACCAATACCATTTTGTGCAATGAGGCTCTAATGACAGACTTTTGTTTTTTGAGAGGGGGTTTCTCATTTTAAATCAAAGATCTAATTGATCTTCCTGAAGTTTTCTTGCATTCTGGTGTGTGGATCTCCCACAGATGGGTTCTACAGGACCTGTGAGACTTTGGAACGTGTTCTGCTGAGAGAGGGTCTCTTCAGCACCTAGGGAGGTTTGTAGAGGTTGCCCATGGATATCAAACAGCCCCTTAAAAATGTTCGGATCTCCCAAACTAAGAACTTCTTTCTCCAATGACCAAATGTACCCCTGCATCAATATGATCAGAATCAGGCTCTTAATTAGGAGAGTGCAGATGGGAAGATCTGCTTCCCTTCTCCAGTTCTGGCAGACCTCAGCTGCTGGCAGTAGTTTATTATACATGAAACAAGCCCATTTCTGCTGTTTATTGGATTTCACAAAAAAAATAATAGCTTGGGAAAGAAACCTTACAAGCTCAGCTACATCCCTTCCATGTATATGATCTAGATTGTTGCTTTCAGTGAAAAATGTTCACTTCCTTATGTCAGGAAGTAAAATGGAAAACAAGATGACATTATCACAAGCTGTTAATAGCCAACTACATACCCTGTTATTGGCATAGGCAATATTCCCACTGGACCTGCTAAGCACTGTATTGATTAAGGAACAAGTATCAAACTTGTCAAGTATCACACTTCAAGTTTTGAGGTGAAATTTTCATCTGGCTCTTTTTTTCCCCCTTTGGTTGGATGATTTCTGTTCAAGCACAAATTATTTTTAAGATCTAGAATAAAAACCAGTGGGAGATCACTTTAATCTGAGACACTCAACATTGTACACTGAGCAGCTCTTTTCCTTATTAAAGGGGAGAAAACACAACACAGAGAATATAAAACTAGTTGGTACAAGCAGAATCAGAATCCAATGTCAAGCTTGATCATAAATTATATTACATAAATTATTTTATAAGTTTGTCTTATTTAGGGGTAAAGTTTAGGAGCCTTCAAAAACTAAAATGCAGGAGATTACAAGGTAAACAAAGCAAGTGTCTGGCAGAATTGATCTGGTTAGGAAGTACCTTGGCACTTGTGCAGTATTGATAAAGTGACACAGATTTGTCACATCTATATCAAACTGTTCCTGTTTTCCATAAATGATTCACTGTTTTAAGTTTCATTACCCTTGTCTGGCTCATAGAGATGTCAGCATGGGGGGCAAGCTCAGCTCATATTGAGCCTCTTCCTTGACAGGGCTTCAGACACCAGAACAGTGGAATGGGGGGGGGTTATAACCAAACTGGGAAACATGGGATGTTCCTGCCACTTTTAAATAGCCAATACAACTGCTCTACTTCGGATTTCAGCAGACAGTGGAAACTCCTGGAGGATCTCAGAAGGAAACATGCCAAGGTGTGGTCAGGCAGCTGCTCCTTGCAGGCACTGCTTTGTTTCCTCTGAGCTTCTCCTGATGCTCCAGAACAGGCTGAGCAAGGAAATGCTGCTCCACATTCAGCCTCATCTCAAAATACGGGGCGCTTGAAGGGCATAGCCTCATCACTTCTGAATTCCCAAAGGTGAACAATGACCTGAGATGACCTTCTTTTGTTTTCTTGTTTCATTTTCCAGTGCACCTGCCAGCCAACTTAGACCTGTGCCTTACTTTCCTTCTGAAAATTTAGTAGCAGAAATTTAAGGATCTTGGCGTTAGAATAAGATAAGACTTTGATATCAAAACATTACTGAAACCCTCTCTTATTTACATTAAGTTGTAGAGGATGATGACTGCAGCATCCCCAAATACTTCATAGATGTGTACAGCACTTCTGGTTCAGGAAGACAAAGAAATTTAGCAAAGCAGGAGATGTGGTACCAAAAACAGGATAAGCAAAGTCCAAAACTGGCAGCAGTGATTACCCCATGTGAGACACAGAGCCCACTCTGGCCAATGACCAGGATCAATTCTCTCCTAGCAGAAACAGTCAGTAGGCTGGGGGTATCATCAAGAATTTTGCTCTTCTGCACAACTGAAAGTGTGGAAAACCCCGATCTGCAGTCATTACCTTCTTTGGATGACTAGAAATATCAGACCACAGCTGGTAAACTATGGTTTCAGCACTGACATCAGAAAAGACCTTTTGGAGAGAGTTAAATAAAATGTCATGATTGGCAGGAGTTGCTCAAACTCCCTCTTGGACAATTTTCTGACCCATTTGCTACACATGTTGGGTGAAGACATGGGAATTAAATCTTCTTTCAGGCAATTCCCACTGAATCCATCCTTAAACTGCAACTGGGCTTTAATCTATGGGGTTTTTTTGAACAGTAAACAATTTATAAATGCATATAATGAACAGATCAGTTGACATTTCTGGGTGGATTGGTGCAAATCACAATCCCAAGGACTGCGTGAACTTAAGAGCTTTTTGTGGAGGTTCTGCCAGCAACTTGCGAGGGGGCACATAAACCAATGTGAAGAGTAAACAGGTACAGGAAGAAATGATGCGTGCCTGAGACCCACAGGAGTTACAGAGAAAGCTGGAGAGTTATCTGTCACAGAATCCCAGAATGGTTTGGGGGGAAGGGCCCTTAAACCCATCTCATCCCACCCCCTGCCATGGGCAGGGACACCTTCCACTGTCCTCAGCCTCAACAAGTGTTTCAGTGCTGTGTGAACACAGAGGCTTTTCTTAGTGTGTTGGACATAAATATCTTCCTGCTCTTCCTGGTTTTTTCTGGGCTCCAGTAAGGTATTAGGGCGTAATTATTTAGGGACTGAGCCTTCTCCTCCACTGCCACCCAACAGGTCTTCTCTCTGACTGCCTCCACGCCCTGTTCTTTTCTTCCCAATGAGTTCACAAGGGATGAGGATCATGGAAAATGTCCTCGTTCCATCTTTAATGGTTCTCTTTTGCAGAGAAAGCAGTTCTGGGGACTCCAGTATTGTGGTACATATTCGGTCGAAGGTTGGACTCGATGATCTTGGACATCTTTTCCAGCCTTAATGATCCCACGATTCTCTAAGGTCTGCAGTGTGTTACAGCTCCATTTGCTCTGATGGCAGAGAGTTTGGCATTGACGGCTTCCCAAATTTCTGCAGCTCCACTCTGCTGATGCAAATCATCCTCCAAAGCCCTGGAGTCCTCTCCTCAGACCCTTCCATGGGCAGCACGTCTTCCCAAGCTGTCTTTGTGTCTCTGAGCTCTGCACAGTCAACCAGCCCTACAGAGTGACAGATGTCACAAGGGGAAGCACTAACAGCATCCCAGGGAAGTGCAAACATAAATATTCCAGGGCAGGAGGCTCTCCTAATGCTAAGCATAATTATACATAACCCATTAACACCTTGGAGCTTTAATCCTGCAAACACTCACATACATGTCCCTGCTATATTTGTTATATATTTGTAATATATTTGCTAGACTGCATTTTGGCTGATCAGCAACTACATCAGCCTATCAGCTGCAGAGAGTGGTCTGCATTCTGGTTTTCATTCAGCTACCTTCATAATTTTTTGAAATTTAATCTTAAAATATGAAAACCTTTTTTTAAAAAAACTTTATTCATGCAGATTAGAAATGGGAACTTAAAAAGAGGTGCAACACCTTGATGTTGCTTGGAAAAGAAAGCCTAAGGCTGCAAGATACAGAATGGATTTACTTGCAGGAAGGCAGTAGGTGCTCAGCAGTTTGGGATCTGAATATGTTTCTAAACAGCCTGGCCTGCCCTATCAGTCCCCTCATAAATTGACTAAGCTGTGAAATAAAAAAAGACAAATTTCTGTTTATCTCACTGGAAAACACGGGTTGTATTTTCTGCTATTTAAAGCCAAAGGGTCAGAGAGGGAGTTATCTGCAGTGACGTGAGCTGAAATATGATTGGGAAAATATAAAGATGGAAAACACAGCTCACCTCGCCAATTATGTGCCACAGCTCACATTTCTTCTCATCTCTCTATAGAGGTCATAACTCACAGCTAGGAAAAATGAAGAGCAGAACTCATCCTCTGCCTACTCTGGGAAATGCCTCCTCCTTCCTTGGTAGACTATATATGGACTTGCAGGGGTTTTTTTCTTTAACTTATCCTGAGTGATTAATAAAAATTGTAGCTTAAAAAAATCGTCGAATCTTCCCGTTTTTACCTTCCCTTTCTATTAGAAGTTTGGGGGTAGTTGGTGCCTTAAAACATTGTATTCACTTGAAAGGAAAATGTTGGTCCCCTACAAATCAGCAGTGTGGCTTTACAAAATTAGTACCAATAAATAAAACAAATAGAGTTGCTTTGAGAGGCATTTGAGCATTTGGGGGTTTAGTCACTGCCCACTTTCACAAGTTAAAGTTTCTTTCCTCAACACTCGAAATTCTTGGAGAGGAAACACTCCAGGTACACTGATTATTTTTGAAAATACCCTCTTTAACCTTATAAAATTTCTACTCAAGGCATGTGAATTACCAAAATCACAGCCAGAATTTTGGAGTTCAAACAAGTCCCCCTTTTTCCGAGGGCTCTGAGTCCCCCATAGCCCCTAAGATAGGAGATCTCCCACCTCTCTAACAAAATGCAATCCTTCTGTTTCTCTGGAACATGTACTCACAAGACATCTCTGAAGGCAGGTATGAAAACCTTCTGATGGGAATTCCAACTGCAGTGACCTTGGGGCAATGTTTTATCTTACTGTGACAGTCCCTGCTGAGAAAGATTGACTTTTTGGCATAAAGCAGCATGCTCAGGTTTGGATGATCAGGCCATATTTCAGCCTGGCCTCTGTTTTGCCTGCAAATAACTGTTCTCCTGCAAGACACTCACAGTAAAAACTGGTTGTAAGGGCTGCAAACTTAGCACAGAAGTGCAGACTCTGACCTTGCTTGAGTAGATAGGGAGACTCCTGTTAATTATTTCTGTATATATTGGGAGATTTGAAACACTAGTGGTCCAGAAATCAGAGTGTTTTTCAGTCTTTCCTCTAAATATTGACCAACAGAACAGTGCAGCAGCACCTACAACCCAGTTTCTCAGACCTGCCCAGGTAATCTTCCATGGAAGATAAAAAGAACAAGGATTTTCCTGCCAAATTCAAGGATTTGGACAACACTCTGAGGCACATTGTGGGATTCTTGGGGTGTTCTGTGCAGGGCCAGGAGTTGGATTTCAATGATCCTTGTGAGTCCCTTCCAGCTCAGGATACTCCACCATTCTACCAATGGGTGTTTACATGGTCTGTTATTTTGTAATTTAAAGAATCAGAATTTAAAATCTGACACAAGAGACTACAACAGTGTTTAAAATCAAAAAAGCTCTACAAAATGACTGAAGACTAAATCCTTTCTTGAACACACCTGTATTGGGATGTTTTCAAGTGTTTGCCTGTAACACAGTGACAACATGAAGTTTACTCTTTCCTATTAACTTTTTTTTTTCTGTTAAATCCACCAGACCAGAGAGGAGAATGTCCAAGATCTTTGTTCCCTTTCCCGTACCAGCAAGAGCTATTCCTGACAGCTACTGAACAAGTTAGTTAAGGATGTGCCTTGTAGGACAGCTGTCATTTGTTTCAATAGGCAGGAGTGGGAATGTCCCCTCTTCCTTCATGCTGTTGAAGCCCTACAAGAAAAGCTGAATCTAATATACAGAATAAATTCATTCAGTCCAGCGTAGAGCTCATAGTGCAGTGAATAAAAGAAAGCCAACAGCTGTCCTGGTTTAATGTTGCATCTGGACACACCTGGAATGATCCCCGAGTCAAAGGAAGGCATTGGACAATGTACAGAGGTGTGAGCTGGCCAGCTCTGCTCAGAAGTTTTAGGACCAGTTTGTCCATGTGGATTCTTGTTTTGATTTCAGCTTTCCTTATTCCCTTGAGCAACGGCAGGTGACCATACTGAAGCATTTTCCAGTGTAAAAGAAAGCAAAGAACTGATGCCTCAGCTGCAAACTCAGTTGAAGGCAGTTTTGCTGTGAAGTTCTTTACAGGCCACCACGTCTTCACAGCCCTCAATTGTCCCTCCAGCCTCCCCCACTGCAGGGCTCTTGTGCCTTCTTCTCCCAGAGCTGCACTGCAGGGACTCTCCACTTTGCAGAGATGCAGTCAAACAGATGGTACTATTTTCACCTGGGAAGTCTCTTTTAGCAGTGGCAGTGCTGCTCGCTCATTGCAAAAGCACCTGGGTTTTTATTTCTGCTCTGTGATGCTGATGTGGTGCTGCCCTGTGGATCCCGTGGCACGTCCCAGGGCAGTTATTTGAGATAGTTACTGTCACAAACAGCAAAGTTACTGTTCACAAGGTTGCACATTGTAAAATGGGCCACTGAGGCACCTCCTGGAAAGCCTTTGCTGCAGCATTTGCTCTTTCTGTGATCCATCAGAGCCCAATCTGATTTTCAGACTCTGTCCAAGGCTCCACTGGTTGTTCAGATCTTTAGGTTTGAG
Source organism: Campylorhamphus procurvoides (assembly GCA_013396655.1). Lineage (NCBI taxonomy): Eukaryota > Metazoa > Chordata > Aves > Passeriformes > Dendrocolaptidae > Campylorhamphus > Campylorhamphus procurvoides. The sequence goes on from WBMV01008849.1 coordinate 338,606, forward strand.
CCACACTTCACCTGAAGGGACACAGACAGGAGGCTTTTGGCCTATCCTGCTTTAAAGCCTTGGTTTGGATTGTGGACATCTTCAGGAGCAGAACTGCTGACCACCATAGCAAATATATTTGGGTTTAAGTGTGTCCATAATTGCAGCGTTACATCATCCCCATGGTTGTTTTAAAAATTCTCTTTGTGATATTACATTATTAATAAGGTGTCTACAGAATTGTCTAGAAAAAACATCCTTGTGTGGATCTTGACCGTGACTTTATCATTTCCTGTCAAAAGCAAACCAAGTCCTCAGCTGAGTAAACTGGTGTCACCTCTACTCTGTTATTTCTCCCTGTTATTGGCACTGTTGCCACCAGCAGTCAGGATAGGATACCCACAGAATGGCAGCAGGGAAGAATGTCTCTTTTGAAGGACAAACTATATAAAATGACACAAGAAATATACACTGTGCTCTGGCTGTGACGAGCTGGGAACTCAAGCCTGTGATCACAAATAGGCAACACAATGCAAGGATGAGTTTAAATGGTTGCTTGCTATAACTCTACAAATAAACTACCACTGGAAGATGGATTATACATGAAATTTTAAAAATACACCTGTGCTACAGATTAGAACAGGAAAATGCTTGATGCTTTCTTTCTACTGGCTTCCAAGGCTTGTATCCCTGTTGTCATTTTAGAAATAGGAAAAGAGGAACACAGAGGAGAGTGCCACTATCGGCCATGCAATGGTAGAGCCACAGGGAGAAGTTACACCTCCTGAATCACCCTGAGTGGCAACATGAGAACTGAAATAATCTGGGTACATTTACAAAACATTCATAAAACACATTACCCAGTAAAGGTTAGAGTAAAGAAACCCGGGTTTGAAGAGATTTTGGCTTGCTGTGCCATCAAAATCACAGTTGGGAAATAGTTCACAAGAATCTGTGGTATCCAAGGGAGCTTATTTGTATGGACTAACACACACAAATCCCATTAGCATAAGAGTTACTTAGGCACATCCTCCCAGATTGATCTCAGCCTCTGCTCGCTGCACGTGCCCGGCTGAGCCACATTACTGTCATTCTGAAGTCATCTCCTAATCATAGAGCGAGTCCATCAGTGCCACTCCAGAGGCAGAGAGGGAGGAATGAGCTCATGTGTGGCTCGCTGACTTTATTGCAAGTGGCAAGACAAAGGTGCCCCACGTACTTCCCAGGTAGTAACTCTGAGGATGCAACTGTTCGAAAAATACACCCAGTTGTTGACTGCTAGAAAAGGTACTAAGGTTTGGTTGCTGCTGGAATAGTGTTTTGTAAAACACACTGTGTCAGAGGCTCATTAAAAAAGCAACAAGGGCACAGTATCTTTGCCTAATGGTTACCTGGACTGTTCTCGTGCACAGTCACCTTGAAATGCCTTCTATAGTATATATGGTCCTTCATGTCACACTTTACTATTTAGGGCAAGGTATTCAGGCCTAAACTCTTTCTATTTCCTACCGAATTTGACTTAGGGCTTTATGGCTCACAGGTTTTACCCTTTTTAGCCAGAGCAAGATATTATTTCTCTGGATGGTAACCTAGATGTGCTCCTCCTGACAGAGATCCAGGGGAAAGAGAGACCTGTAAGGAACATGCTTTTTCCCTACAGGGATTGAAAGATGAGCCATGCCAGATATTAAAGGTTTCTATACCTGCTGATAGGGAAGAAGCAAAAGAACAAGGAGACAACCTGAGCAGGAATGGCTGCATTACAATATTTCATGGTGTTTGAGAGTCCAAGTGCTTCTATTTTTGAGAAATGACCCCAGACATGTCAGTGCACAAGTAAAATTTACCATTGGATTTCAAGTCCCTGTGAATTTTAACAAAGTTTACTTTAAAATTTCAATATAGATAATCTGTTTAAATTTGAATATTTTCATTATTCTTTAAACGAGTTTCATAATTTGGATGCCATTCAACTCTTGACTGTGTAGCGAAACCAATGAGAAATTTGCCCTATCCATCTTAGCTCATAATGGATAGATAGAGCATATTAAGAGTTATCACCTCAAAGACAGATCAAAGTCTACTTCCTTTAATATTGACTTTCTTTAAAAGGACCTAAATATAACCCACTAGCTAAATAATTCAATTTTCGGAGGGAGGAAAGGAACTGAGAGCATGTTTATACAACAGACCACAATAACTCCACAGTTTTCTGATTTGTTGGAGAAGAAAAAAATCCTTCTCACATTTTCTCTTTAAGGAAATGTTACTCTTAGACTAAATGAGCCCAAACCTGTCAGCCATCCAAATGGACTCTTCACTGACATAAGTGACAAACACTTGCATACATCACTGACAGGAAGAGCTCAGCTCAAGGAACAGAAACAATGAGCTAATCTGAATAAATGGTCCTTTTTCGGATGTTTCACAATGTTGTGCAGGGGTCTTTTCACCTTCCCTGCTCAAGTCACTCTAGTTATCAAAGGTGCTGAAAGGTCAGGCTTTCAAATCCAGCCATGTTGTTCTCCTTCTGTTTTTGACTTAAATATCTCCAAGTTTTGGAAAATACAGACATCAGTGTGCACTGATGTGATAAAATACACGTTCAGTACTCCCAGGAGCTCCAGAGCACAGTGGCAAGGCTGTATCTCTGCATTTCATGGGAATGCAAGGAATGAGGTACTGGGGACATATCTTGCCATATCATCAAACAGTGCCTGGGGCCAGTCCAGAGGGTTCCCCCACAGCTGCTCAGGGCTCTTCTTGCTTCTATTCCTACTCCCTTCTTCCATTCTCATGACATATCCATGTTGTCTATCACACAAAGCATTTTTGATGGAGTTTCTGGGTTTTTCACAACTACATTTTAGATGGAGGACAGACAGGGAGACCTCAAGACTGGAAACCACAGAGCTCAACTTGAGGTGCTGTGAGTGATTAGCTTTCAGTCCTGGCTCTAAAAATGACTAACCTGTATTTGGAAAACACATTTCCTCCGCCTTTGTATTTTAAGTGCTGTGGAATCAACAAACATTGAGTAAATACCACCACTGTGTGTTCGGAAGTATGGGGAGAGGTGAGAGTTTTATCCTCAGCTCTATTTTCTCAGGTATTTCTGTTTATCATTATTAATGCTGGTTTAGCTAAGAATTTTGATATGTTTTGTACTGTTGCTATAACTGAAAACACACACTGGAAGTGGGATCTTCTGCCTGTTGACGGGAACAGTGTAAATGCCCTGACATCTCAAACCAGACCACACCTGCTCTTTCTGCTGGGAGAGAGAGAGGGCACTAACTGCTATAGGAGAACTATTTTGTGTGATGGGATTCTGTCACAATGAGACTCTTTGCTGCACCTTAGTCCCACCAGGTACAAACACTTGGGCCAGCATCACTGTGGAGGTGCCTACACTCCAGAACAGCAATTCCAGCTCTGCTCAACCACTCCGACCACTGCCTTCTACCAGCACCAAACCCCATTTATCCATCCCTAAGCACATGGATAAGGCTGCTGCCTCGTGCACACAAATGGAAAATCATTTGGAAATGATCTGTGAGACCAGGACACTGAAATCCCGTGGTGGAAACTTATGGGCATGGGAGTGACCACCGGCAGGTGCCCTGCCAGGAGGGAGCAGGTGTCACGTTGGCAGGGGCAGCTCACGGTGCCGGTCCCGCCCTGGCTGGCACAAGCCGTGCGATTCAGCTGGTCCTTCCCCAAACCATCCCCCGTGGCATCCCCCCGTGTGCCCCTCTCGGGGTCCTGCGGGTGGGAGCCGGCGAGCGGAGAGCCAACGTACCCACTTTGAGCTCCTTCCCGAAGACGGTCCTCTCTCCCAGGGCCGAGCAGTTCCAGCGCCCGTTGCGGAACTGGAACTGGCACTCGTTGATGCCCATCTGGGACCCCTCCCCGATGACGATGATCGCGTCGGGCCTGCTCTGGCAGATGGCCCGCTGCCGGGGGGCGAGCCCCGGGATCTTGTTGCAGATGATGCTGGCTCCCAGGGCCACCACCGAGGAAAAGCCCCTGCAACGACAGGACACCAGAAGTGGCAGAGGGGAGGCTCGTCCCGGTGGCAGACGCAGCACCCCCGCTGCCCTCCCGGTGCCGCAGGGCCCGGCTTTGGCAGGTGCCCCCGGAAAACACCCGCCTTTCCCCCCGCCGCTTCCCTCTCCCTCTCTCCACGCCAAGGCAGAGATAAGGAGCGCGTGGGCTCCTGCCAAAACGGGACCAAACTTCCTCGTTCGCGAATTAAAGCGCATGCAGCGGCCGTGCGTGCCCGGGCCACGCGCAGGCAACGGGCTGAGAAGGTTTTCCCAAACCTGTCGAACAGTTAGAGGAGGGAGTGAGGGAGGCAAGGGGGCCAACCCACGCTCCCTGCCCGCGGGCCGTGCCGCCTCCTCCCGTCCCGCACCGAGCGCACCTGGACGGGCCGCGCCGGGCGGGGGATGCTGCGGGACCGGAGCGCTGCCACCCTCCCTGCGGGAGCCGCCAGGGGATGTCCCTGCGGGCAGAAGGGGCAGGAACCCGGCAGGGACCCGGCAGGTACCCGGCAGGGACCCGGCAGGTTCCGAAGCAGCGGACGGGACAGCCCGCACCGGAGCGGGGAAGAGCCGGCAGCCCCGGGGATCCCCCGGGTGTTCCCCCCGGGCAGGGATGTCCGCCCGGCCCCGCGCAGCCCCGCACATCGCCGGGACCGCCACCTCGCCCCGCTGGAGGGTCGCTCCGAGGTGCGGGGCTTTACCTGTCTTTTGAGAAATAATCGTGATCACGACCATCATCACTTTTTTTTTTCTTGAGACTTCCCGAGTTAAATAGTAACAGGTCTGGGCAGGTTGGGCTGAGCGCGAGTGAGAGCGCGATTGTTATAAAAGAGAAAAAAAAAAAAGAAAAAAAAAAAGTTACTTACCCGATCTTGATATACACAATCCCCAGGCTCAGGAAGATGTGGAAGATCCAGCGCCTTGTTTTCCTGTTCATATTCCTTGCTTGCCGTGGCTCAGACCAGCACGCAAACGATGCCCGCCGCGCTCGGGGCCGCTCCGCTCCGCGCCGCTCCCGCG